>VZRE01014598.1:33967-61716 GCA_013396775.1 Cephalopterus ornatus
TAGTAATTCTGAGGCTCATCCCGCAGTTGGTGAACCTGTCATATATGTGACAGAAATGGACAAAGATCAGAGCAGAGCAGATTATAAAGGGAAAAATAAAGTTGATAGGAGTAATAATGCAAAAAACCAAAAAACTCTCACTCCCGTGTTTGTGAAGGCATAATTTTGAAAAGATAAAATATTTTTTAATCTATTTTATCAACTGCAGGAATTTTTGAACTGAAGTTGTGGGGATTTTTCCTCATCTGTGAAAAGTGAATTAAGTGACTATACAGTACCTTTATTTCTGGTTATAAAAACCTGTTAATCATATTTCAATACTGTGGATATGTTGTTCCATACTGCAATCTGTAGTCTGTAGGAGCCTGGATCTTTCTGGCGTCCTACCCACTGGAAGTGAACAGCACAGTTTGTCCCAGCATCACCACCCATCTACCAGCAGAGAGCAGTGCAGCCTGTCGTTGGGATTTGAGGGGCCATAACTGGAAACATGTTGGAAACAAAGCAGATGAGTAAAGAGGAATATACACAGAAACACTGATCTCAGAGGCAGAACTGAATGTGAAGGTGGGACAGGGACTCAACGAGGAAAATGATGAAGAATGGAGGTGATGCAAGGTTGGCGTGTAAAGAGAAAGGGAAACCCCCGGACACAGACTAGCTAAAGCAAACTGGAGACCTGGAGGATGAAAGTAAAACATCTTGTAAAGAGATTGTGGCATTCCAGTTACCCTCTGAGCCAGAGGAGTGTTGCAGTTCCTGATGCTGGGCATGGAGGAAGGACGGGGACCAAGAAAGTGCTACCGCTTTGTACTATCATAGAGCAATATCCGTGTGTTTATATTGCTTCTTAATGCACTTTCTGTATTGTCATTGGGATGAATTATCCCTGTGTTTGCACACTGATATTAATTTGTGATTAACAGAGGAAAAAGAAATAATCACAACATAATTTTCAAAATGCTGTGTTTGGAGTGCATTGTTTCCCTGCAGATGCTTTGTTACCAAGGTGTAAGAACTGTGCCACAGCTTGTGTAGCATTTATTTCTGTTTCTTATATTTATTTTTTTTTCCTAAACTAGTTTGACACTTTAATAATACATTGTATTAATATGACAAGATAAATTTCAGGTGCAGAGTAGGGTATTTCCTGCTTCTAAATCCAAAAGTACATAATAATCCAGCATCACAAAGTGTGTGGGGCTGCCCCTGTGTTTTAGGAGATGGAGGAAAGGGGACAGGATATCATCAGTTCTTGCAGTGGGTGCAGCATGTCCACAAATCCAGCTTGTTAAGGATTTTTCCAGATTTGTAGTTAAGTGTTGAAAGCAAATGCTTTTTTCGCCCCTTCTAGTAGCATCTCCTGAACCATTTGTAAAATGCCAGTCTGTTATGTAAAATCTGCAGCTTTCTAATGGTGCTTTCAGGCTTACTGTGACCTTTTGAAATCATTACAATCCCCACCCCCTAAGGATCCCAGTTTTCCTTACTTAATTGCACACAGGAATAGGGAAATAGGAATCCAATTTATTGTTATCCAGGTGGTATTTCCTGTTACTTAGCTTTATAGTTTTCTGTATAGTAATTAGTATGCAGAAAGCTGAAGAGATGCCTGTAGTTCCAAAATGAACTCTCTGTAGCTCTGTCCCTCCCACTTGCACTCTCCTTTTGGTACCGCCCTTTCCATGCACCCTTTAGCCAGCAGCAAGACAGCTGTGTTTGATCATAAACCACTTAAACTCCAGGCTCACTGGCGGGGGAAACTTTAGCGTGAAGTGCAGCATTGGTTTCTCTCGGGAGGGGAGCTTTCTCCTCCTTTCCTTTCTCCCTCCGCAAACGCTGAAGACTGTAGCAGCATTCCCTTTTTTTAAATTTCTCTGTGGACTTGTGTGAAGCTCATCAAATTTTTCCGAGTATGTTCAACGGCATTGGGAGATGCCCTTCAACAGAGTTGTGGAAAAGAGCAGAATAAAACAGACAGCAGAGATGAAGCACGCCTTGCAGATGGACTAAGACAGCCCTGAGGTCCTGGTAAGCAGTTTCTTCCCTGCATTCTCTGAGCACTTCGCAGTATTTACAAGTCTCTCCCAGCAATGGATTGTTTGTGAAGTCAAAACCAGTTTGGCTCTTTTAGAAGATCTTGCATCATTAACTTAAACTCTCAATGTGGAGTAAAAATGGCTGTCTAGAGCAAAATGTGTCAGATAGAAAAATTTTGGAGGAGAAAGTATTGAACCAGTTGAACAAAGCTTTGAAGCATTGAAATCTGCAGAAATCATCAAGCCCTGAGAAGTCTAATCATGAATTCTGGAGTTGCTATGAAATATGGAAATGACTCCCCTGCAGAGCTGAGTGAGGTAAGCAGTTTCAGTGCCCTTCTTTACGCTTTAAAAAGAAACGCTCCCCTTTTGGGCTTTCAGTCTGCGAGCAATGCAATTAAAAATTAATAGAATGTGTATCTTGCTATAACTTGCTGTGCCAGTCAGGAAATGACCTGAACTTTTTTCTGCTTTGCTCTGAGTAAGTAGTGAAAGGCAAATGATTGCAACCATGTAGAGACATTTTTCCTGTTACCCTGCGGCAATGATTGCCTTGCCTCTGAGAGCTGTAGGTGAAATATGGAGATCTCCATCTTTGCAGTAGGTGAAATATGGAGATCTCAGTTGAGATTAAGCAGATGGTGACTAATTTAGGAGGGAAGTGGGGTGAGTGGAAAATGACAAATATTTTTTTGTAAGACAACAACATTGGCAGAAGTTGTGTTTGCTTGTATTTAGCCAAGGTGATACTGTTTTCTTAGGTTAGATGAATTAGATTACTTTCCTTCCTTGCCTAAAAGAAAACGAGTCATGGGAAACTTTCTGCTTTTCCACTGGAAACCATAGTAAGCTCTTATTTCTCATAGTTGTGGGTATGTTTTTTGTGTGAAATGACTGTGTGTATGTTTTTAATAAATTTGAAATTAAATCCATATCAGATGTTATGCAAATGCTTAATAAATATTTTAGAAGTGGCATATTCTATCAGTTACTGAAATGTCTTAGATGTTATCCTTGTGGGCTTTACCAAGAACTGCTAATTTAGTTATGCTATAAATCCCAAGCTTTTGATTAAGGTCATTTTGTAGGAAATTGAATCTCCAGTCTGTCTTGTCCCAGTTTAAGGGAAATGCTTCTCTTTCCCTTTTACTCATTTCTTTGATACACCTTTTTCTGTGACATGTCCTTTATATGTTTGGGTTTTTAGGAATAATAGATAGCATATGATTGGCAGAATGCGAGAGTTAACAATTTCTGGAGTTAATTGTATAGAGAAAGGAGACACTGAAGTATAGAATGGAAAATAAATCTGCAGGCTAATGAGGGAGACAACAGTGTAGGGGGAAGCACTGTAAATATGTGAGAGCTAAGAAAGTGCAGTACCCTGCCATACAGGAGGACAGTAGGTTTTTGACTGACAAGTTCTGGAGAAAGAAATTTCATATGTATTTCTTCTTTAAGTAAGAAGAGTTAAATTTCATTATTTCTGTGTTACTTTTTCAAACTGTTGCTCAGAAATTCTGTAGTGGTGATACAGCATAAATGGTGTTCATAATCTCAGCATAAAAGCCTGGGTTACTTTTGGCTGGAGGTTCTGGCTGTGGTGGTATTGATGGCCTGCTGATCACTGATTTCTATCCCCTCAACATTTAATTTTCAAGACTTTGCTAGATCACATGGATCATGGGGTGTCTCAAAGAACTGACACTTGAGTCAATATTTGGAGCAGGCAGTATTTACTGTAGCATTGCTACCTTGAAATTACCTATTCATGTTTACTTCACATATCCATCAAGTAGGACTTTTGTTTTAAGAAATACCTTTTTGCCTTTTTCTTCTAAGGTTTTAACACAGGAAATATTGAAAGAAGTCTGTGACTGTGTTTTAGTTGTGTTGTTTGTTTTTTTTCCCCAAAAAGCTTACTTTAATACTTAGTTTACATTTGTGCTCTAGTGCTACAGGTGAGTTAGAAATAGGCTCCTTTCTGACTGCAGACATACCAGGGAGGATCTTACACTCCGGACTTTCCCCAGGTGCTTATCATCATTCCTTTGCTGCTCACCTTCATCTTTTTGCAGTTTGAGCTGCTTGTTTTAGCGAGCCTTAGCCTGAGTCACCCAAAAAAGGCTGGGTCAACTTCAGCACTGGTCTCTGATAAAACAGTCTGTTTTCAGTGAAATATGGAGGCCTTAAAGAAGTGTCATATTCCACCTCTCAAAGGGAAGAAGATGCAAAAGTACTCTGAGATGTACTTGGCTGTTCATCCCAATGGTTATTTTCTCAACCAACTCCCTGTAATTTTTACACTTGTCTTTTATGCTCCTTTCCTATTGGTGACTGGTATACTGTTGTGCTTGCTGTAAGTGAAGGTAGAAATACTTGGGTAAAGGCTATACCTATGGTGATATATTTGTGTTTCTCACCTCTTCAGCATACTCTTCTCCTTTTCTTCCTTTCTGGCTATATCTTCTGTATGCTGCGTTTATTTTTGGTTAATGGAGGACTGTAGCATTTTGTTCATTTAAATTATGGGAAAAATGTGGAATTGGCTACAATAGGAATTTGATTAAATAAGTGCTGTCTTAATGTGTTTTCACATGCACCTCTATCTCTAGAGTCAGCTCAAATTTTCACATTACGGTGGGCTGCTACCACTGAATGGCAAGTATGTTAACAGACCAAGAAAGATTATGATTCACATTTTGCACTGTGGGGTTTGGTGTAGGTGCCTTGATCTCTTTATCTCAATGCGTGGAGCTCCAGGCAAAAAACTACTGCTATTAAAATAAACAGGAAAGCAACAAAGCCCTGAAGATATAGTAAGTGCATTCTTGACTGGATGCATTAGACAAAACAGAAAATTAAATTATTGC
Organism: Cephalopterus ornatus; assembly: GCA_013396775.1. Lineage (NCBI taxonomy): Eukaryota > Metazoa > Chordata > Aves > Passeriformes > Cotingidae > Cephalopterus > Cephalopterus ornatus. Next base: position 38,880 of record VZRE01014598.1, read on the forward strand.
AACTGATTCCATTTGTATTGAAACTTTCAACTTGAGATTTACATCTCTCTTTGGGAAACGGGCAAGAATTAAGGCATATCTTTTTTTCTAAGACACAGTGTGATTGTAGAAACTTGTATGTGGTTGATGATTCCTGTTCCTAAATTCTTGTCTGAGTAAACAGAGATCTTGATAGTCTTTTTTTACTCCCCTGCCCCCGTCCAAAGGTCATGCAGAAAGCAGAAAAAAAAAAATCTGATTTCTGTTGTTTTACTCAGACCTCACAAAACTCATGCTCTGTGGTTCCATAACTCCAGAATTCAGTTTGCTTATTGATATGTGTGCCCAGTATATGTTACCCCATTTCCTCTGCTCTTCTTTCTCTTCAGGCTTCTCTTTATTCTGTCCAAAGAAAAAAAGATTAGCCAATCTCCTGTTTGCACAGTAGATTCAGTGTGTTGCAACTTCATAGAGAAGTAGAAGAAACATTGTTTTTACATAACAAGGTGGGTGTTAGGTTTGGTGATTTGTTTGGGGTTTTTTATATGTAAGATGCATTAAGACAGGCAAATCTGTAAAATCTAGAGTTTGCAGATGACTGTTACTGTAGTCCATGAGAATGTACAACAGCCTTTGGTAAATAGGTAACAGTGGCCAAAAAAATCCCAGTTCTACTATTATGTAATGAGCCTTCACCTGTCACTATTTTGGCTTAACGTGATTCACACAGCCTGCCTTTAAAGCTTGATCAAGGATGTGATTTCTATGCATAACGTAATACTCAAATTAGGAAAGTGTTCCTTATATCCCTTCAATGTTTTTTACATACAATTCTGAGAACCTTTAATATAATCCTAAGGTATATTTTTAAAGCTAACATCATGAATGTTACTGAAAACATGTGCAGGTTCAAAGCCCAGAACTGTAGACTGTTTTGTACATCCTTAAAAATAAAACTTTATATCAGAATATATATGCTTTATACATATTAATTTGGTTGTTCTTCAAAAAGAGATGTTCATATAGAAGGAACTGGATTGTCTAATCTGTATTTTCTTCCAAATTGAAAGACATTACCTCTCTTTAAACTCCAGCATTCTGAGGATGTATCCCCTACATACTAGCTTTGTTCTTATATGCTCCCCTTGCCATTCATTGTGGAGATGATGTGCTGAAGTAGGGAGATCTGTGGTCTAACCTAGTACACCTGTTGGACTAAATGTGGCCAGCAGTTATGCCTATGCCTAGTTCTGGGACAGTTAAAATTAGTAGTGCAGGAACATGAAGGAAATACAAGTCCTGAGCCTAATGACATTTTTCTCAATTATATACTTAAGGGCTAAATTGTATCCTTGGATTAAAAGCCAAGTTATGTCCTTGGATATAACTTTCATTAAAGTGAGCCTTGTGAATTTGCTGGTAGTAAGAGATTTTGTAATGGTATTATAGTATTGCAATGCATTCAGCATTTTTGGTGCAGCTAATTTGTATAATGTTATTGTCTGTTGTGTTCTTTTAGCACTTGCTGCATGAGTTGATGGTGTATAACTTCTGGAAAGGTTGTATTATTTTCTGCACAGCAAAATTAAAAGATGGCAAGCTGCTTTAGGTGCATACTTTACACCTTCTGCTCCTTTTGGTTTGGAGGTCAGGTATTTAGGGTACTGATGTCCTGGCTCACAGCATTAGGTACACTTGCATGTTTTTTAGCCCTTTACATTGACTGGAATAAACAGATAGACTGTTTGTTGTGGAGAAGTTAGTAGCTTATTTGTTTGTTTTAACAATAGGATGTTTAAAATTTTGGGGAGGGGAGGGAAAGATAGGCTTCAAAGTTGATATTTGTGTAGGAAACAGAATAGTGAGTTCATAAGAAGGATTTCACCAAAATCTTCCATAATAATTATTATATGTATCTGGTAATACCAGATGTGAAGCAGAGAGAACCAAATTTTAAAGACACAAATTGTGACTTTTTAATAATTTTACAGTAGGACAATATTGCACTTTCTTTTAAGATTTTGTGTTATTTTAAGATTTGTGTTCCACTGCCACTCTACTTAGAAAATACACTCTGATGAAAAAATATTGTAGAAGAAGAATTACAGAAATAAAAGGGGCTGCATGGATTGAAGTTAGATACATGAATCCAGTGAGTAAGTCTGAGGAGAGCTGTGGGGAAAGCTGGGTAACCAGCAGAAGAGCAGGACATCAGGCAAAGCCTTGCTGGTGGAGGAAGAGTTCAGCACTGGCCATCCCCACCCTGAGGTACTTTCCTGTGTGTGTCTGTTCTTTTGGAACAAGCACCAGCTTGTAATGTCACTGTACATGCATGTGAGGAAAGAGCACTGATGGAATGGGAAAGAGAGTTTTTGTTTTGTTCAAGGCTAGGATTAAATCTCAAACATTTGCTTTATCATCCTGGGTTTGGTAGTCTTCCCACTAAGAAAACTAGTGAGTAAATGTCACCTTAATATGGCAACTGCTTCCTGAATGGTTCTCTGGCCATGCAACAAATGTGCCAGTATATTTCTAATACCTCCTGTGAACTAATAAACACCATATTCTCCTGCAATGCCATCTCTGATACGGGGCATGGCCTTGGCTGTCAGTGTCAAGGGTGTATGCAAGTTGTTACATAGAAGGCTGTACAGCATCTTACCAAAAGAAAAGGTATTATTTCCCCAGTCAGGAGATGTTTTGGGAAGTGTGATAAATCCTCATTGTTAATCCTTTAAAATGCTGCAGCCTTGCAATAGAGAAGAGTGGAATGTGGTTATCTAACACCAAATGTGGCATATTTTAAAATTACTTTAACCTTGAAAAGGCTGCATGACTGATTTCTTTGGTAAAACCAAGCAAAGCAAAAAGGTGGACAGTGTTTGTGAACTGCTAAAGTCTTAAGAGAAGTGAGCACAGCAACCCAGTATACTTAAATCAAAGTATCTCAAGGAGAAACTTTCTTAAATGGAGTCTAGTAGAGAGCTGGATAAAACTTCCATCTGGAGGTAGCAATAACACTGTAGCCTTACAAGAGTTCTTAGCTTTCTTGCATCAGACATGCTGAGGCAAAGTGTGAACTCTCTGCTCTTTCCTGGTTCAAATGGGCTTTGTTAAGTACTAGTCACTCTTGCAAACCTGACATTTTCCCAAGCAGTCATGAGTCATTAGATGTGAAATATCACTACAGAATTTAAAGAGTCAGTGTGTGTCTCAGTTACATTGATGCATCTATACTAACTTAAAGAAGATATTTCAGTGGGAAACTTTAATGGACATGCTCCTTGGATAGTGACCATCAAGTCTGAATGCAACTTTTAGATTGAATACACTTCTGCTCCATTTCCTACCTCTACTATGGATTATTTATCTTTTTGAAAAATACCACATATTTTTATAATTTATTTTGAAATAATACGTTAAATTATATACATGAAAGCATACTTTGAAAGGGGAAGGTCAGCTTTTCTGGATTCTGTTGGACATCTGTGGTTTTTTAATAGGCAGATTTGCTGGTATGTTATCAGTGAGGTGTACTGCTGATTTTAGGAATATGGGATAGAGCATGGATATCAATCTATGGTCAATCTGAGGATATTCTGGCATGATCAATGCATGTAATTTACAGTGTGCATGGTATTTCCAGTGTAAAGAACATAGTGACTTCAAATAAAATGTATTTTTTTCGGGATTTGTGTGAGCTGCTTATCAGGCACAGAGTGTGTTCCAGGCTTGGGTATTATTAAATTGAAGCTCTATAAAAAGATTAGTCAAAATGCCCAGGCACTGTCAGCACTGATAATGCTCTTCTGCAGCCTCCTAATGAAAAAAAAGACAAAGATTATGTAACTTAGTTGCCTGATATTTTAATATTCCTTGCTCCTAAAAAATCATGTTTGAAAAATGCCTTATGGGATGAAAATCATTAGGACAAATGTGTGCTGTGAAAGTCACATTAACAATGTGTTGGATTGCCTAATTGCTCTTACAGATTTAATGGTTTTATTCATACATAAACACTTGTGTTGGAAAACTTAAATGTATTTTTGTCTTTAATCAGGCTTGGACATAGCAGAACACGTGTGGGAACAATTACAAGATTCTTCTTTTGGAAGTTATTTTTGTGTGTTCCTCTACAATATATGGTTTTGTAATCTGTACAGAAACACACAACAAAAGCTTCTGAAAGAAGCTAGATTGTAGTGTTAATGTTTGCAAAGCAGAAGTTTCTACATTGCATGTATGTGTGAAGAGAGGACACAAATTGGATTGGACACCTGTGGTGGAGTATCATTACATTTTTGTTCTGAGCTCTGAGTACTTTAATATATGATTGAAAAGGAAATGTGTTCATGTCACTTCCGGATATTTTCCTTATGTTCAAGTTTTATTGTCTTTATGACATTGTATGGTACCCCTTGTTGCAGATTTTACTTGTGATGGGAATTTCTGCTTCCTAAATAGCATGGGAAAGCTTAATTGAATCTTTCAGTTACATGTAGTAATAATATATCAACTTATGTGCTCTTTAGGGATATGTGATGATCTCTGATTTCAAAGATTCTCTTTGACAGAAGGATGAAGGTTTGGCGTGGGTATCTGGTACTGATAAAGATAGGGTTTTGACACTGGTGGCAGTGTTTATTACTCAATTTGAAGTCAGGATTTTCCATGTAAACGAACTGTCTATAGGAATGAGGTATATTTTCTGAAGATATCGATTTTTATTATCTTTAATGAATAGAAATATTCATTAAGACTCTGCAAATTGGCTTACATATTCCCACTGTGTTGTAATTATACATGAAAATTTGTCACTGGAATTAAAATATTGACAGAAATCTTTTCAGCCCTGCCAAATCTAAAGATAAACTGAAAGAAGTGGTTTTTTCAGTATGCTTAAATTTACCCCACTTATGTATAAAAAGAATGCTTCATTTTAATACCTGGTTGTTTGCAGTATTATTGGTTGCATGCTGAATTTTGCAAATTACCACTTTTGGAGAATTTTGGAATTACTTCAGAAGTTGGATTTTATTGCAGATTATGAGGATATCACTAGAATGTAATACATCATGAAGTAGAAATTTGCATCGGGATTATGGCCATCTGCTGATAACTGAAATGTGATACTGTTTTAAAAATAGGCCATTTATACATTTTAAAATGTGAGGCTACTTCAGTGTTTCCTAGGTTTGTAACAGCACCTCTAATTTCTGATCTGCCAGAGCAACTTTTTGAAAAGTTTCCAAAAAAGAAAATTGTTTGGTCACAGTGATAGAATTATAATTGTCAACACAGAACTGTGATGCATAGTTGTAATGACAGAGAAATGTAAGATGGTTACTGTGCTATGTGATAAGTCCAAAACTATTTCATTGGTGACTCTGTGTCCTTCTGAACTGTATTTAAAGAGATTTGGCTGAGCTGGTGTAAAATAACACAAGTGTCCGTCTTGAGAAGTCTATCCTTTGCAGACTATAAAGGCAAAAGTACCATTTGCTTGCAAAGACATTATCTGACCTTCATCTACAATAGGCTGTGATAATCCTAACCCAGAACTGTGTTCTTTTGCTTCCTATCCTTCAGAGGGCTGAATGCATCTAGTTTGATAATCTTTTGAACTTTGCATTCTGTCTAAATTCCACAGCTGGCTTACCCTTAAGGTATTAGGTAGGAGAATCTGGTTTGCTCTTAACTGTAGTTGGGACTTACAGTGCCATTCCACAAACAGCAAATCAGCTGTAACATCCTTCCTTTGCCCAGATTTGTGTGCTGGAGATGAGTTTTGCAGCCATGTGCAGAAACCAAGATGGTTATTGTCAACTGCAGGAAAGACCAGGTACCCACTTTAGAATAGTGTCCTTTGCCGTCCTACATGCTTTACCTTTTTTTTCTTTTTTACATTACACATAAAACATTTTTGTTTTACATTACATCTGCATGAGGTAAGTTCATTTTTCCATACACCAATCCCTTTTTTCCTTTTTTTTAATGCACAGCACAGTATAATTTTTTGAAGTTACTGATGCTGATGTCTGATTTACTGGCTGAGGTGGTTGTTTTTATTTAAACTAATTTGCAGACATCCGTGGTTCTTTTTATTTAAACTCATGGTGGTCTACATGTTCATCAGCTGTTTCTTTCTTTTTGTGTATTGTAATCGTATTCCTGTAGGAACAGATGACTACCTCATCCCTCCTACAAGTCAATGTTCTGCCAGGTATAACTCACCTCATGGAAGATCTAAAGGAGGCTAAAATAAGCATGCAATTTCTTTCAATGAAATATGTAACTAAATTAAATCTTTGAGGGAAAAATTTCCCTCTGCCTGAAGCATGTAGGTGGCTGCTATATGTAAAGGACAAAAATTGCTAACAATATTTCCAATCAGGCTTTTCTTCTGTCTTATGAGATGCTGGATTAAACAACAGATGGAATCTCTTTAACTCTCATCTTCCACTGATGTGTATCTTTTCTATGAGGCAAAGTACAAAAAAGTATATTGATTCATAAGAGTCAACTCATGATGGCATGGAGATCTATATTAACTTAGTTACTTGGTGACTGGGATCTGCAAAACACAACTTGTTTTCATGCTTTTTAAAACTTACAGATTCTGTCTCACATCCTGCAGGGCTGAATACCTATAAATACCTCTAATTATCTTACTTTGTGAAACTCCATGGAGTTCAATTTCACTACCTACCCCTTCTGCAATGGAAATAAATATGCTAGTTGCTTTTCATGAAGGTAGATTTTCTCCTTTCCTGTGAGAATTTCTTTACCTTTCTATATTTCTGTACTATGTGTTATGCTGAATAGCTTTTTATAGCTCATTTAAGCAGTTTTAAACATAATAATTGATGCCAATGAGGTATAGAAAATGCACATCTCATTCAGAATGTTACATAATCATATTCTTCAGTAATGAGATTTCAGTTCCCATTATAAAATCACAGAATGGTGGAGGCTGGCAGGAATCTCTGGTTGTCACCTGGTCTAAGCCCCTGCTCAAGTGGGGTCACCTAGAGCCAGGTGCCCAAGACTATAAAAAGCCCAGATGGCTTTTGAATATCTCTAAGGATGGAGACTCCACCACCTCCCTGAGTAATCTGTGCCAGTGTTGGACACCGTCAGAGGGAAAGTATTTCCTGATGTTCAGGAGGAACCTCCTGTGTTTCAGTGTGTGCCCATTGCCCCTGGTCCTGTCACTGGGCACCACTGGAAAGACCCTGGCTCTATTCTGTTTGCACCCTCCCTTCACACATTTATGCTCATTGATGAGATCCCCTTGAGCCTTCTCTTCTCCCAAGCGAACAGTTCCAGCTTTCTCAGCCTTTCTTCACAGGAGGGGTGCTCGAGGTAATTCATCATCTTGGTGTCCCTTTGCTGGACTCTCTTTCCAATATGTCCATGTCTGTTTTGTACTGGGGAGCCCTGAACTGGACCCAACACTCCACTTGTGGCATCATCAGTTCTGAGAAGAACAGAAGGATCACTTCTCTTGATCTGCTGTCAATACTTTGCCTAATCCAGCCCAGAATACCATTCACCTTCTTTGCAGCAAGAGCATGTTGCTGGCTCATGTTCAATTTGGTGTCCACCAGCTTTCTTACGCCTTTTTGCCTTTAGAACCTTATTCCATGGGACCTTCCAAGGGGATATTTGAGTGAAGTCTGCGGTTGTGATCATAATTTTTGACCTCCTTTCTCCTCTCTGGATTGTAAACTTCATCTTGTGGTCATGAGAGTGATCAAATAATATTCCTGTAAGTGCTTGAACTCTTGTGCCTTTGAAGATGATTAGGAGCATGGTATGTACTGGAACCAAAAAGAAAAAAAATTACAAAGCCCACCAGGGCCTCAGTCTTTTTGAATAAAAAAAATATTCGCTTGCAGAACATTTACTGAGTTGATTCTTTCAGAAAGTTCTTTATCTTGGAGTGGAGAGTAGTATCCTACTGTGATTAATTCTTTACAAGGAATTAATATACTTCAGAAATTGTTACTTTATTTAAATGTTTAATTTAATTCTGCTGAGTGGTATTACTAGAATTTAGTAGATTTTTCATGGTTATGCTGAAAAAAAAAAAAAAAAAGGGAAAATACTACAAAGCGTGACATTTACCAATTAAAAGAGAGGAAAAAATCGTTCCACTGTTCCTCTTTGTGCCCTTTCTGCTAATTTTTAGAGTAAGTTATAATGGCTTTTCATGGAAGAATTTTGCTTTCCAAGAGAACAAAGGAAAAATTTTGCAGTTTTAGTTCTTACCAGATGTTGACATTATGTATGTTCTGTCTCATATAATGCCGCCTTCATAAGGATCTGAAAAAGCAGTACTACAGAAATAAATCACAGTAGGAAAGTTTAAATTTAGATTTTGTTTTTTTAAAATAATGTGGGAGTTGCTAGTGATAATGAGTTTGCTGTTTATCCAGAATCCAGCTCAGTTTGTTCACTTAAATTATCTTTGAAGCTAAACTTAGAGTTCAGAGACACATTTATAGGAAATTCAGTCTAAGAAGAATGTGAATAATTCCTGATGTGGGTATAAGTGTCCTGGTTGTTTAGTACTACATTATATCAAATTCCCTGAGGATGACAGACCTGTCTGGCATATCTACATGTTACTGTCAGTGACTAATGGGACACAGTTTCTGAGAATCAGGAAATTCTACAGTGATTAAGTTCTGTATACACTCTGGTTCATTCACAGTTTATAAGCACAGTTCCAATGGATTAAAAAAAAAAGTTAAAAATTAGTACTCATCTTTTCCTTTGTCTCTTAATGCCCCTGTTCTATCATGGTTGTGTGAACACTCTGTTTGGTGCTTGGCACAATCAGGATGGAAGTATTCTACACTGTGGGAAAAGCTGAGAACAGGAATTACCATCCATTGGAACAGAGGGAGGGAGAAGCTGAAAGATGTGTAGAGGAAATTAACCTCAGACTTATGATAAGAATTTACATGAGTTTCTTATTTGTGAACATTCACCATTATTGCTGATTCATGATTTCAGAGGGGTTTGATTCTGACAATTGAATAAGTGTTCTTTTTTGAATCTAGAGGAGATTTTACTGACAAATTAAAATAATGAATTTATGTGGTCTTTTGGAGCCAATGAAGTAATTCATAGTCCAGCTATAGTTCAGTTTTTCAGTATTTTCTAGGTTATTTTTTCCTATCAAACTGGGCTGTGTCTAAAGCTGCACTGTTTGTCTGAATGGGAATTGTGAACAGTTGGTAACCTTAAATTATCTATCTGACTTATCCTGGAATGGTTAAAGGACCACACTGACAAGATTTAGTGAGTATTATTTATTTAGATGAAGTGTAATACTCTGTCTTTTGTACAGAAAACATAAATAGAACAACTGACAGTAAGCTTTGTGTTGAATTTGAAATGCTGGTAATACACAGAACCATTGCCATGACAGTGATGCTTTGTACTTTATAGTGCATTTCATTTAAGGAGCTGAAATAAGCTGTGCACCATTATTGATGCAATTCTGTCATTGTAGTGTGTAAGAACTTACATTTCAATTTATTAATTATATTATATTACCATGCTTTATCAGAAATCTTGTTAGTCAAACTGATAACTCAGTTGCAGTTGCCTGGCTTGGTCTTGCAGAGAGAAATGGGTCTTGTTGGGGCATGGTTATGTAATTACAATTTAAAAACCTTTTATAGAAAAAAAGATTTTTAGAGGATTTTAATGGTAGGCTGAGTTTGGAGAGTTTTACTTTTTAAGAATGACAGTGTTGTAGCTTTATTGCATATTTGACAGCGTTGCTTGAAGAGACAATGTGATCTAGTAACTTTGAGAAAATAGATTTTTAAAAAAGGTGACCTTAACACAGAAGATTTTTAGACCATGGCGTCTCCTATTTATATATTTAAAGACAAATGGTTAGCAAAACTGCTGACAGTGCTTCTTCTCCTGCTCATAATAGTTGTATTTAGAGCCTCAAGGCTCAATCAGCAGATGTTTATTGAGTTGTAGAGTTTGCCTCTGCATAGGCTTTTCTCCTTCTTTGTTTTCCGTGCCCACAGCTCATTCTCTTCTGTCCTTCTTAGAGCTTTACTAAATGCAATGTGTGTCCTCAGCTCTCATTAGCCCTTTCTTTCTGCCTTCTTGCAGTTGCTAATTTATTGCTGCTGCCCTTCATCCCTTTGCTTTTCACATATGCCAATCTAGCTCTTCTCTGTCTTTTTATTTATATTGCACTCCAAGATTGTGCAGTCCTCCGGAGTTCTCACTGGTAGCCTTCAGTAAAGGAGGAGGGAATTCCACCTCTTGCAGGGCTGACTGTATGAGGCTGTAAGTGCTTAGAGAAAGGGGTTAATTCTGTTGGCACCAAATTAATTCTGCCCCATGATTAATTAGCGTGATGTTGTAGCAAATGAACAGTCACAATTAAAGCAGTGTAATAACTGAGGCTGGCACAGACAAGGGGAGGGTGATCCCGGGTCCAGCCATAATGCAGTGCTGTGCTTTGACACAAAACTACTCCTGTTGGGTACCCATAGATTTAGAGTTCCTGAGGATTCCACATTATTTAAATCCTAATGATAAAAGTAAGATTTATGGAAAAAATATTGTTAAGTTTTTGCCTTAGGGGTTGTGCTATTTTGCTGTGGAATACTCCATAAAGTCAAGCTACCTTGGCAGAATTTGGCATTGTGAGGAGAGGTTTTCCTAGAGAACTCTCAAGTGCTGATGGCCAAGTTGAGTTTTGCTGAAATTCCAGTGTGTCATATTACCATTTTGCAAGTAGCTGTTTCTTCAGATTTTAGGTTGGATTATTCCTGGCCATGAGCAACAATAGATTGTATGAGGGTACCTTTACCTTTTCCCTGTAAGCCCTCATGCAATCTCCTGAAATATACCCCTTTTCAGTAACTTTTTTTTGCTGTGGCATTTGAAAGCTGTCTGAATGTAGTTAGTTCTGCTTGTTCTAAGATACAGTAATAGTAACTGAAAAATGTCATATGTCCAGGAGTTCCCTTGCCCCAGTGCCACTACTGTTTCTTCTTCTTCTTGCCTATATCCAGAGTCTCATGGCAGCTTAAAAGAGAAAACTAAATATTTGAGCAGAAGAGAAAACCTAACTCAAAGTTTTGATACTCTTCTTTCCTTAAAAGAAAGTAAATAGCTTTGAAGCTTAACTTAGTTGTGTTCAGTCTAGTGGTCTAGTAACCTCTCTTTGGTATTTTAACAGAAAGTACGAAAAATAATTGATCTAGATAAACTGAGACCTTTGTGACCAGAGTGAAGGTATGGACATTTTAGCATTGCTACACTCATTAGTGGTATTAACCCAAGTGTTTTGCTTTCAGTGCTGCTGCACTTCATGCACGAAATTTTCTGTGCAGTAACATAAAGACCTTGCAACACGCTAATTTGCAAATCTAATAAGTGGTAAACAATTTATGATTCTGATAATTGGTTATGATTTTGAAGTCATTGCAATATAATAATGTTATGTTTTAATATAAATCAAAATCTTCTTCCTTTAGTGATTTTTTTTAAGCCTTACAAAAACATTGCTTCTCATTTGGCTGAAATAAAATGAATACTGAAGTAAAAATATATTGCAGAAGACAGAGAGTACAGTTCTTTTGTAGGTCATGTTACAAGAAATATTTTTTTGCAAGCCTGGCAACATGTTCAAATTTTAATTGAAACATATCAATTTAAAACTCAGTGAACATAAAAATAATACCATCATTTTTGTTTACTTTTTTTGTTTACCCTGTTTTTTTATCAAAGTGATTTAAAAAAAAAAAAAGTAAAGTATGGTCCTAAAACACCTGGAAACTGCAATTTCTACAGGACTGCTGAGAGTGTTCAGTTTGATTTTAGAAGATAGAATATTTCTATCTAAGACTGAGTGACATGAAAAAAGTAATCGATGGTTTTGCTTGATCAATAGTTGCAGCCAAAAAATATTGATTGTCTCAGTAGCAGACTAATGAAGATCACATAATTTTATGATAGTTGACTAGATGAGGGTTTGCAGTCATTTTTCCTTGAATCATTTTATCTTCCTTCCTCCATTTTCATTTTCATTTGAATCCTTAGGCTTTTCCTGGATTCACGTTGCTAAATTTGAAAGGAAAGTTATTCCTTGTGTGTCAGAACCTTACTCTTTCCTGGGTTTTTTCCAACCAAACAAGGCAGTGCCAATACTAGCATTTTTTTTAAGTTCTCTGTCATACTAATATAACCTACAAAGTAAGTTATCAGATCCACTGGAACAATTGGGCCCACAGTATCTTCTGATTTGATGATAAATACCTACGGTGCTGTCATTGAAGTAAGGAACTCTAACAAGCAATGGCTGAATGTTATCAATACAGTGAACTGTCAGTTGCGTCCTGGACTGCTGTTTTGCAATGCAGTACATTCAACTTCAGGAGCCCTGTAGAGTGGAGAGGGAAGAGACAGGAAGAGGGAAGGGGAGAAAGAAGGAGAAGAAGGAAACAGAAGGAAAAATTTATACTCATCCTTAGGAATTGCTCAGAATATTCTGACGTGTTTGTTTTTTACCACCAAGCTTCATGCCAGATCAGGTAATGCCTGAACTACCTTATTTTTGTGCCTGATCATCTAGGCACAGTGTTCCAGCAGTTGGTATAAAAGTACAAGCTGGTATAAATGAAGTTATCATTCCTACATGTGTTCTTAGCGAGTTTTTATATGAAAGCTGAACTTACAAATACAAAATGACTTTCTACTTTTATTAAAAAGCTCAGTGCAGATTTTATAGTACAGCAATTTCCAAGTGTTCTGTGGATGAATGAGAGGTGAACTAGTGCCCTGTGGTCCTGTTGAAAAGTTTTTATGAGTGTTATAAAGGGGATTTTTAACTATTCCAGAACATACATGTTTATTATGTGGAAAAAAATAAATTAAAAGTTGTCTGATTTTCCCCTTCATTAAAGTTTGTGAACTGATTGGTGATAGGTGAATTCCATACACAGAGAAAAAAAAATTGAATTCCTTTAAGAAAAGTATAATCAGTATATTGAAGCTGAACACAAGTAAAAGATAAAGTGCTTTCCTTTTGGGTCACAGATGCAATGTATATGATCTATTACAGAGCTTTATCCTGGGGTAGCTGCAGAACATGAGCAGAAACACATGGGAATTTAATATCCTTGAGCCTCTAAAGCTGCAATCTAGTCATTGTTGTTTGTGGCGTGCAGCTTTTGAGAATTAGAGCAGGATTATTTAGACCTTTTTAACGTGTAAGATTCTTGGCATGAATTCCAGTTGAGGTGAGGCAGAAAGCCATTAGAGACACCAGAAATTCCAAATGACTGATTGTTTTAAAAGGAAGAGCAGTAACTGCATGTAGTGTATTTGTCCCAGGGCAAGAGGAAACTTGGTGATCCCTCCCTTCCCATGCTTAATTTAATGAGAGTAAAGATATTCTTCTTATTTGTGTCTATTTATTTACCTTTACAGGGTTGTTGTACGAATTAGTCAGTGATTGCACAGTGTTCTAAAAACACAAAATACCCTGTAGCTACTATATATTACTCACCCCTTTAAAACTTCAGTGGTAGTGGAAAAAAAGACAGCTGTTTTTCATTTAAGTTAGAAGGAGATAATCTGTAGGCAAAGTATTTGCTGATGGACAGAACCAGACATTGCTTGGATTTTTTTTTTCCTTAACCTAAATTATTTGCAGGATCATGTTTTGGGAAATGAGGCTGACACATTCTGTTCTGTAAGTATCTGGATTTCATTTTTTCTTTCTTTGCACAATTGAGCGGAATTTCCAGAATCTGGCTGTTTGTTTCTTATTAACTGTTGGTCAGTAATATTCTAGCTCTGTCTTCACCCTTTGTAGTCTAAATGGACTGTTGTACTATCTTTGCTGGCTCTTGTAATATTTTATTTTAGAACTTTATACGACTCTCTGAAATGTTCCTCCCTTCTCTCTTTCCTCCTGGCTCTAGTTTTGAATATATGAGAAACAGATTTTTTTTGAGCAAAGCCATGCAATTTTTCTGTTGCTGTTGCACTGATACTTTTTTTTATTAACAGTCTCATATTAAATATCTTTTTCCCGTGTTTTTCTTCATGTTTCCCTATTGCTGTAAGCGTCGCTTTCTCTGGCTGCGTTCCAGAGAAAAGGATGTTGTTTCCCCAAAGGATTACTTGGATTATATATACAATATAAAACCTGACAATCTCAATGTCTGTTTCTTTATATCAAAATACTGATCTTTGTTAGACCAAGTGCACTAGAGAACATGTCTGAGAGTCTTACAGCCACCGTGAAAGTAGATAGGAATGATTTTTTTAAAGAGGTCCCTCTGCTTTCTACCAGATATCATCCTCATTAGTTTTTGGTCCTAATTGAAGACTGATCACTTCACCTATTAAATTATTATGCTGTTTTACTGTGATAGTAATAGTAGTAATAATAATCTAAAAGGAATTGCTTGGGCAGCTTTCAGATATTTTGAAAACTTTTTATTCTGTGAATCATGGAACAGACTTACTGAAAATCCAGACTGCCCGGCATTTCAAAGTAATGTTCTGTCTGGCATCTTCTGGATAGGGTATATCTGTCAACAAAGCAAGAGAAGTGGCTGTAATTAGACCAAGTCCTTATCTTTGCTATGATATGTAGCTAACAATAAAGGATATGGGAAATTAATGTGGACGCATTAATGCATCCATTTGTGTGGCATGTCTTTAAAGGAGGTGGCAGTACAGGAGAGTTTTCACTCCTATCATAAATATTAGCAGATTTTTTATTTTTCTCTTGAAGAATTCACTCTTTCATAAACCCAGTATTTCTGTGTATCTCTCTGATTTAAAATACACTGTTTGCTAATAGTGTACTTTTGTAGCTTTAGCTGAGATTCTTGGGATGACAGTCTTTAACTCCAGGGCACATGATCTAACATCTCCCCTTGGCACTTGACTCTCTCTAAAAGTTTGTTATATTAATGTCTGCTTAATCTCAAATCAATTAAGAAATTATTTTGCTTTGAATTTTGTCCAGGTTTTATCCGTGCCTCATGGTTACATCATGGTTTCTTGACTACAGCAAGTTCGCTATGTTGATTAGGCAAAGATTTAAGAGAGCTACTCTCCCTTGATGACTCCCCTACGAAGAATAACGAAAGGGTGTGACACAAGAATAAATTATTCGTCAACAGACAGTGATTGGTCTTGATGGAGATGAAAACTGTGGATGTCATGCTCATTTCATCTAAACTATAATCTGCATGGCTTTCAGGGGTCAAGGGTCTATGCAAGTCATGAGGAATCATAATTTGCACTAACCACTTCTTTTTGGTCTTATTGACTGTATCTCTTAAGAGCCACAATTATGCAATGCAATTAATCATCAAGAGAGTTTGCATTTATGGTACATATACAAAGTAAACTTTTTTTTAATTGCTGGAACTTTATCTTGCATATTTCGACTAAGCACACTAATAAATGTTTATTTAAAGAGATTCTGTCACCCTGAAACATATTCCCCTTAGTTGAGAGGAGTAGAAGAGACTATGTCAATTCTCTTGCCAGCATTGTGATTTCATGACCACTCTGTTTTTTGCTTTCTTCAAGGTGTTTTTCTTTCCAGCAGTCAATAAGAAAATTGATTAGTGTATCATAAGCTTTATAAAATATACAAAATATAAAATAGATAGAGCTAAGTATTTTCCTCAAATTATAATTAATTTTGATAGGTCCGGTGTGACCTCATTATTTTATTTTTTCTTTAGGGAATTTCTAAACTTTCTCAGCAATCAGGTTACTGATTCTTTTGTTATAACATACTATATTCACTAGTTAGCTGAACTTCAATTTCAAATGCACTACATGAAGGATCTTGACAGGAAAGCTCCTCTCCTTCTTGCTGCAGCTGTCTGACAGGCTGCTGTTCACGAGCTGCATGCATCACCTCTGTTGGCAGCTATTGTTCCAACAGATCCCTCTGCTTTCATTTCAGCTCGTTTTATTTTGAATCCCTCTTCATAGGAACTATTGTCCTCCACTTTAGTGACCTGTGGAGAACCCAGATAAGTGTTTAGGCTCTCTGCTCCTTGGAATACTTGTTCTGCCAGTGATGTCTGACAAGTTAGTTTCCCAGGATGCCCCATGGAAAATATGATTGCTGTTCTTTCTTAAAAGCAGCCTGTCTGGTCTCTCATAAAGTGCCAACTGAGTCTTAGACTTGTGTTCTTTCTGAAATGATCCTCATGTGCTCTTTCCTCTGTACTCTCCCTTCTTATAGCCTGACAGAGAGTTTACAATGCATGCTTCTGCTGTCCTTTGCTTTCTTTCCTTCCTTCTTTCCAGAACACTAGGCATCCTCCAGTACCTGTGTTTAACGCACTCGTTTCCTGTAGTGCCCCTTAGCTGTATAGGCCATGGATACCTGGATGTATAGACCACCAGCTGTCCCCATTGATGCCTTTCGAGTCCTACCTGTGTTCTGCAGACACAGCTCAGCTGTAGTGAGCTCTTTCCACCCTGCACAAAGCTCTTTTGCGTTTAAAAAGTGTGGTCATTGATGCCTGAGTATCTGCCTGAGGTCAGAAAATGACTCTGGTGTTCTTTGTTTTAAAAGAGCAGTATCCTGCCACTGCCTGCATTGAAATTAGGAGGAATCTTTCTCTGCAGGATGGAACAAACTTTCAGTCACATTTTCCGAATGTCACTACAGCAGCTGATATTGATACCATGACAGATTAGCTGAAAAAAAGTCATCTTTAGAAATATAGCTGGTATTTTAGCGAGTACTTGAAAACACTTTAAATGTATAACTTAAAAAAAAAAATTGCAGAAACCATCTTTGGATTTTTTCAAGAAATAAATTTTGAATATTTGTATGGATTTCTGTGTCTGTATGTATATTTGTAAATACTTTAATGTGAGACATTAAGCAGTACTTGTTTAATTCCTGTACTGATAATTGTACTGCAGTATATCTAATAAGAGTATATTATATTGATATTGCTTGCTATGAGCTTGAGTCTTGAGAAGTGTCCATTTCTTTCCTCCTCAGTGCCTATTTAGCAGCTGTTTTAAGAATGATTTTCCTCTAGTCAGTGGTATAACAGTGATTTAATCTGACAAGAGATACAGAGACTAAACTTCCTCTGAAATCACAGGAGTTATCTCATCCAATTTTATTTGTTGGTCAAGTTTGTGTGTAAAGTTATGCTCCAACTTGACAGTGGAGAAAAACACACTGAAACCCCAGGAAGAAACCCTTCAAAGCAGCATACATGTGTTTCTGCAACAAAATCACCCCCTTCCTCCACGCCTTCCATGCCCTTTTCCTTTCCCCTGCACTTTTCCCTTCCCTGTAAATTGTGCTAGATTTTCTGGAAACATTTTCACGGAGATTGTATATTCTGTGAAAGCCCAGTCTGTGCCAAATGCAAATCTCTTTTGCTCTTTGAAGTTTTAAGTTTACAATACCTCTCTCACCTGATCAAGTATGTGATGGAAGCTTGATAACATGTTTGAGGAAACCAATTACAAGCAGACTGCCAAAGTAGCAAAAGACAAGGTACTTTTTACCCCTCTTTTTGTACATATTAGTTTGGCCAGCACCTTAACATGAGAACAGAAAACCTTCTTTAAATGAAGAATGAAATAGATACCTTAGGGAGTGTTACGCAAAATGCTTTAAAACAAACAAAGGGTGAAGTATGAAATGATACCATAGGTACCAGCATGGCTGTTGTAATTCTGAGCATTCCCAAATTGGCTACTTCTTACACATAACTTTTTATCACTTGTTTTAGAATCCATCTCATGTCACATGGCACGTGGGTTATCACAGTTTCCAGAAATCAGAATAGAAACTTCTTTCATTCACTTGAATTGTTTGGGTTATTTTTTTCCAACCAACCTCTGTTGGTAACAGAAGAAAGAGCAGTAGAGTATTCCCAGTGTTTTTACTTCTTCATGGCACCCTTCATGCCACCTGCACCCCTTGCATCCTAAGAATTCCTGTGCAATACCGGGCAGAGAGTCTGGGAATGATACTGCACGTGAGGCCAGATAGTGCAAGTCATGGGGTTTGTGGCCTTACTCTGGAAAGTATAACGCTGTTTGGATCTTTCTCTGCAGAATTCAGTATTAATACAAAGTGCCATGATTTCAAATGTACTTAGCACTTTAATGCAAGCAAGCAGTGTACCAGATGGAAGTCCTCAAACTCATCAGTTGGATGTCTCAACCAGCTGGATTTTTTGCCTGCGTGTTAACTCACAGATATTTTCTTGTGTCAATCTATTCTTGCTACCAGAAACATCTCAGGTTTGTTTAAATAAACAAAAAGGAACACTATTAAATAAAATATAGATAATAGAGCTTGCAAATTTTTGTAGAGAAATAATTTTTAAAATGTATGAAATTACCTGCTTTAAAAAAACTTAACTTTATTATACCAACATTTAATAAATAATGTTGTTGTTTGGTTGGGGTTTTTTTAAACACAGCAATGGATTCAGTTATTTACATTTTATTCCAATAGAAAAAGTTGAGTCTGTAAATTCTATTTACTTACTTTTTACAGTCCACACGTTCCCTTTGCAAGTATGCAGCATTTCTGAAAATAAGTTCTCCTAGACTCCAGTGGATTTATTTCAGACTTCTCTGATGTGGTTATAACATCTGCCAGTCAGAAACGAGGTGCTTATTGCACTGAACTAACCCCTGTCTACTGCAGCTTCCTGAGGTTTAGAAGTTAATGGCATGAATACCTTAATTCTTTTCATAGTGTTAATATTTTCGCCTTCTGAAGGCAACAAGAGGGTCGGTATCTCATTGCATTCATACATAACTTTGAAAATGTCTTCTGAGTAACACTCAGCCTGACGTTAACTTATTTAACATTATTCTGTAGCTTACACTTTTGAAAAAAAAACAAAACAAAACAACAAACAAAGAACATATGTGGAAAAAAATATATTGCAGGGACTGTTTTTCCCTTATATGTTTTGGCACAAGCTCGTCGTGAAGATTGGCAAATCATGAAAAGCTGTCTACTGGTCTTGAGAATTTTCTCCAATAAAAAGTCTTAAGGTCTGAATTCCTCCTTTTTTCATGGACACAGTATTTTTTACCATTGGTGTTTTCTGTAAATACCAAAACCTTTTGTGTTTATGTTTAGCTGAAGCATCCAGACGTGATTTAAAAAAAAATCCAAAAAACCAAAGATTGCCTTAATTTTAAAAAGCAAGAGGGAAGTACAGGTTAAAAGCAGTAGTGTGGAATGAAAATGAAAACTACTCCTTCCAATAAGTGCAAGGTGTTCTCTCTTTTTTTTGTAGGTTTGTTTTGGGTTTCTTTATGTTTTCTTTTATTTGTATTTTTTCTGGTAGTAAAATGACACTGAATATGAAGAGTGGATACAGGAGAAGACACTGTGAGCTTCTGTATGTGATCACATGAAGCTCACAAGAAAGCTTATAGATTTCCTTCACTCTTGTTTGGGTTTGTTTGGGTATTTTTAATCCTTTGCTTAAGGAATGCATCAGATATGGTTTAATCAGAAAAAAGGGGAATAAAGGAACGGCAGGACAGATGAATTTAACCTTTTAGATCTTTAAAACTGAGTTCAAGGTTGTGTACAGTTTGTAAGGCTGACCTTTCAAGTACTTTGTCTTCCAGTTCAAGCTTCCATTCATACAGTGAAGTGCATCTGACCTTCAACCAGGGCCTTGCAAACCAGACCAATGTGACCTGTACTTGCAGGTAACAAGGCTACTTGTGTGTTACCTGTGACTGTGATTTGATATGCACCAAGAGCAGCAGTAAGAGCTATAGCACTTTTAAGGAAAAATAATTTGTAATTGGAGGGAGGAGAGGACAAAAGTGAGATAAATACACTGTCATGGTCTAAATGGGCTTCATTGTTAATAATGTGCCTGAGCCTGCCACTGATGGAGCTGCAAAAGAGTAGGAGAGACATATAAGTATTTTATTTATCCTCTTGGAGTTGAATCTATTTAGTACATAGACTAACTAGGAGTCCAGCACAGTAGTGAAAGAGAATATACTTCATGTTTACAAAATAAAAGTGTAGCAAAAAACAGGGAAAAGGCATTCCCATTGGAAGTCTGATTACAAAAGGACCTGTGCTGTCAAAGCTGTAGTGCCTTATCTACAAATTATATAGTTGCATTGACTATTCTTATACATTATCCTCTACTGCTTGGTTTGAATAAGAGATATACTTACTATGTGTAGTTCTCCTACCCTACCCTTCAGGATTTTAGTTACAAAATTACACACCCACAACACCCCTATTATGGCTCATCTCCCCATCCCCACTAAAGAACTCCCAAACCTCACAAGAATGAGCTGTGTTGCTGCTGTGACTTTATTTAGGCTGTGAAGTAAATTGCACATCCCTTTATACCTGTACCTCAGGGCTTCAAATGCCAACAAGCAGGGTCCTTCCAGACAGAAGTCTCTAGATGCTGTAGTACTGCCTATTGTAGTTTGAAATAAGTGTGGTATTCCTTTACAGCTGAGTTTTTTTGAAACGAAAATGGTTAGACTCCTTGGAAACACCAATCTGTATCTCTGGAGGCAGAATCCAAGCTTTGTCTCTCTAATGCTGTGCAAGACTGTAATCCTATCTGAAATGAGCTTTCTTCAGATCTTTTCAGTTTAGAAAATAAGTGTCCTTGTGACATTTAAGAGAGGTACTGGTACAGTCTAACCTTAACCTCCACAAAGAGGAAAACTACTGGTGAATATGTGCTCTACTTTTCTCCATGTAGCAATTAATAGCTACCAATTTATAAATAGCCAGGATCCGAATTTGGTGGGCTGAAATGCTTAGAGGACTAAATACACTTTTAAAGTATGTGTCTAAAAAAGTAATGAAAAACAGTAAGTCAGGTTGTCTCCTTTTTCTGATGTGGTGCATTAGCTGGTTACTGGTTATCCATTGTATGGCAGCCTGGCTTCAGTGTACCTGGGGTATCTGAAGCTGGAAATGTTCCAGTGGCAGCAGTAGCCGCAGCAGCAATTTCAGTTCTGGTTAGTGCCAAGTTGCTTTTTTTAACCATCCTTCCAGATGACTTAGGTGAACAACAACTTCAGCAATATACTCACACATGACACATCACCATTAGCTAAAGGGAGAGCTATCATGCTCTGGGGCTGCCACAGGCAGTAATTTTTGGAAAAAAAGCTTAAGAAAGCAGTGCCATCTGAAAACAAAAAAAAAGCTGGTGAGATTTAATGTTAATGTGAAAAAAATTGCATGTTCTATTATCTAGAATGCTGTAATTACTTAACACCCTTGTGATGAAAGAAGTGGAATTATTGCCATATTATATGTGAGAAAACAGTAAAGGCTCTTACGCAGTTGTGTGTTATCCAGTGCACTGCTGTATTTAAACAGCTGTAATTACACTGGTAGAATTCACTGAGCGAGACTTTCCTCTGAGTAGAAATATCCCCTTTTCTAGTCTGAGGTACACTGCTTTGGAAGCAATTTAAACTAACTTTAAAAAGGCAAAACAACCTCAAGTTTCTGGCTAAATACAAAATAAGGCCAAATACAGAGTTGAGTTATACTCAATAACTATGGAATCCTAAATATTTCTCTCATCCTGTATATCTTTCTTGGCCAAACAAGCCTTGAACAGGTTAGTAATGGGCTTGTGTCACTGTTTGTTCTGCTTGTTAATACTGCTAATATTGTGTTACTGTTTCCTTGTACCTTCTCTTTTCTCCCTGTATCATTTAATATATATTGTAGATTTTTTGCTTGTACTAGAGGGCTTCTTTTGCTAAAGAGTTCATATATACAATAATAGTGCAACAGCAGGGATAAAACAATCACTAGAAGTTCTTAAAAAAACCCCAACAAAACAGAAACAAAACCAAAAACAAACAAACAACCCCCCCAAATAAACAAAAAACCAACCAACCAAACAAACAAAAAACCCCCCAAAAACTAAAAAATGCCCTCCAATCTACAGAATATATAGCTAAAGATGATGTATTCTCTTGGCCTATATAGTGGAACAATTTTCCCACTCTGAAATTATGCTGGCTGTAATTCTGGAGTTGTAAGTTCTCTTCTTGCGGAAGACTTTTGGTCCAACGCCTTCTCTTTTCTTCTTATTGCAAAACTATTAAAGACCTCTCCAACAGCATCCAGATGTAAAAGTGTACACAACCACACAAAAATGCAGAGAAAAGAGCACTTGCCTTGTGAAAGAGAACTCGTTATAAAAAGAGTTAAAAGAAATAACTTCAACTTTCCTACCTTCCTGTGAGGAGAAGAGGCCACTTCTTTCATTTTCCTATGGAAGGTTGTTTGTTTAAAGGATACAACAATGGGTGATAACTGAGATCTTGCTTTTGTAAATCACACCACATGTCCTTTGTTTTTTTTAGGCGGGAGTCTAGAAACCATTTTTGACATGTTTACATTATTTTAAGGAGAAGATTGTCTTAGGACACCTTAAGTTAACTGATACGATTGTAGCTAGTTTTCCCATTTTAGCATTCAAATACTTTGTGTTGTATTATAAAACAAGTTTTGAATAGAGTAAGAATGTTTGATTTTGAGTGTTTAACACACCTAAAATTAGATTTGTCTGTAATGTGACTAGCATTTGTACATGTCACTGATTTCATAGAATCATAGAATCATTTAGCCTGGAAAATACCTTTATGAATCAAATCCAACCATAAACCCAGCACGGCCAAGCCCACCACTAAACCATGTCCGTAAGTGCCACACCTACATGTCCTTTAAATATCTCCAGAGATGGTAACTCTACCGCTTCCCTGGGTAACCTGTTCCAATGCTTGACAACCCTTTTGA
>VZRE01014599.1:0-98022 GCA_013396775.1 Cephalopterus ornatus
AGCCTCTCATCCACCAGCACTTCCAAGTCTTTCTCAGCAGGGCTATCCTTGATCCATTCATTCCCCAGCCTATAGTGATACCAGGGGTTGTCCTGACGCAGGTACAGCACTTTGCACGTGGTTTGTTAAACTGCATGAGGTTCCCATGGGCCCTCTTCTTGAGCTTGTTCAGGTCCCTTTGGATAGCATCCCATCCTCCAGGAGTGCCAATAGTTCATTCTGCCTAAAATGTAATTTTGGATGTACTGAAATTGTTCAAGAAAATGGATTACATTTGATTAGTATTTTTGACAGAAGAGAAGAGGAAGTGAAGGTTTAACAAAGTCAAAACATTTCATTGCAGCAATTTTCTGAACACAAAAATATGTCATTTTCAGATTTGATAAATGAAACTTTTCAACCTTTAATTCTGAAATAGTGTGATAATTTAAATATATGATCTGAATTTTGGAAAATCATAGAAGAAGGCTTTAAACTGTACTAGGTATACCAAAATGAAACCAAAGGATTTGGTTTTGGTCTAATGCGATATAATCTGCATAATTTTGTGGTATACGAAATTTTTTTTTTTTTTTTTGGATGGGGGAAGGTGTAAAGAAAGAATATTGAATTAATAACAGGTGTTTAGATTGGTCACTGAATGTATTTTGTATCCATACCACATGAAAATTGTATGTGGCATTCATTCAATTCTGTAAAATGTAACTGAGTTTTGCTGGCAAGAAAACACTTTCTTTAAGTGAATTTTATCAATAATTTTCTATCTTTTCTGAAAAAAAATTATCAAAAAAACCAGAGGATATGATATAGGAAATTCTGCCTAGTTCTGAGGCACAGATTTTGACCACTTTCTTATATAGATAATTGTGACTTCTCTGCTCTTGTATGGCAGGGGTTTCCAGGAATGTCACTGCATTTAGTTGTGCTCTCTGAGTATTCTCATACTATGATTTTCACAGTTGCTACTGGATGTTGGCTTTTTCCTCAAAGAATGGACAGCCACAGCTTGGCCACGGGCTTCGCAATCTTAAGTTTTGTTCCACATTCATTGTCAATACAATATAGCTTTTATTCCATGTGGATGCCTGTAACAAAATAGGATCAGTTTCCTTCCATCCTTTTCATAGATGTTGCCATTAAGTGTTTCGTGGCTAAAAACCTCACCTGTGAGCAAATCCACATCCTGCATCAGTCTGCAGGTAGGTTGGCTAGCACCTCACGGACGGGTTTCTGTGTGCAGAGGCTTTCCTCCAGTTTGTTGCTTTTCACTATTTTTCACATTCCCTATCCTGCCACCTGCCCAAAAATGGCATGCAAGCACTCTATTACCAAAGGTGCCATGCTGTGAACCCATCCAATGCAAGGAGCCCTGCTGACAGTGACCTGGTGCCATTGCCTTTTTTCTGTGGTGGGACCCAAAGTGGGGCACTCCTTGGCACTGGGAAGTGAAGGTGGGAGGTGGAGTGGAGCTACTGACGGTTACACTCTTACAGTGAAACAGATGAATTCACATATTGGTGCAACCCCTCTTGGTCACATATGAAGTTTTTAGAAACATACAGAAGAGCAGATTTCCCTGAAAATGCCAACAAGATGTCGGAGAAATTCACACTTGAATTTTGCATAACCACTGATCATCTCTCGAATCAACCAACCTATCCAGAATTGGAGGACCTGGATCTCTATGGGTGGCATGTTGCATCCTGCCACAGAGGAGAAAACACTGACACTCACCTGGCACTGTAATGTAGGTCATGCATGTTGCAGCACAGCAGCTGAGCAAATGTGAGCACTGCTGAATGGGTCTGCAGATAGTCCTGAGAAAAATAACAAGAAGTTTGTTTTATTTCCACCTTCCTATCTTCCCCTTTTTTTCATTTTCCCTCACCCCCAGATCCAGTGAGGTATAAAACAAATGCCACGGCTGTCAAAAAATGTGCTGGTTCTGTTTTCTGTCTGTGCCTACTCATTTCAGAGCCTACAGAGTTTGGATATGTGCAGCATACGCAAAGTTCAGGTTTTTTTCATGTGTCAGACTCTGAGTCTTTAAAACATGCACTGCTTTGATTTCTGTCCTTACCTCTGTAAGTTCTTGGTGTATGCACAGCTGTTGATGAGTTGTAGGGAGGAGATCACTGGCCGGTTTTAGTTTGGCCATATATGAGACTGAATTTTAAGACACTGAATACTTGGAGCACACTTGTGAGCATTCATATGTGAGTATGTGTTTGTGTGGATCCAAGCAGGGATTTTATTGAGGTTTTTGAAGGGTTTTGAGTGTAGCTGACTCTGCATCAGAGCAGAACCAGAATGCTGACTTTGCAGGCTTGAAAGCCTGGGGAGATGAAGCCACGAGAGATGGTTCCATTTACTGGTAGGAATTGAGGAGACAGCCATATTAGTCAGGTGACATTGTCATAATGAAAGGTGTATGCTAAAGGGGTCTTTCCTATGAATATGTTTCAATAACTTAGTAGCATGTGGGACATTGAGATAGATGTCTTGGAGGAAAGCAGAAGATGAAAAACTAATTCCTCACTGGAACTAGGAAAAATGTTCATATTGCATGAAACTAAGTCAGTAACTCCATCTCCAGGTTGCTTTTCCTCTGAAAAAGCTGTAGGAAAGGCAGAGAGATGTAGTGCTCCTTCTCAGCACTCACGTGGCATTGTGAGGATCTGGGAATACGTGCTGTGAGTTGGTCTGTCACAAAGGCTTATCTTCACAGTGCACAGCTACTTCTCCCAGGGTGCAGCAGAAGTACAAGCCAGCCCTGATAAGGGGGAAAAAAACAAAAGTTAGCATCAAATGTCCTTTTTCATTTCAGCTGCTTTCCATGTTGCCATGCACCAAATTGTCTGTTTATTTGCCCCTGGAGCACTTAGTTCCAGTGTATATTATTACATACTACTTTTTTGGCCCTGCTTGGAGAAAATGAGTGGGTGTGTTTGTTCTGGTAGCTTTAGGGTAAGAAATAGCAAAAGAGGTACCATCTCCTCTATATTTGGGAGGAAGACGAGCACTGATTCTGTTATTACAACAGACTCCATCCTGGGGTTTGCCAGCTCCATGCATGGACATGCACAAGTAAGAGGAAGAACAGGGAAATGAATAAATGGAAACAGAACAGCAGTACTAAGCATGTTTAAATGTTCAGTGTTATTTTTCAAGGCAGCCTCTTTTATTTCACGGAGGACGCTGCTGGTTGCATGTTTAAGGGTAATTCACCCAAAAAATGTAGCCCATCACCAGGATGGAATACGAGGACCACTTCCCAACACACCATGCTGCTTTACAAATTATGTGTTTTTAGGAAAAGAGGGGAAGAGGTTGTGAAGTTGACATTTAAAACTCTAAGAAGTGTACTTTCAGTGAGAGGATGATCTTCTGGCACTCAAATAACAGCAGATGTGACATCCAGACACTGAATTTGTTCCCAGAGTGCTCTGGTCCAAAATAGAGCTATTTCCATTAAAACTGTAAGACTGTTTCTAGATCCTGTTGGAAATAGCATCTAGGTGAAAAGCAGAGAGTAAAGCCTTATTTTCATACTTGGCTAGGGCAGTTTTAGTTAGTTTAGGTTTCTGGTGGCAGTTTCCTCACCTCCTCACCTTACTCATTCCCATAAGATGACTTGGAAGGCACGCAGTGGGAAAGATGTTTATAATTCACTGCTCAGCCCTACAGGAATATCCATAGATTGGCCCAATCTGTTAAACCAGGGGCACAGTCATTTTCTTCTCCCCTCCCCTGATGTTTCTTAGCCAAGACTGAGTCTTTCAAATCCTGTCACTCAAGATTGTATTATTTTCTCTGATGACTTTCCCTTGAAAGGAGGGATGGCTTTCTCTCCAAGTCCCCAAAAGCCAGAGGAGAAAGAAAATAAAAATTGGAGAAAACAGGCCTTCTCCCTAGATTTGCCCTCAAACCTGAAACAGACCTATAAACCACAAAGCTGGTGTTTTCAAAGATGGAGAAGCCCTCAGGCAGAAGCTGTCACTGCAGCCAGGGATGAATGTGCTGTGTGGGGGTACAGGGGGGAAACCCTGTGTGCAGAGGACACCCTTTGCTTTCGGTGCAAAGGCACTCTGTGCCCCCAGCCTCTGGGGGAACCCACACCCTGTATTGCTACCTATCTATTGCTTTCTATCCGCTGCCCCTTTCCTCCCATCTGACTGCAGCTTGTGCCCTGAGGAACAACATAGCTTCCCCCACATTTTGTGATCTTATCTGCAGAATTCTGAATGTTTTCTTTCACTGGGTTGGGTTGTTTTGGTTTGTTTTCTAGGATGGCACACTTCCTGAGAGGATCAAATTAAGAGGCATCACCAACTGCATTTTTTGTTCCTTCCTTGTTTTCTTCCAGCCCCTGTTTTCTCCTTCTCCTTTTTTGTGGATAGATTTTAGACACGATACTCAGTGACACTGAAAGCAATTTCTGAGAGCTGGAAGAACCAGTAAACCACAGGAACCTTACTGCAATTTAGAAAAGGCTGGGGAAGCAGGGAGGCGAGGAGCAGCTGTTATCAAAACTGAAATAACTGCAGAACATAGTTGACAGTTTCTGAGGAAGAAGCAGGACCGCACACAGATAAGCTTCCGTAATCGTCAAGAAACTAAAGGGAAAAAATCTCGAGTCTATAGGTGATATTCAAGAGGATTGTATTGTTGCCTGTTGGCTCACCCATACTTGGGTTAAATAAGTCTGCGATGAAACGGAAAAATGTGCCACGGGGACATGCTTCAATTCTTTTCCATTATAACCAATCTGCAAGATCTTGCAGATTTTTTCTTAAATAAGAAGAAAAATAAATATTCAAGAGAATTGACCAACAGATACAGGATTCTGAAAATGGCTGATTTGTTTCATGTCTCTGAAAGTAGGGACTTCATGTCTGATTGTCTGCATGTACTTGTTACCCATCAAAATAAACCTCTTAGCTCTGATTCATCAAGGTGTAGATCATAGAATCATAGAATCAAAGAATCATAGAATCAACCAGGTTGGAAAAGACCTCTGAAATCATCAAGTCCAACCCTTGATCCACTACCACCGTGGTTACTAGACCATGGCACTAAGTGCCACATCCAGTCTCATCTTAAAAACCTCCAGGGACAGAGCCCCCACCACTTGCCTGGGCAGCCCTATCCAATGTCTGATTACTCTCTCTGTAAAAAAGTTTTTCCTAATATCCAACCTAAACCTCCCCTGGCAGAGCTTAAGACCATGCCCTCTTGTCCTACTGCTGGTTGCCTGGGAGAAGAGACCAACCCCCACCTGGCTACAACCTCCTTTCAGGTAGTTGTAGAGAGTGATGAGGTCTCCCCCGAGCCTCCTCTTCTCCGGGCTAAACAACCCCAGCTCCCTCAGCCTCTCCTCACAGGACTTGTGTTCGAGTCCCTTCACCATCCTGGTTGCTCTTCTCTGGACTCGCTCCAGCACCTCAATATCCTTCCTGAACTGAGGGGCCCAGAACTGGACACAGTACTCCAGGTGTGGCCTCACCATGCTGAGTACAGGGGAAGAATCACTTCCCTGCTCCTGCTGGCNCCTCATCCCGTTGGAATCAGACCATCTCTCCAGCTTTTCCAGGTCCCTCTGCAAAGCCCTCTTGCCTTCCAGCAGATCAAGACTCTACCCCCGGCTTGGTATCATCTGCATCATTTGCTAATGGTACACTCAATCCCCTCATCCAGATCATTGATAAAGATATTAAACAGGACTGGGCACAGCACTGATCCCTGGGGGACACCGCTAGTGACCAGTTGCCAACTGGATGCAGCCCCGTTCACCACCACCCTCTGGGCCCGGCCCATCCAGCCAGTTCCTAACCCAGCACAAAGTGCCCCTGTCCAAGCTGTGGGCTGCCAGCTTTTTCAGATGTATGCTGTGGGAGATGGTGTCAAGATGATTCATTCCAATGGAGTCTAACTACTAATTTTCTTAAAGTTAGGCATGTTCTTAAATACCTTGTTGAAATAAGACTCCTGTTTCACCTTTAGCATAGAAAATACACTGGGGGAAAAAAAAAAATAAAGGCTTTTTCTCAGTTTTTTGAGAGAAGGTAGGAAAAGCTTCTTTCACACCAAATAAAAATAATCTTATGTCTTTAAAGGAAATCCATACCCATATGCAAAATACAAGATAAAGAAGACTAACTTGAGGGGGATAACTTGGCTGCTGGCATGGTCATTTCTGCTAGAGAAATTCTGGAGTAGGCAGTGGTTATCCAGGTGCACCATCAATCACAGAAAAGGTAACAATTTTGCAACTTTTGAATTGGTTTGGTGCTATAAATAGCATATTTCAGGTTGTGTCAAGAAACAGGGAGCAAAGTGTTCCTGCATTTTCAATAGTAGTAAGAACTCTTGTGTTTCATATGGAAGAGGGAAAGATATACATTACAGTTAGGTGTTTGATTTGGCTTAGCTGGAGGTGTAAGTTGGCAAACTCAGCCTAAGGACACTTGTATGGCTTTCCTTGTCCTGTGTTGCACAGGAGATGAAACACAAAAACCCAAAGATCTCTGCTGAGTTATTGAAATTGAGCTGAGTTTGCACCAAAACTGGGAGCTGAGGAAACATTTAGTCCCATACATCTGTGGGGAGTATCTAATTTTTTTGTATTACCTAATTTTATAATTTATCTAGAGGGCTTTCACACTTCAGAGTCTTAATGTTCTCTCTTTGTGTGCCATTAAATACTTCAGGACTTCCATTTCCTCCATTACTTTTGGTTTTCATACCCAAATTATGGTTTCTTTCTATATAGTTTCTCAGCTTCTGTGATGCTGCTTGCCCATCTCCTCAGCCCTGTGAGGTTCACACTCAAACGATAAAGTTCCTGTAGAGCTTCTCTACAAATCCCAACCCTCTTCCACTGATGGTTTTGTTTCAAGGTGTAGTGATCTACCAGTGGAGTGACCTAGAGGGTGACTGTATTATGTATTTGAGCCTTTAGCTCTCTGTGAAAGAAGCACTGGCTCCTCACCTGTAGAATGTCTGAGTTAAAGTGGCTGTTTGTTTTTTTCTTTATCTAAAAATCACTTCTTTTCACTCACAATGGCTCAGTATTGCCTCTCTTCCCCTCTTAACTAAGATGATCAACAAGGAGCTTAACAGTCACAGAGGGAATGGGATCAGTTTGGTTGTTCTTGTAAAACCCTGGTAATTTACAGTGCTAGTGATTTACTAGGGAGAGCCTCTAGGATACAGTAGTCTCCACTTATGAAGCAAATGCTCCTGTTCATGTTAAAACATTGGAGACATCAGCATGAATGATAAAATGGTGCAGAGCCCCTTCTGTAGAGTCCTGAAGTGCCAGCTGCCCATTTCTCAGCCAGCACTGCAGAGATGTCTGCAGCAGCTATGCTGCCATGACATGGCACAGCTGCTCCTCTGAGATTCCTCTTTTAACTGCTAATTCTTTATACTTTATTACAGACAAAACCTACCCATGGAAGCCTTCAAGGCACAGCATTTTTTTTCATTTCTGGTCTGGTGTTCTTTTTCTTCCTTACTTTCTCTAACAAATAAACCCCAAATCCCTAATTGTATTGATTTGATGACACGTCTGGACAATTATGTCTCTAGTGATGTCACTGATATGTACAGATATATAAATGCATAAAACATGTTTTTCTGGCAAATTCAAAGACTTGCCCTGAGGAATGTGCTGTGTAGATTGAAACATCTAAAGGATGTATCACTTAAAGAAGCATTGAACCTAAACAACCTGGTGATGGAGAGATGAAATTAACATGCATCTTGTTTAGCTTGCCTAATTTCCTGAATTTCCCATCTGTTTTGTTCATAGAATCATAGAATGTTGCAGATTGGAAGGGACCTTAAGGGTCATCTAGTCTCAACCCTCCCTGCCATATGCAGGGACACCTTCCACTAGACCAGGTTGCTCAAGGCCTTATCCAATCTGGCCTTGAACACTTCCAGGGTTGAGGTATCTACAACTTCTCTGGGCAACTTCTGGTATCTTAGCAACTTCACAGTATAGAATTTCTTCCTAATATTTAGCCTAAATTTCCCCTTTTTCTGTTTGTACCCATTACTCCTTTTCCTGTCATTACAGTTCCTGATGAAGAATCCCTCTCCAGCTTCCCTGTAGGCCCCTTCAGATACTGGCAGGTTGTTATGACGTCTCCATGCAGCCTGCTTTTCTCCAGAGAAGCCTGGAGAGAGACAAATAAAGTTACATAGTCCGACACACCAAGCTGGAGAGTTCATCTAAACTCTGGATGGAGGGTTGTCATCCTCAATCTATTGTCTCATTTTTTCCCCAGGCTCTTTGTCCATCTTTGGGTGCCATTTGGGCTCAGAGGCTGGGTGAGTTTGGTCACCCTTCATTCAGTGATATTCCCATACTTGTTTTCCTGTGGGAATAGAAGAGCATCTCTGCCCCATTCAAAGTTTTCTTTCCTGTATCAGCTATTAGACTGGAGTTAAGCCAAGCAACACAAGAGTTCCTGTGCTCTGCTATAACCCACAGGGTTCTGTCATGTTGGCCCAGATGTTGCCTACTAGTGCTGCTGATTCTTCCAGTCTTCATGCAGAAGCTTTCCTTATCCAAACTGAATTATAGTATGTTATTTTCAGGTTGTTTTTCCAACTTAAATTGTATTGCTGTCCTCTGCAGCATGGGCAGCCTCCCCCAGCATGGATACGGCTTTCTCCCCTCCCCGCCTTTTAAGCAAGGATTAATGCTTCCCCTTTTCAAGACTCTGAGCCTTCACCCATCTACAAGTTCTTAGGGATGAGCACTTACGAGCCTGTTAATCATTGCTTCTGTTACTTCTCTAAGTATTTTTGGATTAAATTCCTCAGAATCACGTGATTTAAGAGCATCTGTCCATTTAAGTACTTTCTAACTTGGTCTTTCCACGGCCCAAGCTGAGGTCATTCCCCTTGGTAGGCAGAAGTTGTTTTAGAAACATTATTGCTACTGACTTTTTTTTGGTAAACACTAATGAAAGGAAGACATTGAACACTTTTAACAGGTTCATTCCTCTTCAGACACAAGCTTGTCTCCAAAAGGAGAGGCTGCCCTGAGACCCATGGCTGGCAGTGGGCAAGGTCTCGGGTAGAGTCTTTTGAGCAGGTTTTTCACTGCAAATAAGCCTTGCAATTAAATGTTCTGGCCCATCGGACAGGATGGGCACTGTGGTGTGTGCCCCATTTCCCTTCTCACATGGCTGGTGTTCTCAGAGCAGGAGCACAGAGCAGGGTCGCTCTTTCCACTTGCTTCCCACTCTCTGCGCAGACTGTTTGTTCAGGTGGTGCTGGATGATCATTTTCAGACCTCACACTATAAAAAACTGTGAGTTTCTGTGCTTTGAATTAAAAGTGTGATGACACGACAAATTAACTTTTTCCTACTTCACCCCCTGCATGCACCTATGCTCTTTTCCACAACCTCCATCTATTAACAATAATAATAACAACAGAAATCAAAGCAAATTCACGGCACATGCAGGAAACTGCTCACGAGTCACAGACTCAGTGTTATTTTTTATGTTGTGCTTGCCAAACCAACATGAGTCTGCCTCAGGGATGTGAAATCATCTCAAATTTAATAGAAATGAGTATTTTCTGTGGACCCTCCCTCCTCCTCCCCTACCATTTTGATAACCAGCCAGCCCATTAAAGCTTTCTTTCAGGTAGAGAAACACAAAGTCCTGTTCCTGTGTGGTCCTTGCTGAGTCGGGAACGCGGGTGTTTCCAGGGTGGACTCTGGACAATATGATGTCTAACATGGCCACAGCTTTAAACAGAATGAGGAGAGCAACAAGTGTTGGAGCTGTGAGATTTTTCTGCGCTATTTTCAGCACTGTGCCTGCTCTCACTGTGGCATTTTAAACACGGCAGGTGGATTTTCTTTGCCAATGGAGAATTGGAGAGCAGAATCCCATACGAAGTGGAAGGTGTCATTAACAGGCAAATTTATCACTTCGGCCTTTGATGGCAATAGGTGCTTGAAGCCCATCACAGGAGTCAGAATTTTTGTCAGCAGATTGGCTGCATCAGTTTTGCCAACACCTGTCATTCAAGGACCAGAAATTTACCATAGTTATTACCTACTTTTTACAAAACAATTTCCTTTCAGATTTCTTAGCTTTATTTGGTGAAACCTTTTTTCTGCAACCAAGAAAGCTAAACCCATTTTGTTTTCCTTCACATATACCACTTGACAGTCACTTAAATCACCTGACTCCAGGAAACTGTGTTTTAAGTCATTGGAATATAAATAGGCATGTGTTCACACTTGCACCATTTAATAGCCAAGGCCTGGAGTGTCTGATGCATAGGTGTCCATTTGTCACCATAAATAAAGCCAAATGAGTTGTTTGCTATAAAATTATGTACAACAGCTAATCAAATGAAATCTCTAGGTTCCATGTAGGCAGAGTCCTGGTCCTGGTCTTATACATTTTGCCACAACTTAGTGCAACACACTTAGTGCTGGATGTTCCTATTTTGCATTAACCTTATTTAGACACTGTTCCTTCTAATGTGTTGGCTGTCAAAGATTTCGTCTAGCTTTTTAGACACCTGGAGTTGCAGACAATTTTTGGAAAAATCATACAGTGTCTGAAAAAAATAGAAGCTAAATGAAAGAAATATCCTGATACATTATGAATTATTCAGGCCAATATTGTGAATGCTTAGTGTCTGATTTTTGAAAAAAAAAAAATTAAAAGTTGTCAACAGTTTCCCCATCCACAGCATTGGGACGATTAGTGAAACTCACTTGACTTGAGAAATTAATGAGTTTCAGTGACTGAATTTATCCTAAGGGAAAAAGCACAGCAGACCAAACATGATTTATTAACATAGTGGTCATCCTTTATCTCAGAAGAAGAGCAGCTGTCAGACTGCAAAAATGTGGGGTTTGCCCTTTGTCATTTATCTTTAAAATCACATTATTCAGTAGTAGTTTCATTCTTGCCCATTCTTCTTTTCACCTCAGTATGAACATAGTTGCCACTCACCAGATCCTCTGTGAAGATGCCTTGTGAAGTTCTGAAAATAGTGAGTGGACTTAGACTGTAAAAGCCTTTGTGTGGATCTCTGTCAGCTCCTGATGTGGGAGAATGGAAGTGTGGGCACAGCCAAAAGAGGAGTGTGCTTTTCAGAGGAGTGGCTGCCTCGTCACCTGACAGGAACTCAAAGCCTGGAACAGCAGTGCAATGCTCCCAGAGCGGCCAGCTTTTCTAAGCTCTCCTCATGCACTGGTGGCCAGAAGGAAAATATATACAATTGGTTACAAATATATAAAATGCAGTGTTTAAAAAAAAAACCAGTGCATGCACGTCGGTTTGAGCATGGAGACGACCTGTGTCATTTTGCCACTTTTACATCAGACTGACATTTTTGGAAGCCATTAGCAGGACAGGCTGATGTTTTTGCAGTCTGTGCTGGTTGGAAAACAAATGTTTCTGTGAACATAGGGTTGGTGTGAGTTTTGTTCCACAAAGACTTCTTGAAGTGAGATAGCTATGACAGTGATTTGTGTCGACTCACAAGTAACTGATGCAAGTGCATAAAACTCAAGATCTGACAGGATAGGGAAAGGTTGCTGAACCTGGCAGAACTGGAGGCTGGAGTTCTTTACTATATTCAGGCTAAGTGAGTGTGAACTCAAAATACAGTACACAGATTTCTATTACAATGATGATGCAAGCTCTAGACACCTATAGATCTATGTGTGAGAGAAGAAAAGGTAGGTTTCTGTGAAACTCATGTTACATTTCGGACTTCTGGATGTGGATCTGAACCCTTTTAGGTTGGGCTCACCCTAATTCAGTCATTCTACCTTCGATCACTCCTTGTCATTACTGTAACATGCCTATCTGAAACACTCTCTGTTAATCCTGCCTCAGAGATCTGGCTTGCTGGGCAAAGGAGTGCCCCTTTTAGTCCTTTTGGTCGCCTTTTAGCAGTGGAGATGATTCCTTGACAGGGTGAGTGGACTGTTTTGGCTGCCCAGCTGACTTCTTGAGGGAGCTGAGGGGCCATGTGGACATCCCTCATTCATCCCACAAGCTTCTGTGTTTAGTTACCCATGCACAAGGCGAAGAAGCGGTCCAATAATGGGTACCAGATGGGGGTTTGTGTGTTTAAACAAAGACACATTCTGTACAATTAGAAACAACTGAGTGGCCGTTTATATATTAAACCCCGGGTTAACAGCAGCACTTGCTCACTGACCTAGAAGAAACAGGGCAGAGGGCCCTTGCTCTTGCCCTGATCACCCCTGCTTCTGACCAGGGCAGCATGTGGACACAGGGACAGGGTGTATGTTGGAGCATCACTTTCACAGCTTGTGGAAAGCCTCCCTTTAAAGGGACATGAGCATGGTCATGATTCATTAGAGTCAAGCTACCTTGTTGGGCACTCGTCATGTTCTCATATGTGTGTCTCCCTAGACTGCAGGGGGGAGTGTTACTATGTTAATTCCCACTGTGGGTCTCTGCTGCAGAGTGTAGGTGTGTGTTTTAAACCAAACCCTTGGCAGTACATGAGTGGTTGCTATGGATCCTGACATAGAAGACAGGATGAGTTTGGTTATAGCTAAGCACCATTCATCTATATCTCTGCAAACTGAGTTGACTGAATGAATGGAAGATCTATCCTGCGCTACTGGGTGAATGCTGAATACAAAAAAAGAAACTGTCAGCTTCTTCAGAAACTGTAACATCACCCTCTTATGTATACTGCGTATCTTGTTTGACTGCATGTATTAATACGCTTTACAGTTTGACACATTATATAAATTAAAAAAAAATCAAGATCCTACACTTAATCTCTCAAAAACCGAACAATAGCATTTAACTTGAAGTCTGTCCATTTGGATTATGGTAAAATAAACTTCCTCACATGTTATTCTCAAATAATATAACCTGTCAGCACATGTATCAGTCAGCAAAGATAGTGTATTCTTTAAAAAAACCAGTTCTGTCAGTAAGAATTGAACATGCTCATCACTTTGCAGGAATACATCTTCTCCTTTCATGAGTGGAAGCCAGTTTTTTGTTCCCCTAAATGCCCCAAAAGCACCTAAGAATTTCTAAAACGCAGAAGGAAAAAAGAGTAGTCCCTTGCTGGCATGCTAAAGCTTGCTTAGCTTGAAAGCGAGTCACCAGAAGAGCACAGGAAGCTTCTAGCTCCTCCATGCTTCTTTATCAGTAGGGCAGTTTCCTTCAGACCAGGTAGGAGTGCTTTGCCCTTCCAGTGGTTTGTGTGTTATTTATCTTTATAGGGTTTATCACAGAGGATTTCGTACATATGGCTACAGTATAAAAGTGTTTTCTCCACTGTAACTGTACCAGACCACATTGCTCTGTTTCTTCTGCTCAACCTGACTCTGTTCAGTATTTTGCTGCATTTATGTTGGAAAAGAGATGAAACAGATAGACTTCCTTGATGGCTCACACGATGGATGTTAGCTTCTGCCTTGATTGTTTCTCTGTTTCCTCAGGGATCGCAAAGAAATGGAAGGAAAGGATGCTCATTCCTGAAGTGCATGTGTGTTGGTGCCAGAGCTGCGGTTCCCAGGCACCAGCATCTATAGAAGGAATAAGGAGGAAACATTCCTTTGAAAAGTCCTTTCCAAGGGAAGGAAAAGGAAAACCCTGCTCAGTCTGTATCCCTTAACTGTATGGGGCAAGCTATATATAGAGTGCGGTTATAATTGACTATGTGCTATTGTGTACTGGGGTTGGGCAAAACAGAGAAAATAAAACTACAGTATTAGCAGGATAGTCTTGCTGGAACTGTGTTACAGAGACAAGGTGCTGGAGTAAATAAACCACCGGTGGAGCATCTCACCTAGATGTCTGTGTCCCCAGCCGAGACCCTTATGATCCTGAAAAAGATGTGGGTAGCACTTTCTTGTGCCCCTTTTCTGTGCTTGTTTTTGTCAACATCATGTCTGAGACAAGACAAAGTGCACCAGTTATGCCATATTTTGAGAGAGACAGAAATTGGGATATTTCTGGTCCAGCAAGAAGCAGGAAGTCTTAGTTTCCTGTTTCCTCAGCAGTGGAAACCTTTGCTTTCTTTTGTGGCTTTTTGCCTCCTTTTTTTTCCCCCCTGAAAATTATTCTTCTCCTTCAGGAGTTCTTACTGTAGCTACCTACAAATGAACTAAAAATCCCTTTTCTTTCATGGACCAAGAGTCTTGTGAGTCCAGCACTGCTGCAAATCCTGTGATATTTGACGAATGTCTGTGTGCTCCAGATTGTGCAGTTATGCGACAAAGTTAGACTTCCAGCTTTTAAATCAGAAATACGGACCATGCATGTTGCAGCCCTTCAGAATGCAGATGAAATGCAGAACTTAAAATGCTTTCCAATTCCCAGGTTTCTGGCAGTGTAGTTAATTGCATTACTGTCCTTCCTATCTGCTGGACCATTTGCCACTCCCTGTTGCAATGACTGTAGACTTTGAGTGGATTTTTGTGTGTGCTCACGCTCTTCATCTGACTCACAGACATAGAGGAAGTTGGCCATGAGCAAAATGTCCCTGCCCAATGCGAGTCTGTCTATGGGTCCAGAAATGTGCATGCATTGCCCAGGTTGTCACTATCTACTCTCTTTTCAAGACCTGTAGATGCCAGCTGACTTCTTGAAGCCCTGATGTTGTTGCAATGTCATACGACTATGTTGTAGAGAGCCTGGAACTGAGCTTGAGTAGAACCCCCTTGTTTGTGTTGTTTTTATAGGCAGCGATGGCATCTGTAGAAACCTCAAACCTCCCCAACCCTTTCCTTTCCTTCTCTGAGGACTGGATAAAGAGCTGAGTTTGACCCTTCCCAGAAGTGGGTGGCATTCCAAATGGGATTTTTCACAGAGTAGATAAGAGGTTTGAAATCCCATCCACTTTACTCCCGGGATGGCAGAGCCACTCCGAGACTGAAACACAAACCACAAGCAAACATCACACTTGGGTGAGCTCTGTCTCAGGGTTAGTTGAAGACCACAGCAAGCTTTTCCCCACGAAGCGAGGTCTGTTTAAAACCAAACCACTTTTTGGATCGCTTATGAATTAGGATCATTTGGAAGGGGGCAGTGTAATAACAGAGTAGAACAACTTGTCAGCTCTGCAATTAACATCAATACATGCTACTCAGCTCTCTTTATAGACATATAAACACATTTCAAACAGCCAACTCGTTAGTAAAATCATGACTCCTATACATACAGCATAAAGATTTCAGGCTGTTGAGAACTGCTCACCATTATTTTTAGTTTATGAAAATAAAAGTCTTAATTATGCTGCCAATGACAACAGCATCATTAGCAGCCAGATGTTTTTCCCTAAAATTAAAACACACAGAGAATAAATTGTTTGGGGGCTTATCTGAAACTGAGGTACACTTAATGAAGTTGGCATTGAAACATGAGGCTCTCTACATGTCAGGATGACATGCAGAAACCTTTTAAGACCTCTGCAAACCGGGCATCCCAGTCACATGCTGTTCATAGCTGTTTCTTAGCCTTGCTTGGAATAACGGTCATCTGAAAGACTTATGTCATCTCCCAGGATACCTCCACAGCAGTGCAATAATCCAGAGCCAGGGCACAGGGCTGATGATTTTTGCATTGTCACTGTGGTGTTACATTGTTGGTATATCTTCATTAGCTCAGTATTAGCTAGCACCAGGGTGTCCTGGTCTGGGTCTGGGGTTGTTATACACTGTCCTGGGCCTTGGGGTAAACTGCTTGTCATGAGCGGCTGTCCCTAGCATTTTTGGACATCAGGAAATCCTGGAAAAAATCCATTGCACACAGAGAGTGATGCTGGGTACTCCTACATCCACATGCAGGACATTTTCCACCTGCCTCTTCCAAATCTGACAATACCATCATGCGGATATTTGGGGGAGGGAGGAGGGTTTTAGGTCTTCCCAGAGCCTAGTAGTGGACCTTCAAAACCTGGAAGATGGATCTTTGTCATGCAGCTGGTGATCGAGCTGCCAGAAAGCAGGTGCAAGCTCCATCTTTTCTGACTCCTCTCCATTCCTGAAGGAGGTTGCTCCTCTGTGCAGTATGTTTCTTGCCCAAAAGTACCGTGTCACAGTTCCAGAGACCAGCTGCCCCCACATTCTTCTATCCATCCCTGTCCCAAGGGGCCCTACCTCCTTCCAAAGCCACCCTCTCTGGGTTGCTGTTGTGGCACAAGGCAAGGGAGGGGAGCCAAAACATGGCTAATGGGGTCCTGGCAGGGCTGTGCACTATCACAGGTGTGGAGGGGCTGGCTGGGGGCTGGTGGTATGGGTGGACAAGGGTGCATGCTCTCTTTGCCCTGATTTATCACTCCTGGAAGAATGGCCACAGTTGCTGTGCTGGAGGAGCTGGTATCTTGATTAACAGAGCAGGCAAGAAGTAAGGGACAACCCCCTCAGCCCCTCTCCTTGCATCTCCCCAGCTTTTCCTTGCCCAGAAGATTAGGGATGACTGTGTTCTCTGGCTGTGCCATCCCTGTCCCCCAGTTCAGACTCATACTGCACAGCCAGAGCTGTCCCATGCCCTGCTGAGCAGGGGACCCTTGCCCATGCCATGGCGTGGTGGCAGATTATTTGCACCAACTCCATTTCTCCTCTGTGTTTTCTGTCAAAAGCACCTGTTTGCTTGTCTGCACTGGCTCTTGCATGTCCCAAACTGCAGACTGTAGAGAAGGCTGTAGAGAATAATTTTTGTGTCTGCTTCTTGTGGTGCAGCCTATTTTTTGTGTGTATATTACAGCACTTCCAATTTGAAGATTTATCTTTACAACATTTCTGCATCAGAAATGGTATTTCTCCTGGTCTTCTCACTTAAGCCTGTCACTCGGTCATTTTGCTATTTACCAGATTTCTTCTATTTTGACAACATCTTTCTGACATTCCACGATCCATGTGAAGATTGCAAGTACAGTAAGAGCATCCCTCCCTGCTTCTTGCTAGGATGTCTTTTAACACTCAGCCTCCTTTTTCATGCTGCCATATCAAAATATTTACAACCCATGTTTTTCCATCATCAGATTGTATGTTTTTGAATTTAGTTTCAAAATTAAGGGCAGGGAAAATTATGATCATTTCCACATTAGTCACTCTATCCAGTTTCTTTGGAGTGATGAGTGAATCAACGCCCATTCTGACTTACTGTAGGGGTAAGTATATGTAATTTGAGCGATTTTTGGTTGCTTGATAAAAGTGTTTGCTGCTGTGCTGCAACGCAAAATGCGGTGATGTGTGAGGAAATACTTGCAGCAGGCACATGCTTCTTGCCT
Source organism: Cephalopterus ornatus (assembly GCA_013396775.1). Lineage (NCBI taxonomy): Eukaryota > Metazoa > Chordata > Aves > Passeriformes > Cotingidae > Cephalopterus > Cephalopterus ornatus. The sequence goes on from VZRE01014599.1 coordinate 17,287, forward strand.
TTGGTCCCTGCCAGTTTCAGTTTTGCAATGCCAAGTTTGATGACAGCCTGCCTTAGGATGTAAATGGACTTGGTAAAAGGACCTGGTAGAGAGTTTCCAATGCGCCATCGCTGCATTATGTAGGGCTGCACGTTGAAGACAGGATTTATTTTGCATCCGCCTGTACTGTTTGCCAAGGTGTGGCTCAGTGGGAGGATGGGATATGTCAGCAGCAAATGCCACAATTCATGCCTGCTGAGGAAGGGGTCCCCTTGTTTGGCAGCCATGGGTGTGGCAGGGGCGTGGGTGCCAGCTGTCCTGGGCGCACCCAGGGCTGGCAGTCACGGATGTGGGATATCCAGGGAGCATGGTGGACATGGTGTCACCCCCAGGACAGGCACTGCCATCAGAATGCCTGACTCTGTTCAGAGCAAGCCTAGAAGTGAGAAGATTTTGAGTCTTGGCATGAGTCACAACTTGTATGGCAACAAAAGATAAGCTCACTGGAGAAGATGGGCCAAGAATGAAAATAAATTTCACTGGGTGTTTCAGTGCTGTCAGGTTGGTTCACTCCCTGCTTTGCCCTTGGGCATGGCTCTGCTCTTCACCCACGCTGTAGGTATAAGTGTTTGCATTCAGAGCTCCAGTCATAAACAAGCCAAATATTTCTCTTGGCAGGGAACTCTCTGGACCCCACATTGAGAGCAGTCATGAACCAGCACACATTGTTTGGCCTCGGGGTGAGGGTTGACTCATGCCATGAAGAATTGACTAGGACTGAACTTGCCACTGATCACCAAGGTTTTTGTGCAAGGCTGGTGCACAACAGCATCACTGAAGACGTTAATAATTTGGCATGACTTCGTTGCAGCAGGTCTGCTGAAGCAATGGGTTCATTATTCAGTCGCCAGCCCGAGAGCTGTGGCTGCTGCTCTGCTGGTACTTGCTCGTCTGCTTTCTGGGAGAAAGCCTCTTCCAGTGACTGACGATGTACCCAGACAAAGCAGATGAGTCAGGCTGATTTTATATTTGTGTTTCAGGTAGACCAAGGGGCTGAAACCATGCCAAATTAGCAGCCCTGGTTCTTGAGGGAGGTTGCAAAAGAGCTGGACTTCAAGGCGCGGCTTTCATATCTGAGGGCTTTTCTAATGACTTCTTAACTAATTGACTTGACCTTGGCGGGGAGACAGCTAGTGGCTGAAAAGGATTAAAACTGTTAGAAATGAACAGCTTTGAAGTGGCTGAAACCCTATTAAAATTTGGATGGCAGATTTCTTCCTAATAGTGTTTTTTAACCGCTACAACCTGGTAGGGTGAGCTCTTCATGCAAAACTCTATGGAGAAAAAAGGAAAGTCTAGGTAAGTGAAGCAGAGTCTCAGGTCTGCTGCCACTCAGTTATTTCATAGCTGTTGGATACCATGTGTAACCCATGTATCCCACAGACTTTTTTTCAAGAGAGAGTACTCTGTGTTATGGGAATATTTTCATTTTATCATATTTCTGATATGACATAGCATGACTCCACTGTGGTGCAACTAAATACTGTATCATATTCCGTGGCCAAATGAAGCTTGCTTGGAGAATCAATCTGCTGTAGAAATGACTCCAATTAGGACCTTCTGCAGCAAGCAAATGATGATTCAGTTCTGCAAAGCTCTAAGTGAGACTGTGGCAGATGATAGCCTTCAAGTAGAGGTTACAGAAATTTTCCAAAAGAATGATTTTATCTTAGAATATGCTGATTTTCTCAGATGTAAAACATCATATGGAAACATGCTCCTTTCAGCTGATTTTCTGTCAATCACCCCAAGCTCCAACGTGACCTTGCCTGTCAGGCAGTTTCAAAACTTTTCTGCCAGCCAGGCTTCCTCAGAAACCTTGCAGGCTTACTGCTAGCTTACCTCCCCAATGACTTAGAAAACTGCCTGAAAGATGGCGTCAAAGTAAGTACTGCAGGGGTTTTGGGGGTCCTCAGCTCAAGGAAATCCCCACTGGATACTTTACCCCAAGGAAATGCACCTCATGGTTTCCAGACTCCCAAGCCAGCTGGCTCCACTGGTGTCTTCATTGTCATTATGGAAGGAGCCTCGCTGTCAGACCCAGCCCTTCAACCAGGTCTCCAAGGGCTCCGAAGCTTCCTTTTTGGCTCGAGTCCCCCACCCCCACCCTAGTTCATGATCTGATGTCCATGGTCCTTGTGTGGTTTCCACTGTCGTGCTGCCAGAGCTGTGACTTTCCAAAGTCCTTCATGCTCAAGGAGTTAGCTTGGCTGTTGCTGGAAATCTGGAAGACATGCTGTGCATCATGAATGAAGTTATTCTGGGTTTTAGTCCCCTGAAAATGTCTGACATTTTTCTTTTTGCCCATGTTAAAATGTGAAAAAGGCCTTGGGCTGTCAAAAAGTGACCATACAGCACGTATTTGGTCCAGTCCACTCAGGCCAATCCACTATTGGTCTGGGCTCAGCAAGTACGTGCAGGAGCACAGTTTTAAGTTCATGAGGAGTTCTGCTGAGACAAGTCAGTGTATCCACTAACTTAAAACCAGGCTTGTGCTCAACACTGCCCTGAACTGGGCCCATGGGAGTAAAGTGTGTTTTCTACAGATCACAGAGTAGGTCATAGTTTCCTTGGGGGCATTTCAAACCAAGACCTGATGGCTAATGAAAGGCAAACTGTATTACTCTAATTTACATGGGCACTCAGCTGTAGACCTCTGACACATGTTCAAGGAGATCATGTCTGGAACTACTTTTAATCAACCATAACTTCTGCTGGCATGAATCTGTAACAGGAACAACTTAATTAATTCAGTGCAAATGAACTTTACAGCTACCACATAATGAGAACAGACATTATATAGCTATTCTCCATATAGCTGTGTAGCCTGCCATGTAAAAGGATCATCAGGTCTACACAATGCATTAGGTGCTTGTGTACAGTCATAGTGTCAGTCAACCAGAAAAGGACGGTGGTCTCGTCTGTGCTGAGTGTGTGTCTGTATCTCATTACCACATATGCATCTTTTATGTAGTTCTACATCATAGCTATAGATTAAAACCTCTTCTTATTATAAACCAAAAGGAGAAGTTATTCCTATAAATAAGATTGATTTTGTGGTTTCTCATCTTCTTTCACAACACTGTGTGCTCTCATTGTGAAAGAAACTTCCGGAAAGCTTCCATAGGTAAGGATCAATGAGTGGTTCTTGGGTAACGGCCTTATGTATGCATTTTTACGCAATAGTGTTGCCTAATTTTGGCAAGAGAAAGGGAGAGGTTCGGAGGGAGGCAGGAAGGAAGGCAGGAAGGAAGGCAAAAAGAAAGGAAGGCAGCAAGGCAGGCAGGAAGGAAGGAATAACCTAAAAAGCTGAAACTCAGACTGTAAAAATGTGGATGGGAAGCTCTCCCATTTCACCATCATCTTCAGAGCGGATGGGACTGGCACTTGCCCATTCCCTTTCCACAGTCCCCAAGGCATTAACTAACCCAGCTGCTAAGCAGAAAGGGCCTGTATAGCCTTTCTGGCAGTATTTTTCCAAAGGTCGTTTCCAATCTTTCTATGAATAATCTAGGGAATGTGATAGTGCATTTTCTCGTGCCCTCTCTATGTTATTACCTTATTGGCTTTGGTCGCAGTCCTATAAGAGACTCCTCATAAGCACTGGCAAAGCCTTTTCTGAGTGGCTCAGACCCCTTTGGCTCAGAAGCAGAGCTGTTGCTTTCCTTTATACAGGAAAGGTGTTATTCTGCTCTGGTGGGAAAGGGAAGCCTAGGGCTGTCACCATCCTGTTCTTGTCAGCCTGTTCTAATGGAGACACTCCTGCTGAAGTATACAGGGTATTTCTACCAAGAAGGGCTCTTTACAGGTTTGCCAGTGCTGTGCAGGCTCATGGTAATTACAGAGACATCATTCAGATTTCAGAATATTATACAAGTCCTCAGCCATATGAGTCCACTTGATTTTAGGGAGTAAAACCTTGTGAAAATTACTTTCAGGGTTTGTGTGTTCCAAGCATAAGGAGGGGTCCATGCTTTTCTGTGATTAATTGTATGTTTATGGTTTTACTGAACAAAACCTGGCTTAAGTTTGCAATATAAAATATGTCTACTGAACAAAAGCATCCAATTAACATGGCCCAACTAAAACTTTAAAAGAAATAATCTTCAGTTAACAAACACAGATGTATTTGTCAGGGTTATCTCACTCGTATTATATTAATCATTTTTAAACTATGTTCATTTGAGCACTTATTTGGTAAAGAGTACTATTGCAAGATTGGATTTCTAAACATTATGCCAGAAATATCTACTTCCCTGATCTTGAAACTGTTAAAACATCAGATTAAAAAAGAGGGAGAGATTTGGGAAGGAAAGCATACTTGATATTTTTAAAATACAAAATGACCATTTAATCTATTAAACAGATTGAATAAGAGAAGTTTTACTGCTTACAAAAGTCAGAAAAGTTCATTGTATAGCATGTTACAGCTTTGTGGGGAAAATTAAGTTACTTATCTGCTAAAGCAGCACACATGTTAGAAGTGTAGAACTGATCTGCCAACAGAGAGAATGAGGAATTTTCCAAGAAATGTAGACCATAGCCAAGAAGAAAAAATCAAGGGACAAAAAATTCAGAGATTTTCTGTAGCCTTTTTGCACCCCAGACATTCATGATATGTGGGTGCAGAGCTGCAATTTCACCTTCCAGGATCTTCATGTCCTCTGATCTTCAAAAGGTACTTCTAGACAAAGAGATGTGTTCACCAAGATACTGATTCCTCCCACCTGACACAAGGTCCTGACTGAGCATTGCATTCAGATGTGGCTTAAGACATTGGCTGCTTTCTGAAGGTGGTTCACATCCAGCTGCAGGAGGGACTAACATGATTGTGTTTCTCATCTCAGCCCAGGAGGTAGCTGCCCAAAGTTAGGTCCGATAAATTTGGATATAAAACCCCAGTTCACAAAACAAAGTTTTCATTCTGTTGCTGAATGTTTCTGCGGGGTGACAGTATATGTCCATGGCTGTCATTTTTTTTGGAGACTGAAGGTCACTTCTGCAGCGGGCCAGTGTGTTTTGATGGGATCTGGTGTAGAAATGAGGCTCTGAACACACTCTGCCCCAGTCACACCCATCACTTTGGCTACAACTCCTCAGGTCCCCCCACTGGTCTGCTTTGGGGACCCTTGTGGAAACTGTATATAGGAAAAGAGTTTCCTTTTTTTTTTTCCCCAGCTCCAGTCTATTCAAGGTGTATGCAAAAAAAAAAAAAGGGCTAGATGCAGATGTGCATTAGTGTCCATATTGGATTTATGTTTGGGAGCACACTATACTGGTAGTTATTCTGTGTTGTAATAGATCTATATATCAGATCTACAGATAGACAGATGTGTGTTTTGTTTTGTGATCTGTTCTTCCACTTCTGATGACCGTTAGCACTACTGCACTGGGCAGTGCTGGGAGGGCAGTGGATCGAGAATGATCAGTCAAAGAGGGAAGTAAACTTTCAAAACCATGCTATCTATCTGGATTTGAATGCCTTCAAAACCACTACATGGGAGAGATAATCTGCATGAAATAGGAGTCATTTGAAAAGACAAGGTTCTCTGGGGAGCTGGAAATTATATGGGAAAAAATGAAGATTCAAACCTGAATTGTTTCTGGAGTGATATTGGGAAATGAAAACTACAAGGTCTCTGTGGTCAGAGAAGACACATTCTTGGGTTTCCTTATCTTGTGCCATGACAGCGAGGCTGCACAAATCCAGAGTGGACCATGCTCATGCTCTTACTTTGAACTTATCCCATTTCTAGCAATTTCACTTAACTGCACATCAGCCTGAAATCTTCAAGGATGATAAATACTACATTATCTCACCTCCTCAGGAAACTGTCGTAAGAACAAAAAACAGTGACTGCCGAGAGTGTGCTGGGTCTGTTTTTCCTGTGTATTGTCAAAGTTCTTTGCCTGCTGCTGCTGCCCATTTTATGGGTCCTTTACTCTGTTTTGTCCCACTCCCTGGTTCAGGGTACAGATGTCATTTTCCTCATCTCCATCTCTTTTTTTCCTTCTGCTCCCTGCAGTATTTAGGGCACTATTTTACCCAAATGGACTTTTTCCTTTAAGGGGAAGATGTCAAAGGTTTAAAAATTACTTCATGTTTTTACATTATGACAGGGCCTCACGTGACAGAGTATTTCGGTGATGCATGCCACAGTCACTTAATTCTTTTCCCAGAGTATGAAATTACATTATCTCTCAAGATTGGGAGAAAGGTGCATTGCCTTAATAGTGATTCCGTAGGATGGGGGCAAAGGGACTCAGCTCAGGTCACAGGTATTCTGTGATCATGCAGCATCTCATTAGCAAGACAAGCCTTCCTCCAACAAAATGCATCGAAAGGCATTTTACATCCTTCTAGAAGAGGCTAAAAAAAATACCTCGGATGACTCTTACTTTAAATAGTGCCTTTTGCTGAACCAAAGACATAGCACACCCAACAGCAGCCTGACTTTGCTGATTGGTTTCTCTTTTTGGCAGAAATGGACGTGTTGAAAATTTTTCTGATCTTGAACAGTGAGTTCAGAGGAAAACCTGGTAGAGAATCCAGGAGAGAAATCAGGGCCCTGAAGTTGGTGGGAGGATGCTGAACGGGGAGGGTATTTCATCTGAGAAGCCCAACTTACCTGTACCTCAGCCTTTCCCCAGCCTTCTGTATTTTGTGGTTGTGTTTAAGTAATTTTCTAGTGTAAGCTTATAATAATTTAATTCATCATATTATTAACTGTTATTTTAGATGACTGATGGATTCATTTGAATTCAGAATGGAGAGTAGTGGTGTTCTTTATTCTACATGGTAGTTTTCCAAAAGGTCATGGACAAATATATTTGTTCCTGATGTTCCTCTCCCCTCTTATTTTTCAAGATTCCTAACTGTTTCGCATAAACTGACTTTTTTATAAACAACAAATGGCAATGGTAGAAAGCACTGCTGCATGCATTATGGCACAGAGAGAAATACATTCTTTTTCTTTCTGAATGCATGCCAGTTTTAGTGGAAGTCATACATATGCAGGCAAGGAATTGGAAGAGGTGTATTCAGGAGCTCTGTTGAGTCTGTGGGAGTATTTGTCTGCAAAAAGATAGAGAGAATGTTGAAAACTGAGAACAGTATCATCTGACAGCTCTATGGTGACTTCTATAGTCTTGATTTAACAATTTAGTTTAAAAGACACAGTGGGATCCAGTTTTAGGATCCTGTGGGATCTCCAGTTTTATGGCACTGTTTTATTTCCTCTGTCTTCTCTAATAAGCTGCAACATACCAAAGTTAGCATTACCTGGGCTGTTTGTTTTCAAGTTAATTTTGAAGTGAATGTAGTGCCAATACAAATTACCAAATGGACAGCAGAGAAACCAAAGTCTTCTGGTTTTTGGTCTTACTGCATTGGCTGCGGTAGAACACACTACCCCCTCTTATTCATGCCTAAATGTTGTAAGCTGAGCTGGAGAAGCCACACTTAAATTGCTGTGACAAGTCACGGATTAATAAAGGCATTGGAGACTCTCCCTGTACGTCACATGCCCCTTATGCCCCAGCTCCTTTCCTGTCCCCACACGTTAGCTGTGGTTCAGGTTAGGATGGACAGGGACTGCTTACATCTGGTGAAACTATTTCTTACAGGCTTCCTATAGGTGGAGGCAGACACCTGTTCTTTGGCTCATTTGTGAGTATTTCCTTTGTAACAGTGGGGAACAGGAATATATTTTTTGGAAAATGAAGGTTTTAGTCTCACCAAGTGAAGGAGCTTAGATCTTTGACATGCCCCTGTGGTTAGCCCATGGCTAACTCTGATCCTGGTTGCTGCACACTGCTTGCTGTTCTCCTCAGAGATCAGGCCAGAACTGCCCAAGTCTATGAATTATTTAGACCTATTGGATAGTCATATTTTCATTTTGGGAACCAATTTGGTATAAAAAGAGAAAGTGCTCCTGCAGCTCACACTCTGTGAAAGCCAAGTCAAAGGTGACTCCAGGGCAGGTGGTCCTTACTACCTGCTCATTTCTTCTGCTACATTCTTGCTACTTGAGGAGCAATTGAGACTCTAGTTTGACATAGAAATCAGAATAAAACTGTGTGATCAGTTCTTTGACAATCTCATTGTAAGAGCTTACTTCCCTTCAGATGCCAGGGAAGACTTGGTGTCTCTGTACTGCCCTCCTCTTTCTTCAACTGTACTCATTCATCGTTTCTTCTCCACATGCTCTAACACCGCTGAGCAGGGATACTGAAAGAACATGTGCTTCAACAGTGCCCTAAAAACCTAGAGTGAGTTTTACTAATCAAAGAGCAACAGAAAAATGTCAGGAATTCAATAAACCAAAGCCTCAGCAAGAATGTGAAGACTATGAATAAAAATTCAATCTGCCAAGCCATCCTGTACCCAAATCTTGATTTGTTTTTACTTTTCCAAGAGATGTTTCCATTCTTTAGTTGTTTTCAGTTATCCCAAAGAGATCTGTACAGCCTTAAGCAATAAGGCAATGTTAAAAAAGAAAGCAAAACTACTGAGACACCCAACCTCCAGCCAGACTTCTAAGAGATAATTAAAATGCAGTCCTTCTGGATAAACAGGGTGTAAGAACTTTCCAATATCATACCAGTGGAATAAAATCTTCTAGAAATATAAGAAACTGTGACAGTGAGTAGCACGTGTGATCTGCTTCCCTCTTTCTGGCAACAACTGATATCGGTGGGTTTTTGGCATAGCACAGAGCATGAGATGAACCTAGCACAAGTCATTGCATGCAACAGCATTTCCCATTGGTAGGAACCGTAAAGTCAGTGTTTAACCAAAAGTTCCATATAAGTTTTTCTGGGGGATTTTTTAGATCTAAATTGTATTTTTGCAGTCCCTATTTTTTTCTTTCTCCGCCCCCCGCCTTCCTGCCCCAAACTGAAAGTTTTCATGCTTGTAAAAATAAGTATTAACTGCATAGGACAATGGAAAGCTTCTAATAAAAAAAAACAAAACACATTTTGCAGAGAAATAAAATGCACAGATGAAACCAATTTAAGTAGCAGAATGCTTCTTAGTGACTGTACCTTCAGCATTGCTGGTTTGTGTATCTGTAGGTAACCAATTCCTTTTATTCCCCATTATAAGCATAATTGTTCTGATCAGCAAAAAACCTTCTATCTAAAACCGGAAAGGTAAAAAAAAAGCTTTTAGCTGTGTGCATTTTAAGTAATTGAAAAGACCTTTTTAAAAGAATTTTTATCCAGCTGTATTGCATGAATAATAGGAAAATTATTTATAACTTTCTTTTTTTTAGTCATTGCTTTTCCCCCCTTTTAATATATCAAAAGCACAGGCTTCTGCTCACATTTTGGTTTTCATTTGCTAAGATTAAGTGTTTCATCTTTTTTCTTTTCTTGTTAATGTTGTTTCTGATGATCGGTGCTGTTTCCATGTGCTCCTAAACATTGTAATTAATTTTTTGAGATATATAGATCCACTGGCACATGCAAGTGTTAGTCGTGAAAAAACAAGGCCAAGTGTTTTTTATGGACACCATCAAATAGTGTCCATAAAAAGAGTAAGCAGGGCCTTGGGTGTGAGCAGGGAAATACAGGTCTGCCCTGTCTCTGGCCAGCTGTGACCAGATCTGTTCATTTCTTCTTCCCTTTTCACAAGTACCTCACTGGCAGTACAACATGATGCTTTCCTGATGTGACAAAAGTTGGAACCTGCTGCCTTAGGAAACATATGAGGCAAGCAGGCCCTCACATGATCAGTGATGGCACAGGCAACCATCACATGAGGTTTCAAACTTGCTTGGTCTGTTGAAATAAAAGCATACTTCACAAGGCCAATATTGCTGACACAGGAGAACATGACTGTATCAACTGGCTGCTTTCAAGTTCTCAGTTTCCTAAATCATTTCAAGGTGTAGAAACAGCATTCTACCTTGTTTGTTTTTAAACTGGTTCTGTGGGAAGGTCTGGATTTTACAGGAAAATCTGTAGCACAACAGGATCAGGGAGCCCCGGTCGTTGCCTGTCCACCTTGGATAAAAGAGACTTGAAACTGTTTTTGGAAAGGACAATTGCTTTATCAAAATGAGGGAGACTGTCCTGGACTGCAGGGCTTTTTATGAGGTGCAGGCATGCATCTGATCTGGTTTTCCATCCCTCTGTCAATCGACAGCAGCGTTTTGCTGCTTGGCACCATTAAATTTTTGGCAGCCGAGACAGAGATAGCTGCAGGTTTCTCTTGAAGTCTGTCCAATCCCCCTTTGGCAGACCCATGAGCTACACCCAAAGGGCTCTCTGGGTCCCTTGGAAACCGGGTAGCCTGAAACATTCCTACAAAATTTATTAACTTTTTCTAGAACTTCACATTTCTTTAGTGGCTTGGCCCTCCTGGACTTCACACCGCTATCTTTACTGGCTGCTCAGAACTTTTCTAGTTTTGCGGTTAACATTAATAACACAATACAGAAATATCTGGTTTATGTTTGAAGTCTGTGAGTAAATGAAGACGGCATCTGTGGGTACCCACCCCCACGCCGGCACCAGCACATGCTGCTCTCGGGCGGCTGCTCCATCTCTGTCCCGCCCCAGGACCTTGGCACAGACAAATGCTCAAGTGCACGCCTGACTCTGGGCCCTCAGACCATACAAGTACACCACAGCTCTTGGCTTCTTCTCATTCTCATATGAGCTGTAGGGCTTTGTCCTTTCTCACACCGATGAGGGTGTGATAGCTCACATCCCCACGGTGTTTGCAGAACAGGATTCCCACCTGCCTGGCACTGGGGGGAGCTCACCTCCTTTCACAAACAAACCTGGGCCACTCCTCTCTCATGGTGTGGGCAGTGGTGTGAGCTCTTGCCATGGGACCCACTCTGTGCTCCGAGCTGTGAATACAGTATTCTCTCACATAAACTTCACTGCTGCTTTTTTTGCTTATTGTTTATTGCTTATTCTTACTGTATGACTAAATGGGACATGTTTGCTCCTTGCCAGTAGAAGAGAACACTGACCACAGAAGGAGTGAGTTTATTAGGGAATGTATCTGAGTCCTCAGAGTCCAGATGATGAGAAAGTGCATAGAAATAGCTCAGCTCTGCACTTTCCTTTCTATTTCCTATTACAAATATTTATCAGTTTGTCTTCCCCTGAATAGTAAAGTAAATATAAAAGATGCTTTTTAGTTAAAAAAAAAATAGCAGTCTTGCAATTTTTCAGCATAAGCCAGATTTATGAAAATTATAATTACAGTATTAAGTTCTGCCATTCTAGTCCTATATTAACTCTGCAGGAAAAATTGTATCCAAGAAACTCATAGGAAACTGATACTAAACTGTGAATCCCCATTTGTTTCAAAGAGTAGCAAATCTGTGCATGTATCGTACTCTGAAGAGACACTGGTTTCTGCAGTAGTTTCTCTCCCAGAGCACCAATGAGCCTTAGGAACACTGATTTTTTCCGGAAAGGAAAATAAAATTTAGTCAAATCTTTCCAACAAACCCACTGCAAGTTGGGATCAAGTCATGTATGTCCTCCAATGATGTTTTGAACCTCACATTTTAATGGTCTGTCTGCTCTGGCCCTTGTGAACCAGTCCTCTCCCCGAAAGGCAGTGTTTTGATTTAATGGCCAAACAATGAGTTGAAGAGGGCAAAGGGTTCCTTGGTGCCAGTGAGATAAATGGGAGGCAATATGCTTCAAGGGAGGTCCTGCAGTGATTTACAGCGGACAGCAACTGTTAATAGGCCAAGATTAGCTTTCTACTTCTCCAATAAATGTGTCGGGTTGGAATGCAAGTGTGCAGCCCCAGTGTCAGCTTTATGGCCCAAGGAACTTACACTATTGAAAGCACAACAGCTTTCTCAGCCCACTTGTGTTGGCTGCCTAACTTTTTCCTTGATCAGTCCCTTCCCTTGATGACCCTTCTGAGGCTTGTTATTTTCTATGCTGTCTCCGTTCTGATGTCCTTGCATTGGCTGCATTCAGGCCAGAGGGTTTGTGGCAGAGAGAAATATTTGTAAGAGGGCTATGCAACAGCTTTTGTGTCTGCAAGCAAAGGCCAGGGATCTGCACAGCTTGGAGCTTTCTTCAGGTGGTGTGTGTATATGCATGTGTTTTTGTGTGTGAATGCTATTGTTTGCTTAATTTGAATAAGAAATTACCACAACTGTTTATGAAAATGTTTGCCTACCACGCAGCACAGATTATGCTGAGAGTCAGACTCCTTGTTTTTCTCTACTTCTTTTGAGAAGGAGGTAAAATCCTTCAAAATCTTTCAGCAGTGTTCTATTTTTCATGGTCCAGTGGCCTGTGATGCTATTTATTATTGTGATACTGCTTTCAGGTAGGGGATGTGAATTTGTTTTGTGTCCCCAGCATCCTCCTGTACCCTATCAGTGACTACACCTGCTGGAGAGGCAATGTCCTTGAAATGATCGCTCCTCCCATGTCTGGGCTTTTTCTGCTACTGGATTCCCAGCTGTTTAAGGCTGGTATCAGCAGAGATGGGGCCTGTTGAGCTGGACCTGGTACATTAGCAGAATGTGGGAAGAAGTATAAAGGGAAGAAGAACAAGATGGACATGTCAAAGAAGGAAGATTTTTTGTAGAAGTTCACCGGTGAGGTGAGAGCAGAGTCTCAGAACAACAGCAGCAAAAGTCAGCTAAGGAAAAGTAAATGCTTAAGGAAGTTCAACCAGGAAAGAAAGGTGGTGTAAAAACATCATGAATGTGACTTGTTCTCAAGAACAGTGTCACAACTACTTGTCTGGGCTGGTTCCCACATACCAGTGACTCTTCCACCTGCCCATCCATGTGCAATCTATTTTAAAGGCTTCCCGGTGAGGTCTGTCTTCATGTAGAGACTGAAAAGAGGAAAATGCAAATAATCCCCCAAAACAAAACCTTTAAAAAAACCCACTTCACTGCATTACACAGCTTTCCCATTTGAGAGCTGGTAAGGGGGAGGATGGAGCACATGTACCGGATGGCAGGTACACTGCTGGTTGCATTGTTAAAGTGAGTTCAGGTCTTCTGCTGATGGGACAGGGCTGAGAGTTGTGGGGAAGTGAGGTAATGAAGAAAAGACGTGAAACACAGCCAATACTTCTGATGATAGATGTTTGTCTTTCTGCACAAGTAAAAGCTCTGTATTTGACTGTCTTTAGAGTTTTGATATTTGGGGGAAGAGATGTTTTCCTGTGGGGAGGAGGAGCAGATGAATTTGACAGCTGCTTAAAGTGGAGCATGCATTAATTTTTAAAATGTTTCATAATTCATTATTTTTAGTCTATTTTTTAAAAAAATGTTGTGCCCACAGATACACTGAAGTTGTGTTAATTACAGATGGCGAATTACCAGAAAACAAAATCTAGTGTCTTTTATTTCCTGAAACTCATTGATAACTGTGTCACTGAAATTGAGGCTGGGAGAAGGGAAGGGGAAAAAATATGAAAATACCGTTCAACTTATTAAAGAGATGGGGTTTTCTGAAGAAGAAAATTCACAGGTTATGGAGGAGGGAACACAAGCTTCATTTTCATGTTCACCTATTCACTACATAAAACTGTTTAGGAGAGGTTGTTGATGGCGACAGCAGAGATCCTTTCTTGTTCTCTCCATTTCCATGTATCCCCCTGCCTTGTCGCACCCCAAGCACTACATTCCTGCATGCTCTCCCTTTGCTATTGCCTCTGAGGAGACTGGGTTTTCCTGCCAGAAGGAAAAAGGAGATTCCCTGCCTCACATGCATTTGTGCTCAGAAATGACCATGCTGAGCAGACATGTGCCTCTGTAGGCACAATTCATTCAGAAATATTGTTTTGAATCATGATTTTTAAAAAGTGTTTACTCCCATTCTTGGTGCAGCTCAGCAGTGACTCGAGCAGGATTCCGCTTGCAGCAGAGTCACTGCGGTTCTGGGAGATCTCTTGGAAGATGACTGATAATTAAGCAAAACCCAGAGAGAGAGGGAACCTCTCCTTTCCTCATGAGGAATTTTCTAGGCTTCAGTGTACGCTTGCTAGTACTGCAATGCCCTGAGGACATGCAGTATCTAGGAGTTAATGTGGAGTTGTATGGATTAATAACTGTTCAGTTTTCTAATGTGGCAATGTGAAAAAAATAAATCCTTAATGGGGATTATTGTCTTGGTTGTGTAAATATGTAGTTAGCTATACTTAAAATGCATTTTATCAGCCTCTCTGGAATCATTGCATTCTCTCATGTAAATATGTATTTAGGGCATTTTTAAAATGCAGGTTTTTGCCCTGATTATGTAAATACGCTTGTACACTAAAAATGGCAATTTCTTCTTCACCCCCTCTCCCCATATCCCCCTTTTTGTTTCTTTAGAATATGTAAGTGAATTTCATGCTTAAGAAAGTGAGGAAGTAGTAATACAGAATGCCTAAGAATATTTAGGGCAGGTCTACGCAGCCTTTCTCAAAAAGCCTGTCAGTCCACCTAATATAGATATTTCTGCATTCCATTCCTTGTTTTTTGCTGAGCCCATTCATTAAGACTGTCAAAACTACCAGACTGGAAATTACTAGGCTGGCATTTTGGGCACAATCGACACATTTTCTGTACCTCGTGAACTGGAATACAAAGCTTTCTTTATAGAAATATAATGTTCTGCTAATGACAGTGCAGACAGTAACCATAAATTTCATTCCTTTGCATCAGAGAGAACTTGGATTCCTTTATCTTGTCATGACTCTTATTAATCCCTTTTTTTCAACATTATTCTGAGTCAGTTCATTCCACTGATTAGTCGTATTAGTCAAATTGCAAGAATAAAAGGAGCCAGTTTTGACACCTTAGTGGAAATAATTTCATTTTTCTTAGCTGTCTAAAAGTATAAAAGTTGTTCTCTAGAGACAGTGGAAAAAGACTAGTACTTCTGAAGAGTGAGCCAGCCCATCCTAAAATAGGTGGGATGAACTCTGCTGGGGAGGTGCATGTTTCTCTTGAGTAGGCCAAATCTTTAGGAAGGTGAAATAAATGCCGTCACTTCTGCTCACTCAGTTTTGTGGTACCTAAACTCTCTATAGGGATGAGGACTCCTCATGGCTGCTACACGGAGAGGATTCCTTTGGTGGTGCACCCAAAGGTCCTGATCTCAGATGACCCAGAGTAGGAATGACATTAGAATGCAGAGTGTCTCTCCTGCAGAGTGTCACCTACGTACGCCTCCTTCCCTCCTTTCCTCCTTCCCACTGTCCTTCCCCCCCGCCCCCGCCAAACTTGGGAGCTTTCCATTATCTCACCCCAGGATGCAGTGAGAACTTTTCCAGGGTTTTGGGAATTACTCTGAGTCCCACTGTTGACAAGGCAGCAGCTGGTTTGAGGCTGGCATTACCCTGCAGACAGGAAGCTGTGTTTGCACAGTGCTTTCTCTACCCCATAATTCTCTTGGGATCCATGCTGGAGCAGCACAGGCAGCTCAGCTGCTCTGCCCACAGATGACTGAGTGCACTGTAGTTGCTACACTACTTGGTGACTTTATAACTCTTATATGAGAAGGACTTTTGGCATAGCACATCAGCTCCATTTCAATGCTAATCAGGTGAATCACAAGGAAAAATGTGAGGCATTCATACTGTCCATCCTATAGCCTGCTCTGTGTGGCTGCATACTTCTGCAGTTGTACTTGGCTTGGTTGCTAATGTGTCATCTCCCCTTTGAACATATGGGGCTAAGGAGGGAGGGGAGAAATTTATGGAAAGAAGAGAAAAGACAGAATGCAGGAGATTAAGAAATTGTGTATTTAAAAAAAAAAAAAAAAAGAAAAAAAGGCAAGAACCAAGTTCTTTTTTTAAAAAAGAAAACCTGCAATAATGTGTTCTTTAGAGACAGGCTTTGCCGACATGTTTATTCACTGGGGTTTTCCATCATCATTTCCATGTGGTGCATTCTGTTTGCTCAGTTTTGTGGTTTCTCTCCAAGCCTCAGATAGCAAACATTTAATCTGGGGAACTCTGTTTCTGTTCTTTCCTCTTCCCAATAGTATTGAGTGAGTTACCGTACAAGTTTTATAAGGTTTGGTTTGTGTGGTGAAGGGATAGGAGGGATTTTGAGCCCTGCAGATCTTTAGCTGGTGTAAATTGTCACAGCTTCAGTGACTTCAGCAGAGCTCTCATCCAGTGGCTGAGGAAACTACACCCTTGTTTTGGCTTTCTCTGTTGAAGGCCTGCTGGGAAGCCCAAATTAGCAGCCAGATGAGAGAGAAAGAACAAGAGCAATGACACAAAATATTTTTTTGTCATTTTAAACAAAGAGCACTGATGTAAATGCCTTCATCCTGGAACATTTAAATTTTTTGTCACAGCTGTTGTCACTGAGATGAGTTATTCTGCAAAATGGGGCATCCCCATCCACAGATGAATAGTATTTTAACCACAATGCAGAGGCAAATTTTTGTTTAAAATAAGAGAATGGTGGGTGATGAAGAAACTTCCTTTTAATTTGTTGTTTCTTACAGGTTGCAGACTGGAAATTATCCCCACAAAGCTGGGAGTGCTGTCTTTCATAAACAAAACAATGCATACTTGAAAAACCCTAGATATAAGAAAACCAATTACCCAATAGAAGAATCTTTCTGTTGGCTTTGGTGGCCCTTGGATGAGTTTAGAAGAATCTTTTTATAAGGATAACATTTAGGGTAATAACTTCCTTGCTTCAAAAGAGAGAAATTGTGGTTGCTGTGGCAGTAAAGACCATTCCGTTCAAATATCAGCTCTGCTAACGTCCTTGGAAATGTGCCCTTCAGCCAGCGCATGTCCTTGCTTCACTGCACTGATGGTCTTACTTCTGGTACCTTGAATTGAGATGCCAGCTGAGAATTCAAGCTCATTTTTGTATTCTGGTACAAAAAAATTTAAATCTAACTACCACAGAGGTTTTTCATCCTGGGAAAAGGCCTCCTCTTAAAACCCTTACTGCCCAAACCAGGGAGTGCAGTATTCAGGCTTGTTGATGCCTAGACTGGTTGGTAAATCCTACAATTTGCAGGATATATATTATGTAATAATAAAATATCTGTGTATAGATTTAAAATGCTACATTTAGATGCCTTTTAGAGTCTCTGTGGAACAGTTCATTAATGGATTATGGGAATCATAGCTTACTAGTGGGAACACTGCTGTAGTAGTGGTGAGCTGGACAGAAGGCTGGGTAGACTGACTTCAGCTTTTTTCTTATAAAGGATCATTACAGTGTAGGGCTCAACATCTAAAATTCTTGGTCTTCAATAACTATGGGTGCCCCAAATCTCTAAAAATTAAGCTAATAGAGTATTTCTCCAAAAGGAAAAGGAAATGTATTAAGGAAAGAGGAGTAACAAGGGAACTCAAGAGAAGAGGATGTATAGATAAAATATATTGAAGAAATCCATGTGTGGCAGTAGTAATTGCTCAGGTCCAAAGAGAAATCTTGAAGATCCCAGATCTATCTTATTTGATTTCTTTGTGAGGACGTTTATGGAAATGGAGGCTACTAGCAAATTGCCTTGAAGACACACTCCTTGAATGGATCTACAAACATTTGCCTGCAGGGGAACGAATGTTTTTGCTATACATAATCAAAGCAAATTCAAGAGAACAGACATCCTGCATCTTTGATGAAGACCTGGTGGCATCAACTTCAGGCTGGTCACAGCAAGGGGCTCAGATTACCAAGTAGACCCAAGACCAACACATTCTCCTGGCCAGACACAATACAGTGTTGGTAGGGGAGCTACTCCCCAGCCATAGCTTTTCTTCTCCTGATTTTTTTATTTGGTCATTATTTATTATTTGGTCATTATCTGTTTTTTAGTAACACTTGGACAATGCAAGACACCATAGAGTATCAATGTCTTGGTCTTGAACAGACTGATCTGCAAAGTCCCTCTTCTCAGGCACACATCTGAACATCAGAAAAAACTACTGTAAATGACAACACAACTTTGACATTTGTAATTGATAATGCAAAGAATATTGTTTTCATCAAGTTCAGTATGATATTGCTAGTGGTTTCCAGGGTGGATAGGAAAGGAATGTCAGGGTTTTTTCCTGGTGGTTTTCTTGGGAACTATGCCTAGAAGTAATAACAAGACTGATAATTTATTTTTCTGTCCTCTGTATGGCTCAAGTTTAAAGGTTTCCTAGGGAAAGGAATATCGCACAGTGACTGGAGTAATTCAAGATCAGGATTTTTTTGTGGGAGGTGTTCCTGCCCATGGCGGCAGGAGCGGGAAAGGGTTGGGACTAGATGATCTTCAAGGTGCATTCCAACCCCTTAACATTCTATAATTCTATAATTTTTCCTCTGACTCACTAGTCCCCAGCATCTGCAAAATGGACATACAGCCAATGTCAGAAGAGGGGAGTGAGTCTTGATGAACATCTGTAAAGCAATTTGAGATTGAAGAAGAATTTTATAACTATAATTTAGGTGGGCTACCAGTTTGTGTGTTCCTGTATATCATTAGACATCAATAAGATCTTCTGAAGGAACAGGGGACCTAGATTTCACTGTGTGGCTATTTACCCAGGCTTTTCCATATTCTGTCCAACCCCAAGATAGTTGACTTTTTTAATTCTCTGTTTAATTCTGCTGCTTCTAGCTCCACCCATGGTCATGCCACTTTCATGTCCGGGGTTGTGGGGACTGACTGAAGCTACTCCTCAGAGACCATGTGAGCAGAGAGAATTGTGAGTTTTCTGCATGAATTTGAGGAACACTGTGTTACCTCTACAGTGTCTGGGTGACACCTTCTCTTGGCAGTGAATTGGACTGCATGACCTTTAAAGGTCCCTTCCAACCCAAACCCATCTACAACTTTCATTTGCCAACTGGATCTGGACAGGGTTTTCTGTCATTTAAGTACCCCTGCTGTAAACAGCTCTCATGCAGGAAATGTTAGCTGAGTGTCAGATTAACTAAATTGATATGTCAGGTAGAATATCATATCAGATAAACACAGCGAATCCTCATTCTAGCTGTTATCACACAGAGTATTCACACTGATCTGGTTGGTAAGTGGTGATTGCCCATCTGTGTTACCTGCTGGAGAATTTTTTTTGGAATAATGCCAATTGTATTGGAAGTAAAATCCAAAGATGTGGCTAATGGCTGCTAACAGGTGTCTGTAAAATCTAGGAATCGAGCCAGCCGTTATAAAATCAGAAGCCAACCTAATTTGCACTGAACTGTTACAGAAATCTTGAGCTAGATTATTTAACTTTTGGATTTAAACACCAGTTTTGTGTTCAATCATTGCTCAATGATGTCAGCTGGAACTGAGGGAGAAGTTCATCACACAGTATTTCTCATTTGGGTAAAAGATAGCAATGTTGGGAGTATACTAGAAAGGCGCAATTCCCACAAAACCCCCAAGGATATTGTGAGCTTGCAGCTGAAGAGGAGAGTGCCAGAAGGCATTAAGCAACTGCCAGAAATTTCAGGAGCTGATAGAGACTTCAACAAGAGGAGAACTTCAAAATGTTTGATCTAATTTGGACAGACTCCAAACTGTAATGCTTACCTGAGCTGATCCTCACCATCTTCCCTTATCATTGATAGAAAATTACTTTTAAAAGCTAGTTTCATAGAAGTGCTCCTTAGGAGAAATCTAGTTTTTAGGTTCTATTCCAATCAAACTCAGTGTAGCTGGAGCCCCCGAGCCTGCAGTCTCCAATCAGCTGGGTCTGTACCAGCCACAGGAGATACTAAGTACAGGAGTCTGCCCTTTACTGAGACAGGAAATAAGCACATCACTGAAAGTCATCTGAAGGCCTCTTGTATCCAATTCCAACCAGAGTAGCAAAGGCATTTTGAACATTGCAAAAACACAGTGGGAAATCAGTTTCTTCTGGAGAAACTTCAGACAGTTAGCTCTCAGTAGGTCTTTGAACAATCGACGAAGCAAATGTGTGTGCAGTGGGTATCTGACTGGGAATGACAAGTTTTCTCTTCCAAATTATAGGCAGGAGGGTGATGTCATGCTATAATAAGGCATGCAGACATGATGGGTCAGATTTTGTGGCTTCCAAAACGTAGAAAGAAAGAAAGATTCAAACATGAAGGGCAATGTACTTCACCGGAATTTTTATTCCAGAAACAAAGGCATGGTACTTTGCCAATGTCCTAAAAGCGACTGCATAAATGTGAGACCATTTAGATTTAGGCAGCATTATCTCAAATCCCATTTGAAATGTTTTGCTGATTGTTTCTTTTACCATTTCCCCCTAGAAGATTAACTTCTGTTCAGGTCCTCAGAAGATGCTTTTGTGAGGCTGTTAATTGCAGAGCTGAAGAAAATGGGTCACACAGTACACTCAGCACTTCCCTAATTAATACACAACCGCACATGCTCGTGTCAAACTGGCTGCAAATTCAGCTCTGGCTGACTGAGCGCTAATGACAGCACCTACTGTAATAAGCCAATACTAGTAAAGAAAGCGAAATAGCCTGTTAAAACCCCAAGTGGGTGATGAAAGTTCTACATCATCCAGATCTTTTAATGTAATTGTGTAATGCCACAGACTGGCACTCAGCCTACCAGCATCCATTTAATTAGTAAATAAAACACTCCGAAGGCCTTGGCTATATCATGACACACTTAGAAATCCATCTGAAGGTTCCTGACTACATCCAATAAACCCAACCAAAACTTTATGGTTGACAGTAAAAGTCATTTTCTGAAAGTACATCTGGGAAGATGTGGTTTATTTCTGTATTTCTTTCATTTATAACATGTTTTAGATACCATTTCTGCTGCTTATCCATAAATTTAAAGGACCTTTATTTTCACTGTATTGCTTTTGAGCCATTTGGAGCTTTCTGTCCACGTTTCAGTGTGTGACTGGTACGGAAGGCAGCTGTGCTGTCCTATGGGTTATGCAGTTGACAAAGGCAGCTTCTGTCGAAGGCTTGGTAAAGCTGCAGAGGGGCCATCTGAAATGGTTTTTATGATCAATTCTGACAAAAAGAGCTGGCTGGAGGATATTGCCAGCCCAGCACTTGTTACTATAACTAGTCAAAATGATGGGTTTTCTGCAAGGTTTAAGCCTGCCTTTTCTCTTTGTCTCTAAAAAATTTATTTGACCTCTGTAAAAATTCTGTTGTGAATTTAGAAGATATTTAGCCTCAAACCTCGAATACATTTTATATTGTGTTCTTCTGAACCATAAGCAAAACTGTTTTGTTTTCCCTTCCTCAGAAATGCTGACCCTGAACAAATAGCTCACCATTTTTTTTAATTTTTTTGTCTGTGATCTAATTAATCTGCATTTTCCCCTCAGTACCATGCTGTGCATATACTTTTAGAGGGCTGTTTCCTGCCACGCTCTCGGCAGCGTTAGCGATAGGGAAGATCAGCGCAACCATCCCTCATGGCTTCCCCCAGGGCAGCACAGGAGCTGAAGCATGGGCTGGTGGTGGCTTCTGCCCAGCTCTAGGCAGACAGTCACTCCTCTTGCCAGTGGCTGCAATACTTGATTTTCTGCTGGAGAGATCCCTGGTCACCATGTCCCTATGGAAAAGGCATGTCTCTGACTTGGGAGGTGTTTCACTCGAGGACAAATGTTTTCAGCTGTAGTGTTTCTCCTAGGATTAGCAGCATCCCTTTGTGATAGTTATGGTGGGTTACGCTGCCAGCTCTGGGAACTCTCAAACTTTGCCATGGGGAACTTGGTAACATGTTCCTTTGATCCTGTTTGAACTATACATTTCAGCAGACCCTTCCCAAGGAAGATGTAAGGAAAGTTAGAAACTAGTTTCAGAGGCTGTGACTACGTTATCAAGTAGCACACAACAAAAGGAGAGGACCAGTTGGTGCTGAGAATTGATGTTATCACCATAGACACTATGGGATTTTACTGTGGACTAGCTCTAATTTGATACTAGGGAGCTGCATGTCCATTCATGGTTGGAGAACCCTAAGTGCAGTCTTGGGGTGCATTTTCTGAATTAATTTCAAGGTAGAAAATATGCCCCATCCCTGAAAGTGTTTAAGGCCAGGTTGGATGGAACACAGTTCAAAATCTCACCCTCTGTGATGTGACCCAAAACCTAGTAAGTGAAAATGACAGCTGGATTTGCTTCCAAAAAATACACTTAAGTTAAAACAGTAATATAGATGCACCCAGAGAGGACAGCATCTCCTTTAGGTGTGTTACAAGATCAGAACAGAGAGAGTAGCCACAAACGTTGCTTAAGTTTTCCCTTCTGCACATGATAATTCCTTGGGGTTTTTAGTTGTTATTGGAGGGTTTTTTGTTTTGGTTTGTTTTTCTTTTTTTTTTAATTTATAAGAGGTTATGAGCATCCAAAAGTGCAGAGGTCAAAATGCTGGTTGCTTGGGAGCAATGTTCTCGGAATCTGGCTGCTCTAAATTAAAACTATGTCACCATTGTAGAGCAAGGAATTCTCAAATAGGCTTTAAAAATAGACACAAGGCATTAGTAAAACAAGTATGAATTGAGGCCGTGCTGTTTGTATCCTTTAAACTCACCATTGTGGTGTACAGAACTTGAAGAATCTCAGTGCCAGATAATCGCCACATGCTGTGCATTGTGTATAACTGGAGCGGAAGAAAAATGAGACAGACACACCCTTTGTGACTTTCATTTCTTAAAAAAATATTTCTCCTCACTCATGGTAAAAAAAACTTAGAAGTTTGAGGTTTGGATCTGCTTATTATTGTGGGATTGCTGACTCTCTTTTTTAAGAACATGTTTCTCAAGTATATGTACTATGTACACATCTTTTCTATAAGACATATACTGTATCTACTGATAGATAGATAGATAGATAGATAGATAGATAGATAGATAGATAGATAGATAGATAGATAGATAGATAGATAGATAGATAGATACTATAGAAAGTATTCTAAAGTGGTTTATAGAAGTCAAACTGCCTCAGCAGATGACACAAAACTGGGAGAGGTTGTTGACTCCCTTGAAGGCAGGGAGGCCCTGCAGAGAGACTTCGATAAATTAGAGGACTGGGCAATCACCAGCCACATGAAGTTCAACAAGGGCAAGTGCCAGGTTCTGCACCTGGGATGGGGCAACCCCAGATGTACATACATACATACTGGGGAATGAGATGATGGAAAGCAGTGCCATGGAAAGGGACCTGAGGGTCCTGCTTGATGAAATGAATGATGAATATGGTTGATGAATATGAGTCAGCAGTGCCCTGGCAGCCAGGAGAGTCAACTGTGTCCTGGGGGGCATCAGGCAAAGCATCGCCAGCTGGAAGAGGGAGAGGATTGTCCCACTCTGCTCTGCACTGGGGCAGCCTCACTTTGAATACTGAGTGCAGGTTTGGGCACCACAATATAAGAAAGATATTAAGCTATTAGAGAGCGTCCAAAGGAGGGCAACAAAGATGGTGAAAGAACCTTGAGGGGAAGCCGTATGGGGAGTGGCTGAGATCACTTGGTCTGTTCAGCCTAGAGGAGACAGGGGAGACCTCATTGCAGTCTACAACTTCCTTGTGAGGGCAAGAAGAGGGGCAGGCACTGATCTCTTCTCTTTGGTGACCAGTGACAGGATCCGAGGAATGGACGAAGTTTTGTTGGGGAGGTTTAGGTTGGATATTAGAAAAAGGTTCTTCACTGAGAGGGTGGTTGGGCACTGGAACAGGCTCCCCAGGAAGTGATCACAGCACCAAGCCTGACAGAGTTCAAGACAATACTCTCATGAACATGGTATAACTCTTGGGAATAGTCCTGTGCAGGGCTAAGGGTTGGACTTGATGATCCTTGTGGATCTCTTCCAACTTGGAATATTCTGTGATTCTGTGTGATGTCTAGACAAAGCACATAGAAATTTTCCCTTTTCTCTCTAAATTAGGTCCTTCTGTGTGTTCTTTTCTGATCTGTAGTTCAAGTAAGAGTCTTCAATTGTGCCTTGTGGCTTGCCATAAGGAATTAGGAAAAGACCTGCCCAAACCCAGAGCCGAACCTAGAAACTGAAAGAGAGCAGGTTTAGATTAGATATTAGGAAAAAATTCTTTTACCATGAGGGTGGTTGAGACACCTGAACATGTTTCCCAGAGAAACTATGGATATCCTGTCCCAGGAAGTGCTTAAGACCAGGTTGGATGGAGCACTGAGCAACCTGGTCTAGTGAAAGAGGTCTGTGTCCATGGCAGGGGAGTTGGAAGTATGTGATCTTTAAGGTCCCTTCCAACCCAGGCCATTCTATTATCTCAGGTCCTCCAAATGCTGAACCAATGCTTGTGTTCTCCTGGTAGATAAAATGGGAGGTTTATCTTTGGCCAGTAAGAGAGACCTCTTCATTGCCATATTACCTGGAAGCTGATCTTTGCTGCAGGGTTGAGAATGAGACAACTGCAGCATTTCTTCCTTTGAGACTGAACTTTTGCCCACAGACCAGGGAAAGCTCAGCTTGTCTCCTCAGTCCTGCACTGCATTTGGACACTTGCTTACAGATTACTAGTTCTTCATCTCTTCCCAATAGAGCCTGTGTACCATTTCTAATAATAATCTGGCACCTTTGGCATAAATGATCCCCCACATGGGAGAAGTAGAAACCACAAAAGCAAGAGCTAAGAGGAACAGAAGCAAGGCAGAGGAATGAACAATGAGGTCTGAACACAAATTGTTAGTTCTGAGGTTTATATTGATTTAGTGTCTTGGAAGTGATTGCACTAATGTGTGAGCTGAAAGGGGAAGACACGGGCAGACTGAGTAAGCAAGAAAAGAAGAAGAATGGGGTAGCAAACTGGAATTCCATTCCAAGTGAAATCCAAGCTCCAGGAGCCCATGAAGACCCTTACTGTTGCTGCTACGGGAGTGAGGATTTAAGTCACAGTATTTAAGGAGGATTCAGGAATAACATCAAAGATTGACACAACTTAGAGTCTGCTTTATTTTTTTTATTTTTTTTCTTTTTTTTTTTTTTTCCTCAAGCTATTTCACACTGTTAAAAGACATGTTGGGAATATGCTTACCTAGGCTTTGCCATTGCAGTATTTTAAGTCACATGAAAAGCGCAGTCTCTTGATTGTTGAATCCCACTGGACAGTAAATTAACTAAAAGTTAGTTAATAAAATCCACATTTCATCATTTGCGTGGCAAGCTGCCATTTAAAAATACTCATTGGAGCTGTCTATCACTGCTGGGTTTAATCTTTCTGAATTCTGAATGTGCTGGCCCTCTTGGGATGCTGAATGGCCTTTTTCCTGGTGTTCTGAATCCCCTGCAGAATATAAGCATATCTAACTAAATCAGCATCTTAACCAAGACAGTCTCATCACTGAATTTTGGGGCTTACACCACTGTATCTCACGGTAGCATCACCAGAGTGCAATAAATAGAAATGGAGCAGGATTCACCCCTATGCTCCTTTCTAGTTTTGCAGCTACCTTGTCAATCTGTTGTTACAGCAGCCTAAATGTGGAGCAGTCTATTTTCTCCAGTACTTTAAGAGACCACACTAATTATGATGGGATGCGCTTGGGTGTCTGTTAGCATTAATTAAGGGATTGCAACTTTCAGATGAATAATCTTCTGTCTTCAGCAGACCCGAGCAGAATTATCAGGTATATGGAAGTAAAAAGCAAAGGAGAGACCAGGAAACATTAATTTTTCAGCATAAAGACAGTTGCTGACCCTGTTGTTTTTCTATCTTCTGTCATGCTAAGAGATGATGAAAGGTGAATTATTTTAATTTCAGTTTTAGTGTCAAATTCACATCTTCCTTTTAAAAAGCACTCAATCCTAGAAACATTCAATTAGCCTTGCTGAAAGGTACACTTCTAAACAGATGTTCTTGCCAATAATGTTCATCTGATAAACCTGATTATTTCATTCCTGCTGGTGGCTGGCAGTGGGGAGGAGAAGGAGGATGCTGAAGGGTGACGGAAATTTTGGCATAAGGAGGACATGAAGATAAGCTGAGATTATTTCTTTAGTATTTCTCCTGGGTCTGTCCCCTTTCACCGTGCCTCTTCTCTTACCCTACCAAGATTATACCTAATGGTGAAGAGTTGGGCTCATTTATCATACCTGGCACCTGGTGATTTCATAGGGCTGTGACATCCTCTGGGTAACTTTAGCAGATTAAGGCTCTGCCTTCTACTGAATTGCTGGCAACTATCTAGGTCATTGCATACATGCAATAAACCTTAGTGGGATTGTTCCTAGACATGGTGTAAAGCATGATTAGTATACTCATGGAGCTCTCGGTATGTGCTCGGTACATCTGTTTATCTTGCCCAGTGGAGTCTGTAGGCTCAGACTCTGCCTTGGGGAAATTCTCTGACAGCCTTGCCAGCTGGATACATCACAGTTATCTTACCCTCAGTCTCAGGAAAATAAAATCTTCTTGCTGGGCTTGTGGTACTGTGGTCAAGAGCGGGGCCTCTCTTCCTTTGTGGCATCCTTGAAGAGTATCAATCACATCTTGACTTTTGACCTTTCCATTGGGTAGCAAGCTGTGTACTATGTGCAGTAGAAATGTGAGTTGTTTTTTCATTTCAGTAGAGTATCTGTGCATGCTGCACCCTAGCTTGCCCTATGCTGCTGACCTTGCAAAAAACAGCATTTGAGGCACTGTTTATACAGCTTCCTTTTAGCCAGTCCTTGGCAATGCTGCCCACATCTCACAGCAAGGATGTGATAGAACATCAGGTGGTTTGTATGAGCTATGAAACGACTGTCTCTGAGATCCAGCTTTGGCTTCTTCCACCCTTGATGATGTAGACCCCTCTAATTTTGAATACTTACCAGTGGGGAACCCGTTGGACAGACATACTTTGCCACTGGTACCTGTTAAACAGATATTAAGCAGTTTTTTTTTAATGAGCAGGTCATAACATGTAAAGAAACCATTCCTGTTGGCTGTGTCACTCCTTTCACACTGAGAAACCCCCCAAATCTGTCTCATTTTAT
Organism: Cephalopterus ornatus; assembly: GCA_013396775.1. Taxonomy (NCBI): domain Eukaryota; kingdom Metazoa; phylum Chordata; class Aves; order Passeriformes; family Cotingidae; genus Cephalopterus; species Cephalopterus ornatus. Next base: position 44,219 of record VZRE01014599.1, read on the forward strand.
GCACGGTTTTTTTTCAGTTTCACGGTTTATTACTTTACCTTATCTCCCCTTCTTTGTCCTAGCCTTTTAGATCCTGTCAGTTAATTGGATTTGTTGCCCATTTTAAGGGGTATTCTGTTATTTGAATGTGTTCTACTTGCAGAAAATAGCTTAATCAAATAAGAAGCACTTGACTGCCTGAAAGCTTGTCCATTTTTTCTAAATCTGGTCTGTGGGACTAATTAACGTTGCTGTTTCAAGCTGCTCAGCAGCAAGGCAAAAATTATTTTTGCTGCTTCAAAAGTAAAGGCTTCTGGCAAGAACTGGGCCAAAGCTGGGTGAAGAGTTGAGATGGGTAGATCTGCAGATCTGCTGCTCCTGTGGAGCCTGGAGGGCTGAAAGTATCAGCTTCATCAGTGGGAGAAGATGCTTCTCAGTCCCTTCTTTTGAAATACCTTCCCTGTTTGCCCACTGCTTTTCCAAGTGGCAGCCACTATGCCTTGCTGGGGCTCTACAAGGTCAGTAGGCCGTTTCACTTCTGCAAGCAGTGTATTCCCCTCAGAGATCATCTGCTTTGCCTCAGTCTGGAGTTGGCCTTCATCTACAAAAAAAAATTACTTCTCCTTGTGAGTCTCACCTCTGCTGTATCTCAGCTGCAAGACCAAACTTAATCAACTCTGAAGAGACTAGCTGAGAGCAGTTGTCAGCCAGAATTGATCTAACAGTAGAACAAGAAAATGATAATCAGTACTTTACGATCATTTGAGGCAAATTCTCTAGGTAGGTGGTCATGCCAAAGAGTAGTCTTTAAAAAAAGCAGGTTATTTTATTGATGCCGCATACCTTGAACATATTCTCAGGATGGAAGGTTAATATTCTGGGCATCATATAGATTAGACAACAATATAGTTTGTTATTTGTTCAGCTTCAGAGTGATTTTTGTCTCCAGCAAAAAGAAAAGGGAAGGGGCTGCAGGGGTGTATTACATGTGTTGCATGACATGCATTCAGTGCTGTAATGATGGTTAAAAATTCTTTGGCCTTGGAAAACAGCCTGAGGGATGCACTGTTACACTTCTAACTGAAATACGGCTTCCACGTGAATGGCATGTATCTTGACTACGTTATTGATTTTCTCGGGATTACTCCAGTGAGGCAAGTGAACAAACTTGGCTCTCTTATTAGGTGCTCAGCAGCAAGCAGTTAAGCAAAATACCAATTTTCAAAGTAGTTTGTTTATCCTAATCCTTTCTAATATGTTAGGAGTTACAGAGGAACTGATGGTAGTACATGCTAAACCACTTAAATCCTGGTCCCCAGACAGTGGACAAATGGCTCAGAACTTTGGGATGGCAGCTGGACAGAGTTAGAATTGACAAATGCTTTCCAGCAGTGGCACAACCAACTGATTCAAGATTCACAACACTAAAAATACTTTCAGCTTTTAAGAGTGGAAAGTGCATCCTAAACATAGGCTTTTAGTTTGATATCCTAGCATTTATATAGCACATTAAAGCAGATGATCTAATTTTTAACCACAAGGCAGGTGAAAGATGCTCTGTGCTTGGAAAAATCTACTGTTGCCCTGATGCAGGTGCCTTGATATGAGTGTAGGTGTCTGTCTTATCGTGTCTCTTGTTTGCAAAGTTTGGCTCAAATCAGGCCAGCAATTCACATATTCTGTCTCTGTTCCCAGTGCTGTAGTGTTGACACTGACATTTTAGACTCATCTAACACACATAACTTTGCAGAAAGCCAAAAGATGGTCTGGGCTAGCAAGTGAAATCCAAATGAATCTTTATTTCCAAACACATTGTATGCCTGCAATGGTATGGTAGGGTTAATGTCTTCCCAGGGTGTTTGAGAAACCTGACTAGAATCGTGCTCCAAAGTGGAGGGTTTTTAAAGGGCTGAATTCAGTAATGTTTTAGACCTTTTTTTTTTCCTTTTCTTTCTCATCTTTAGAAAGTGTGAATAGAGTGAGAGACAAAAACCCTCTATATGTTGTAAACTGTGATCTGGAAATTGAGGGGGCTGATGTCAATGGCTGCTGGCAGTGTGTTATAAATGTCATTTCTGTGCTGGAGTTATTCCAGTAGTGAGGGTGCTGCCAGTGCAATCCCGCTGTTACTCAATGCCCCTGATTGTAATATGCTAAAGAACAATACAGGGGCTCACAAGTGGGCGACAGGAAATAAGGAATAGTGAGAAATTTCACCCACTGGCTGCTCATCCCATTGCCTGGTCCTTGGTTGGTGTTTGGGTTGAATTACTCTGTGTTTTCGGTACCTCACTACCAAAGGAGGGTTTCCTCAATTATAAATGGCTCCCAACTAAAATTTTTATTTTTAAGACTCTTTGTTCCCTTTGAACAAATTTCAGTTTCAAATTTCAAACAAACAGTATTCCTGAGCCCAAAAGCAGAAGTGCCATTGACAAAATCGAAGTGGTTTGCAGGGAGAACAGAAAGGAAATTTATGCATCTGGCATCTTGCACAAGGAGCAGGGAGCACACCATTTCTCACAGTTGCGGCAGGGAGAAGACGTTTGAGATCTGTGCTGGGAACAAGGGAAGGAGAACTGGATACCTACAGAAACATAATTTAGTTGCTTTGAGACATAAAGGTGCCAGGCTGGAGAAAGAGGGCCCAGTCACACATCAGCCGTATTCACTCTGAGTTGGGTCGGGAGTCTCCATCACACGGACACAACGTTGCCTGTTTGATTAGTGCTGGAACTGTAACCTCCCTTTTTATTGCACTCTGATCTGCTGTTCACTGGTGCTGGCAAATTTTTGTTTTTATTTTTAATAAATAAATATTGCAGCCCAACTTTTTAAGGCTGTTCCCTCCCTGCCTGTGTGCAGAGGACTGCAGATCCGTGTGCGATATAATGAAGGCCTAAGGGAGAATATTAGCACTTCTGAAAAGAGCTCAGGGAATTCTAGTTTTTGCTCTGACAACTGAAGTCAGAGGAGAGTTTTTCCTTTCATGTTTGTTTTCAGTACATAAAGTGATTGAAAGCGGCTTCCCAAAGAGGAGGATGGGGAGGGAGCGCTGAAAATTTTTAGAATTTCTAACCTGCTGCCTTAATTTTGCTGGTGGTGCACTCTCACAGTCAGAGTCGGAGTGAGGAGCAAAAGATGAGGATGCTCGTTTTGTGGGTACATGCTAGGAAAGCCCATGCACTGAGAGAGAGACCACTGCAGGAATGAGAGGGGGCTGCTCTGGCCAGGCCCCCCACCACCAGCGTGCGGAGCCCCGTGTGGGCAGGCACCGCGGCACTGTGGTTATCCTCCCTGGCATTACCACCCAGTGGCCACCCTGCTCCCTCCCACAGCACCTCCAGTCAGCAGTGGGCTCAGCACCACCGGGCTGGTCCGAGGGGCAGGAAAGGGGAAACACGGGCAGGAAAGAATGAAAATAAACAGGAGCATGGGCTGGCAGCTACCTTTTGACAGAATGCTCTCAAGTTGGCTGGGTGGACCACCTGGGTTTGGATCAGCTCTGCATCCTCAGGAGAAAAGCATTCAAATTCAGCAACACAGATGGAGTGGAGAGAGACTTGCTGTAGCCAGGATGGCACATCAAAGCCAGACTCCCTGTAATTCGGGCCACTTTGATAATGCCTGCACATTGGATTCACTTCTTATTTTTTAGTTACTTAAGTGGTAATACTAGAGTGTTGTCCACCCTGGGATAAAATAAACCTGAGTCATCCCCGTAGAGAGGAAGGAAGGCATGTTTCTGCAGAACTGCTGCTCAGCTGGTAATGGGAAGGCAACAAAACCAAAAGTAAGACCTTGTGGGTTCTGTAGAGCCTTCCCAGAAGCCTGTTCCTGTCTGCAGTATATTTCAGGAGAAAAACAGTTTAATACTTGTTTGCCCCTCAAAGTATGCTAGCTAGATATTTTAGAGAAATTGATATTTTTATGATTAACACCGCTGGATGAGGTTGACCAGATCCTGTGCTTTGGCCATGGCCATTTGGGCCCTTCCCACCTGTGTCCTGCAGCTCTGGGTGCTCCGTAAGTGTTCACTGGAGAGGGACCACAGACCCCAGTCCAGTTGCTAGCCCACATGGAGCTTCGTTAAATCCTAATCCAAAATAACTCTCTTGGCCCAGGTCATGAAGTGTGTTAAGAAGTCCCTCAAGCAACTTTTGGATCAAGTTAGGACTGAGTCCAAAATGTAACTATGTAACTATGTAACTATGAATCATGCCTTGAGTTTTAGCTGTCTGCCCCATGCAGCTGCGGAGAGGAACTTGATTTCCAGGACTGGTCTGACACTTTCCTTGACACAAAACAACGGAGAGAGGGTGGTTTTGTGTGATATTGGTTGGGATGGTTATGGGCCCAGACCTGCTATTAATAAGCTATCTCTTCTGCAAGCATGCAACAGAGTTTCTCCTACTTGCTGCCCTCTGGTTTATTGGACTCCTGCTGACACCCCCTTCACCTGCGTATAATCAATCAGTACATATGCACAACATATGTCTTCAGTATACAGTACATTGGAAATGTGTAACCGTGACTCTGATAAAAAAGATGACAAAAAAGCTACGTGGAGCTGGATAAGATAGCCACAGCTGCTCTCACCTTTTGCATCAGGTTACTTGCTGAGTAACAATTCAGAACCGAGAGCTTAACATGCTGAAATATCTCGCTGCTTTTAGCTAATTCTTAATGAAAAAGGAAGAACGATGGTGTGTGCTGACATATATATGGCACAGAGAGGACTAACAGCAGCCAGTTAACAACCTTTGTCTCCCTCACCGCTGGCATAGGTTTAAAACAAATGCACACAAAAACCATCCCAGGCATGTGTGCTCACAGATGTCTATGCATGCAGGCATGGTTTAGCATGAAGAATCACATAAATTAGCAGGATTATAATTACTCTTTTTAATCCTTTTGCTTTGAACAAACAAGCTTTAATCAGCAGACGGGAAGCCCATTTAAAACCTGAAATGTAATCCAAGGTCAGAAACTAAGGGTCACCACCCTTGACCGTGGACTGAACAACCAGGTGTGACCGAGAGTTGTAGTGGAAAGCAGCCTCTCCCCTTTCCCCCGGGCACCTGAAGGGGACTGTGGCCCAGCAGGGATGCAGGGCTCAGCATTTCACAGCAACCCAGTGTTTGCGGAGCCCTTAGGGCTGCGAGGGCAGCTGCAGATGGGGGCACATCAGCACCTCACTCCTCAGGAACAAGGCAGGCAGCCATGAAAAGGGAGGTGAAAAAGAGCAGGAAGCTTATAAAAGCAGTTTTCCTCTCCAGGGATAATTGGGGAGGGGGTAGAGTTAATTAGTTTATATGGGTAACAGAGGTTAATAGGGTTCTTGTTTCGGTTTTTCTCTTCCTTTGATGGAGTGTGTCAGTTGTTTAAAGCTTACAAGCTGCTGAGATAAAAAGCAAATTAAATATGTGATCCAGGTGTTGCCAAAAGTTGAGGCAGAAGTGTTAAAAGGAAAAGCTTAGGGAGTTGGATGGGGAAAAAAAAAAAAAAAAAACAAACCAAAAAAATCCCAACCCAAGCCTTGCATTATCTATGGATCAGGTGTTTACCTAGTGGACAAAAAAACTGCAAGAGCAAATGATGGAGTTATTAGTAACAGCCCTCCTGCATGTCTTTTTATTAACATGCACCAAAGTACTACTGTACAGTTTGCTGTCATTCCTTATCAATAAACAGGAGGAAACTGAGAGTTCAGTGGCCTATTCCATGAATCACACAACTGCTTCTTCTGCCCAGGCAGAGTAACTCATGCTCTGATGTCCCTAGATTCTGTAACATACCTTGCAGCTATATGAAAAAGTTTCTGACTTGTATCTCAGATCTTGAGCAGGAGACTTCCAGAAATGCTGGGTGAGTGCTCACAATCAAAGCTCTCGTCTTCCCCATAGCACCATGGGGATGTGAAAATTGCCCAGGATTTCTTTATGATGCTGTATTCACACAGAAGTCATTTAAAAGTAACAAAAGTAAAAATATCCATAACAAACTATTCCACCACCTCTGCTTTGCTGATTCCTATATGTGCTCCCAATTCCTAGTGCCACTAAATTTTTAGTGAACATTTCTAAGCTCTGTTCCTCCGTTTCATCCTGCTGTCTCTATTTATGTTTATGTTTACTGACCATTCTTTTCCACTGACTCATTCATCATCTGTTTAACCTGGAACTACAGATGTGAAAATGATCAGCTTTCAAAAGCACACCTTCACAGACATACCCATGAGGTCTCAGCTTAGGAGCAGTGGTTCACCTTTCACTCCTAATGATAGCAGGTCAGTTTAGAAGGAAAATATTCATGTTTTATGGGAAGGGAGTTTCCATACTGCATGGCTTGTCTTCGTAGATGTAACCAGCTTCCTTCCTAAGAGTTTGGGCCAGTTGCAAAAGCAGAAATCCCCCTTTAGAAATGTGTGATTCGGTGCCCTGCAATCAGCAGGAGAATTTGCACTGCAGGTGTTGGAGAGAAAAACTCCCAGCTGTCCAGGCAAATAGCTTGTGTAATGAAGGAAATTACCGGCAAATGGCATGAAGGTGTATTATGCTGTGTATCATCAAGTTCTGAGTTATTCAAGGATGCCCTGTTGGAGCCTGCAGCATCAGGGGGGAATGGCAGTATGAGGGAGCCAAAGTTATTGAAGAAGATCCATGGGCATACAAAGACACTGAGAACTGACACCACCACTGTGGGAAAGCTTGTTAGGAAAACAGTCCTATTCTAAGCTTCACATACTGCTGGGTGCTTCTAATTCCAAAATATTTTGGAGACAGGCTTCTTGGCTGTTTTACAGGAATCATCCAGTTGGAGGCTAGCATAATCTGCTACTGCTTTCACTGCTGGCTGCTTGGGGAATAATTTGAAAATATGCCCCTCAAGAAAGAGTAAATAGTACAGGTCTGTATTCAACTTTGCTAAAAAGTGAGATTTGGAGCATCACGCCCTGAGTAGCAGAGATTTTTATGGCCAGCTCCAGCTCTTTCCATTTATTTCGTACAAGTCAGGTGTGGGGAAGGAGGAAGAGGCAGGATTCCTCTCGCAGTCGCTGATAACTTGAAAAGAAAGTCCTGCCATGCTGTCAAATGCATCTGCCAAGTGTCCTGTGCTTCACAGCTACCCCTGCTTGCCAGGTTATTAGCAGAGCAGTATGGTCACTTCTGCTGCATTCAGTCTGCATCTGTCTTTTGGCCCATGTTCCTGGAGGGGAGCAGACTGTTGGAAATGCTCCAAGAGAAAGTATTCCTGAGTTCATAATTCCCAGACCTGGAATATCTTTGGAAAATGCAAGAGGATTGTATTTGCCACCAACGGGCAGAGGAAAAAAGGTGGAGAGGCAATGGGAACTTGTTGCCACCAACCAGCTATTAATTTTTTTGTGGAGAAAGTTCCAACAGCAAAGGAGCAGTAATCCGGAAAAACACAGCTTTCCACTTGCAAAAAATTCTGTATAGTACATGTTTATGGAACTTGTCTCGGATGTTCTAAAAATAGCCTTGCAGGATTGAGTCTTCAGCTCCCTCCAGGAAGCCCTACAAGTTCCTAGCATAGAAACACAGCTTAATCGTAATTTTCACAACAAAAAGAACAATTATTTTTAGCACTTTTTAAAATAGACTTTAGTTGCCCAGTGCCTAGTTGTCAAAGCAATACATGAAAGATGCGTCACTTCACAGGAATGTGGCACACGTTGATGGATTCTGAATGACCAGAATGTCTAACAGTAATATGGTGGTTCAGATGTGTCAAGAGGTGTTAAGATAAAGATTTCAGGCAAGGCTTGCGGGACAACAATAAGATTGAAAAAGTGGTCTGAGGAATATCCTGACAATGATGAAGGGTGAGGCAGAGGAATGGGACATCCTAGGGAGCAGTGTTGAGCCTGTGCAAATGAGAACATAACTGGACCATATGCCTTCTCCTGGCTGAGGTGCCAGGATATCTTCAAATAGGACAAATGTTGCACAGCCAGTTGATAGTTATAAGGAATACAGTTGGGTCTGGTTGTGTCAAAACAGAAGCCCAGTTAAACCTGGTACTAGTGAAATCAAAAGCTAATCTCTCATGGACTTAAATCACTCACCAACTCACCATTCTGTCATCTGGACTCTGATAGTACTGTCTCCTGTGTTTTGTAGACGGATCTTGGAGCACAAATACTTGGGAAGCATTCCCGTAGTTGGCTACTGAAACTCAGTAGATTTCCCAGATTTCCCACCTACTCCCGAGGCTGTGAACAGAGCTGTGCACACTAAAAATTTTGCAAAATGGTGAGGAATGGTGGCAGCTGGCTTCTGCTAGTGGTGCTAAAGCTCAGGTCATAGGCTGGACTTAGTGCTGATTGCCTGACACACAAAGCACTGGCCTACCTTGAAGGACCCATGAGAAGCCTAGTCAAATAGAGCACAAACTCAGCACTTGCTCCCTCCTCTGTGGGTTTATTTCCTATAAATTGTTTTAACTCTCTGGCACTTTGACTCCTAGTGCAGTCTGGTCATCTGAATGACTATTGCCGTTCTAAGGTGTCAGAAAACCTAATGTATGTTGCTGAGAACACAGGGGAAGACAAAAGGAAAGCAAGTTTCCTAAGCTGACTCTGCTGATACAAAAAATAGGCCATGTAACTACAGTTCAGCTCTTATTTAGGATGATCTGTATCATATATTTGCATCTAGCTTTCTCCAAATAGAAGTATCTCCAACAATGTTTTAGACAACTACCTTACTAACATATACTTCCCACGCACCATTTTACTGATCTGTTCCAAAGGATGCAGCTGGAAGATCTCAATTTGGCTGATATGCCTTGAAAGTGATGGGATAGTGCTCATCTGTCAAACAAAGCTGGGAGAGAGATGAGATACTTATCTCTTACAGACAAAACACCTGGCTGTCTGGCTTTGTGAATGCTAATTTTGCAAGCTCAAAAAAAACCCCAACCCACCCCCCCATCATTTTCCCCCAGAACTAAAATTAAAATATTTATATCACATTTCCATCAGCCTGTATTTCAGTTATATGGAATGTAACTTAAAATCCATGGAAGAAGTGATAAAGAATTACATTCTTTTTCCATGATTCTAAATATGTTTAATTAGTATTCACTTAAATACATTTATTTAACATTCACTCATAAGCTTTTCCCCTTTTTTCTTTTTTTTTTCCCCTATATTTTGTTTTCAAGCATTTGTAGTCACATCATTCAAACTAGGCTGGGTACATAAAATCCCCCTTAATAATCTAAGCTGTCAAAACTAGGAGCATTTTGTAAAGTATCACAAGAGCTTCAAATTGAATAATGATGAAAATATTGAGATATATTTGGTCTGCTGCTGTAAACATGCCTTGCACATGACTCAGCAAGTGTAGTTTTTGTTATTCTTGCCTTCTGTTTTTCATGCAGTCCATTGCTTCTACTCCCCCAGGAAGATGGATTTTGAGATGAAGTCTCTGGAAAGTACAGTGCTTATAAAAACAGGACTTCCTTATAAAAATAGGACTTACTGAAACACAACTCTGTCCTAAGTAATGTGGGTAAAACAGAGATTCCTTTCTAGAGGGAAGCAGGTCATATGGCAAAGAACCGCCCCTGCTTTTAAGAATGAGCAGTTTCATACTTACTGATACTTTCCGCTGTAATGTCTGTAACTTCTCCACCATCAACTATCAGCAAGGTGGTGCACAGAGTTAATGGAAAAAATAGGATTTTGTGACAGTTGCTGTTTGTGTTTCTCTCTCTTTGCTTTGCATTTAATGAGCAAATAAAGACACAGAAATCCCTGGAACAGAATCAGCAAGCTGCAGTAGCCAATTAAACAGGAGAGAATAACACCATCTCTATTGGGCCATAAAGTCACACATGTTGATATTGCAAGTGTGGACAGAGATCTATGGCCAGAGCTGACTTGTGCCTCAGATTTAAACCAGCACTGCACCTAAGGCTGGACATTAAAAATCCCACTGGACCTTCCAGAAACAAGAAGTTAATTATTTGCCCTAAAAATAAACGGGACTCCTGAATTCTTGCTTGGGTTTTCGTGCCTGCTCACTGCAGAGCCGCGGGGCTTGGCCCCTGCAGGCACTGGGTGCAGGAACCGCTCTTGGCAGTCGTAGGTTAATCAGTTCTTGCTATAACACGGAGTTGAAGCCATGCTCTTGAAACAAAGTTCTTCCGGTGCATCTTCCCGAAGTAACTTATAAGCAATTACTGCCTAAGTTTTGGAGACAAGCTTACTCTTGGCCGTCTGTAAGCTTAATTGCAAGCTGGAGGAAGGCGGGCAGGAGGAACATACAGCGGTATGCTAACAAGCGTCATTGTCAAACCACTCTAGCTTTGAAAGGGAACATTAAGGTGTCATTTACTCCGTGCCCTGGCTTCCTATAGAGCACTGCTAATGAAAGACCTCTTTGTGTGTGCGGTCACTAACTACAGAGAACAGTCAAAGACTTTGTGGACATAACCATAAAAAAGAGAGCCTGTAGGCCAGAGCCGATCCTGCAATTAGCTGCTGTCTGTGTGAGTGGAAGCACCTGCTCTTGCTGCAGTGCCTTCCAAAACCAGAGACTTTTAAACCTCTGAGTGCTCCAGGGGTTGCTTTTTCCCTTGAATGACTTGCCTGTGTTCCCACGTGTGCGTGTGTTATATACGAAGCTCGGTGGAAAACACTAATAGAGAATTGCAATTGCAACAGGAGGTAAAGACAAGCCTTGCATCTTCACCCACCCACTTGCAGAGGGCAGTACTTTGGAGAGGGGCCATGCAGACACTGCAGCTATGGCTGACAGTCCTACAGATCCATGGCCATACAACATGAGTTTTTAAACAATCGTCTGTCTCTTTGTGCTTGTTGACACTCCTTACTGTGGTAACAGCACTCTGTGACGGGAGCAGGAGGTGTTGAGACTGCCTCCATAGCACCTCACTGGGGCTGTGCCTCTCAGGCACGCTGCATTGCACAGCTTGGGTGCCACATTTGGGGATGCCCTTCCCTCAAGATGCATGCTGATGTCTGCAGCTCAGGGTAGCAGGTGTAGAAATTATTGGGTTGTGAAACAGGGAGTTGTCAACCCTTGGTGGCATGTATATCTCCACACATAGGAGAAAACAGCTGAACAAACTTTTACACTGAAAAAGTGCATCTATATTAAATATAGGTAAAATGCATGCACAGGTCCATTTTTAAATGTGCCTACAATGTGACTGAAGAGAAATGAGTGTAAATTTGCAGATGTTTTTGACTCTTTAGCTGTAGACATCCCTGTGATACAAATCGGTTTTCATGCTAAATAAATCAGTACCACCTCACACTTTCCTCATGCGTCTGAATGTTTCAGTTGTTTCAAGAACATTCAGTAGATTTGCAGACCTGTGAATTTATTACTGCTCAATAAATAGTGAGCTGCAGGTTAAAAAAAAGTCAGATTATTTGTAGGAAAATCAACTTTGCCAAAAGATATCTCTTCTAAAATCAGAGTTAATTTTGAATGTGTTGTCAGCTTACTGAGTTATTTTGCCTTTGACTGCCAGAAGAATTTAATTTTCCAGTTTCAAGTGAAATTCCTCTAAGCAAATCATCAGATCATGCCATTCATTGAAAAGATCTACCTCTGCATGCAAGGCAAATCTCTGTCTAAATGGACAGCATATAGCTGGCTGTAGTTAAATAGCACATCTGCCATCACAGGTTCCTCTCCTTGCATTCACCACTGGGCAGGCTGGACTGACTTCAGCAGCAAATTCCTGGGTGCTTAAATACACTGGGCAAGCTCAATTTCAACGTTTAAATGTTTGAGGATAAAAATAGGATAAAAATAGGTTAAAAAAACCCACACCCTTTGGCATCATCGGAGAGGATCTTTTGCTTGCCATAGAGGATGCCTGAACTTGGCAAAAGCTAAGCAGAATTGAGAGCAAAGACTTTCAAATTTTCATTACATTACAGCCTGTCTGACTTTATCTTCATTTCAATGGATTTTTACACATGTACCATAACCCACCTGTCAGTGAAGTCGTTATTTTGCAATTAAAAAAAATTAAGCCACTCCAGCAAGGTGGTCTTTTGCCTCCAACAGCAAATTGGTAGTAGAAATAAGGGAAGAAAGAAAGCATTTGTTGCAGTAATTGCCTAATGCAGTTGTTTATTTAGTTCCTGTGGTGCAGCACGAATTAGAGGGCTGGTTGTTGAGGGTTGTCAGTCAGGAGAGATGAAGGAAAGACAGCTCTCACAGCTGGTGGCCTTTCACCTCTGAGAACAGCAGCTCGATCTGTCACAGAGAGCTTCTCTGCACCTTAGTATATAGACTGGCATCTACATTTTGATGGCCAATCTTCAGACAGAAGAAGCTTTGAATTAGGCAACTGAGAAGATGTAGGTCAGAGCTGAGGCAGTGGCAGAGTTTGCCAGAGGGATATTGTATAGCTCAGAAAGGGGCTAAGTCGGCACGCATGAGCACTAAAATTAATAGTCCAGAAAACTCAGACTGTGGAAATATCCAAGTTACACAGCAGATGGGATTTTAAACAGCCCCTTGGAGTTTGGGAACATATAATCAGCATCATGAAAGAGAAACCTGTACACCTTTTAAAAATCTACAGCGGTGTAGATTGCACTGTAAACCACATTATTCTGTATTTTTTTAGTCTTCCAGTTATTCTCCCTTTGCTAGTTCATGTTCTTCTAAATTTTACCCATGGATTTTCCCAAGGGCAGGCTTTGGTCTCTCCTTACTAGGAGAAATGGAAAGAAGGGCGGGGGGAAATACTCTTGGCAGGCACTGCATTGCTAAGGCTGAAATTAAAAGTCCTGAGCATTTTCTTCATGAGTCTCCTTTTCAAGCTCAGAGGATGCTCTAAGTCCCTTGTACTCCTTGCCTTCCCAAGTGGCTGCCTTGCTGGCAGAATAAACAGGCATGCCTGAAAGAGGGCTGAAAGACAGCAAGCCTGGGCATTTTCATTTTAAAGAAGTAACCAGGGTTTGTATTTTACAGTTTGCCTCCCTTAGTCAGACAGGTGACAGGCTGCTTGACCCTACTGCAGGCAGGACTGCCAAACCTCTGACTTCAAGAAAAAACATTCTGAATCTTCTTAATGCAGGCAAACATCCAAAGAGACCACAGTGGCTGTGCTGTCCTCCCTACAGAAAGGTTGGATCACCTGTAAAGTCCACCTAGTGAAAAATGGCATATTTAATGAGAAATAGCATGATGCTGTCAGTGCTAATGAGGTCTCTGTTTCTGAAAGCCAAGCAGCTTTGCAGAGTTCTTTGCCTGTGGACCATAACCAGATTTGTTGGCATCACAGAGCAGTGAGTCCCTATGCTGAACACCAGATAAAAAGGAACTTGGAGGTTATAAGATGTATTTCCTATCCCCTCTGCAGCATTTTGTCCAACCATATCTGACTGTTTCAGGTCCTTCTCCACCACAACCCATTGATCTGTTGGATAGAAGTGGAAAGCATTTCCAGAAATGAGCATGTCATCTGCTACTGTTTGCTGAAAGGCATCCCTCCACTCTAGAGGGAATTACAGCTTCCATCTGCTCCTTAATATGAAAAACATGTACAGGCCCCCATGCTGCAGTCACTGTGTTACCAAGCTGTGTATACTCCTGGAGACTGGTGACTGTAGACATTCAATTCAAGGAAATCAGGCCACCACTCTGCAATTACTTTATTAGACCCACAAATAATAAGATGAAGGGTGGTCTGAGATTTGAAAAGCCAGGCTGTTGGGACTTTGAAAGACATCCAATTCTTCATATTCTCTTCTAACTCTGTTTAGATTAAGTACAGCATATGCTTGAAGTTAAGAAACACCAAGTTCCAGTGGGGAAATGTTTTTAATGTGTATTCAAATAATATACGTGATATCCATGTGGACAAGCTGCCCCACATCCTTCATCTTGTGCATTTTACACCTGTCGAAAATCTAAATGTGCATCTGTGGAGATGTAGGAAGGACGTTTAGTGAGCAGGTCCCGGCTGGTTCATCTGTGAAGGGTCAGGCCTGCCATGGTAGAGTGGAATTGTTCAGCTTTACGTTGTTGGGCACTGGATGGGGGACTTCGGTGCGCTTTCAGGGGAGAGCTTTCTCCAGGAATGCAAGATGGAACCCAGTTCAGCACTACCATAGATAACCAGCATGGTTGGGTGCAGGCTGTCCTCTGATGGGAGCTCTTTTGGCACTGCAAGCCCCTTAGCTGTGCACCCAGACACCTCTGGGACCATACGCTCCTCACAGGAGGAACCTCCCTGAGAGGCCCTAGAAACGTGGCATCCGTGACCCCATCTACATGAAGAAGCAACCCTGGATAGGAGAAAGGCCAAGAGATGAATTTTTGGCCAAGCATTGGCTTGGTGGCTGTAAGAAAGAGATCTGAATGGAAAAGCAATGAGGGGCTCTTCACACCACACTCTTCCTCCAACCATACATGTGTGTCCCCACCACTCACCAAGGCCCTTCTCTGCCTCTGCTGGGCTATTTGTGTCATAAAGTGGTTTTCTGGTGTCTGGGGCTTTAAGACAGGAGCTCCACAGCAAATAAAGGAATTAATATAATGAGAAAAAGCCACTGTTTGGCCTAATAAGTGTACAATTAGTAATACTAAGAAGCAGATGAGGGCAGGCTTCTTGTTTGGCTGTAATCTTTTGGCATATCATGTTTTAATTACAGACTGTGCTACCATCTGGAATATTAATCATTTTTTGCTGTCATTCTTCTTGATTATTTTGTCCAGAGAGAATGAAGTCCACCTTTCTTTGTAGTTTTATTTCTTTCTTTTAAACTGGCTCCATTATTTTGAAATACACTGTACTCATTTTGATAGAGCAGCTTAAGTAACTAGAATTAAATGATTTGCTCTTACTTTCATACATGGAAAGAAATGTTGGGTTTTTTGGTTTTTTTCTTAATTAAATTCAAAACTAATTTCTTTTCTCAAGCGCTGCTTTACGTTCTTTGCAGTTACTCATTTCATTACTCACAGACACAGCCAACCAGAAATAGATAATTTTTAGAAAATATGTCAATGAAGTGATTTCACTAGCAATCTGAGAAGGAAGAAAGATCATAATTTTTGTTTTCGTTAATTAAACACTTGCTAAGGACTCAGTACCACAAGGGGGGTTGTGTAACTAGAGAGCAATTAGAAAGAGAAATTAAATAACTTGATATAAGATGAGACGTTGCAAGTGAAATCTTGTCTCTGAAACCAAAATGAGTTTGATTGTTGGTTCTCTATGGCTGATGTTGTAGAGATACTCATTTTTCCTGACCATTTAACTGAAAATCATCAAACTGCCATACGCTCTTGAGAACACTGATACCAGAGTCTAGAATCAAACTATATACATCTATATATTAAATGTGGGTTTGCTTTTACAGAGCAAAAATCAGGACATCTCTCCATGATTTTTTTTCCCATGCTGACTTGGGCAAATCCCTTTAAATCTCTGTGCCTTAATTTCCCTGGAAGATCAATGAATAATGCCTGCTGTTGGGAAGAGCAGAGACATTACCATTTGTTTTGAGATCTTTGTTTAATTTCTTTCTCTAGGCAAAAATTAATCCTTTTGTGTTCACATTATTCTCGATCTGGTTGATGCTCACACAGATGGCAAAGTCTGCCACTTTGGACAGGCTGTGCAACTTGCTTTGCTGTCTTATTGCATCTGGTATTTTTTCCCTTCCCCTTTCTTCCCTTCCCGTCCCCTCCTCTCCCCTTCCCTTCCCTTCTCAGTAAAAAGGCTCTTTTCTCAAACAGCAGTTGAGAAATGTGGAGGTGACACTGTCTTGGAAGGAATTGGAAAAGGCAATGACAACCACGAGCAGTACTGAACAGGGAGACAGGCAGGCCTTGCCAGGTTGGAAAAATGCACAGAAAATAACCAACTGAGATTTGACTTGTTAAAACACAAGTTTAAGCTCTAGGGAAAAACATGAAACATGGTTTTGATGTTTTGAAGTGGAACACAGTTGCGCTAAAGGAGCACGTGGGAAGGTGGGCAGCACTTCACTGACTGGCTTCAAAGAAAATTTAAAATATAAAACATTATGGACAGACTTCAGGACCCAGGGAAGGAGGTAATTCTTGTCTCCATGAGACTCAGTTTGTAACTGGAAGTTTGGGGTTGGTTCTGATCTGTTGGCTGCCAGAAGAATAAAGGTAATTTGGTTAGAGTTCCGTACAGGGCAACAGAAACTGAGCCAGAAGGGTGCTAGACTGCCGGCTGTGCTTTGCAAGAATTTAACTTAGCTTGCTTGGCAGTGCCACAGCTGAGAAGGAGATGCAATAGTTTGTACCTGTAGAACATGTAAAGATCAGTGCAGAAGAAGATTACTCACAGGAGTAACCAGCAATTCTCCAAAGGGAAAAACATCCTGAATTTTCCTGTGCAGTGCAAGAATTTCCAAAAGGAATAGTGAAGATAGGGCTTTTGGAGCAGTTCACTTCAAACAGAAGGAAATCAGTGTGCGTAAAGCCTCTTAGGCGCATACTATCTCTGGTTTACCCCACTGAAAATAGTAGAGCAGCTCCAGGCTCAATGGACAGAATCCTGTGTGAGCAGACATGCGTGAGTCACAGCGTGACCCATTTTCCCTGCTATTTATGGCAAAACAGCCTGCCACACCTGCCATAGCCTGCATGCTATTTATGGCTGAAGTTTGGATAGCAGTGGCATCCATGTATATGTGACTGTGTTTCCATGTGAAATTTGGGAGATGTTGCCTTCGGTCCTGTGGACAAGGCAGAGCTGCAGTTGCAGCAGCAGTGGTGAGACCTGCCCGCCCTTGCCTGCCACACGCATAGCCTGGATTTGGTGTGTGGTTGGCTGCAGTGAGACTGCATGTCTTGGCTATCTCCAGATGTGCCCTGTGCTTGACGGGGAGAAAGTGGTGGGCTGGATTGCACGGGAGGGACAAGGAGATCCCATGCTCCTCCCTGACTCATGTCCCAGATGCCGGAGGTTGGTCCCCTTTTGAGTTTTGGCCCCAAACTTCAAGTCCTGTGGACATGAGGTCCTCAACAATGTTTGGCTCTGCAGACCAGCTTCCCTGTCATGCACCACTTGCTAACACAGACTCCAAGAGGAAGCTCTCTGAGGGCCCACGTGCCCTACACAGGTGATAGCCATTCTCTTATCTAGAGCCAAGGCAGTAGCAAACGTTAGTCAAATGCCCAGTCTCTGGGCTATGGCTGCAAGTCACACTGCAACAGGATTTCTGCAGAGGTAAATTTGTTTTGTGAGACTTAACAGCATTTCAGGAGCTCTGCAAGGCAGCTGGAGCAAGTCATAAGGATGGTTGGTCACTGCTGACTTTGCATTTGAACTGGTGATTTAGAGGAAAAGCTTGATAGCACTTTAGGATTAGCCAAGGCATTCTACTTTCCTTCCCTCCTTTTACTCCAGGCAGGCAGACCAGATAATGTAACACCATAACAACAGGAAGACTATAAATAAATACTCAAGGCCTTTTTTTGCTACTTGTTTGTGTATCTGTCAAGTTATGACAATGCAAACATGGATGGTGCTTATGGGCAAAGAAGTAATGGGGAGAAGAAAGAAAGCCAAATGTACAAATTATTTCAGATAACATGGCAGCAACTTCCACACTGGAAAGAACATTGTCTGGAGCCTTAGGCTTTCATTTCAGCATGTTTGATGTATATAACTCATAATAATATATGTGGGATAACAGCAATGATTTCTGGGACCAGGAATAAATTTGGGATTAAAGTGAGATAAGTATCCTTGGTTGAGGCAGTTGAGAAGTCTGCCTGTCTCTCTTTTCAGCACAGAGACATCAATCCCCATACTGTGACCTTTCCAGCAACCCATCCCTAAGTCCTTGGAAAGGGCTGCTGTCTCCAGCAGGAGGGAGAAACTTGCCCCTCCTGCTATTAGGAGGAGACCTCATGATTTCTCTGTGTCTTCCTTTGGAACAAGGCTTTAGTTTGGTGGGTGTTTTGCAGGATTTTTTTGCTTTCTAGAAGCTGAGCTGTCAGCTTCATTTGGATTATGTTTATAGTACCCTAGCGTGCTATAGCTGATAAAATATAAATGACAGAGTCAATTCTGAGGGCTGTAAAATAAGTCTAGCGCTGGAAGTGCAAAGGCGAGCATGCTTTTGCTTGGTGAAATATTTGTTGCTTTTCCAAAGAGGTCATTATTTCAATTTTCATGTGAATTTTCATCACTTAATGGAACGTATTATTTTGCACATTTGCACAGCTTTTGAGGGAAGTGCTGGAACATAACACTGAAATAGTGCTCCTGCTTAATCCTTTCCATAAACCACGCTACTAACTTTGTTCACTCAGACTGTGGAGGCAGGCAAGACAAAGGTCAGACACCTCTAAAAAAAAAATGGGGAAATCCAGGATTTACACAAATGCAGAGCTTCACAGCTTCAGAAATTGTTAGTTTCTTTCCTGGAATTCATGTTGCTGCATGTCTGGGTCACTTGGAACTTGGAGGCTCACAACTTACTGAGTAATCATCCAGGGCTAGTTTCCCTGGCAAGTGTGGATGTGGGTTTCTTGCTTACAGCAGGCTGATGACTGAAGAGGAGATGGGTGGGTCGTGTCCCCATCCCACAGAGATCCCACCACATTCAGAGGTTAGCAAGTTTTAAGGGAAAACCATATTTTTTTTAAGGCAAACTGTCATTGAAAGGGCAACATTTCTCCTCACATCGAGCAGCTCAGCTTGGACTTTAATTTCAGGAGTGAATCATATTTGAAGGATTTACCAGTTTATTCCAAACCCAGCATGAGTTAATTCCCTCTGCTACTGACTGGGAAGCCCAAGTCAATCTTTTCCTGAGACACATGCTATATTTAGTCAGGAAATGATAAATAATGCTATTTGAAGTACATTCTGCTTCTTCCCCTTTCCTCCCCCAACCCTTCTTCGTCCAAAATAACTACAAGGTATAAATAATTTGTACATTTAACCTGAATATTTCTTGCCTACTTAGGTGTACTTGTTTTCTCTCGCTACACAAAAAGTCACTAAGTGGGTTGAAAGTTGTTATTTTATTGATGTACAGTATAAATAAGTCACACTACATGAGATGATTTGCAGTTAACGTGTGCATGCGTGATTCTCTGTCCTGTTTTCTTATCTGACGTGCCTTTATCACTTGAACTATTCACCTTAAGAAGTGAATTCAGTGTTTTATGCTTGAAAGGAAGTGTTTTCACCACAGACATAAAAAAAACCCCACTAGCTGCTATTGTGTGTTTGCCATTTCTTGCTTTGGCTTTGTATTTGTTGAAATGTCTACCTTTTTTTTTTTGTCCAAAATGCACAGATTGCTGCCTTTCAGGAAAAGCAGGATTGTTTACTTAATTAAACATTAGCTAATCATGACATAAGTGACTTTTAATTTGTTTCTCATCCATGGAAGATTTGGAACAAAGCAAAATGTCTTCATTAGTAAGAAATTTCTTCCATGGAAGCAAAACACCTTCCCTTTAGTGTTCCTCCAAAGTGATGGTATTGATTTTGAAATCACAAGAAAATCTTTATTCCTTTCAAAAGCCATCTTTGCTGACGGAAGTTTTCAACGGGCTCCCATAGGTGCAAACATCCTGCTCACCATCACTTGAAAAATCCCGATAAAACCTTGGATTTATGATCTATGAAAATCTTTTAGGCCGAGTGTTTTTGATGGAAATCACAGGAGACAGATTGTACGAGTTGCTCAATAACGCTGGGCTGCAGGATGTTTGCATGGCAGCAGCATTAGGGGGTTGTAAATCAAAGGAGAGCTGAGCTTTGTGTTAGCAGCAAGTTCAGTGCCGAGGCCATGTTTGCTGGGAGCCCTTGCTCAAGGTCCAGAGCTCATGCAGGTAGCAGGGGAGCTATTTGGTAAGTGGCATGGAGAATCAAGAATAGTCTTATCATAAGAGGGAAAAGACCCAAATCATCGTTTTTCAGTGTCAATTATTCTGCAAAAGTTGCCTTGCACGTTTATTTATTTATTTATTGTGAGGAAAGACCCCAAAAAAAGTTCAAAGTTTCTCTACATGCAGAAAGGTGCTGCCTGGCTACTTCTGGGTATTGAATGTTTCTGTTTGAATTCATCTTTTGAAGAGAAAAATGGATTTGGGAGGAGTGGGAGGAACAGTGCTAGTGCTGTCAGAACAGACATTTCCCTACCTAAAGCCTAAACTGGGGACTTATGGGTTTAAGAGCCTAGTCAACAGGCTTCTCTGCCAGGAAACAAGGAGAAAGAGGAAAGGACTCCAGCTAATTGCCAGGCTTGGAACTGGCCTTGTCTAAGAGCAGGTCTCTGAAAGTGAGTTATCTGGTATAGGGTTCTCCGGACTTGCTCCAAAGTCAAGACAGAGCTGTGGATGCTTCCAGGAGGTTATTCACTCCACTGTGATGGAAGTGTCCAAAGTAAGCCATGGGAATTGCCCTCCAAAGGTGCCTGTCTCTCTCTGTTGACTAAGAGGAGTCTGGACAACTGGATTAGAGTAGGCACTTCAGTTGTTGACAACTGGTGTTAGATGAGCTGAATTTCACCCCATTGGAAGGTTTTCAACAGGATTTAGTCCCATGGAGGCATACCTACCTCTTATGTGTTTTCAGAGGTACTGTAAAGTGTTACCTAAGCATCATTGAAATCATGGGTAGATGAATATCTGTCCTTTGGGAGGAATTTATCCATAGGTGTGCATACATATTTGTATCCTGTAAAGCATCCATCAGGACCCTTGAGCATGCACCTCCAGTGCATTTGAAAATCTGCCTCTGATACAGTTTTGCAAGCATCAAATTATGTATGTCACATCATCTTCTGCAGCAGCTTTTATGATCCACTATGCCTAAAACTGTTGTGTCTGAAAAGCCATCAAGGCAGGAGTAGCAGTGCAGGTGTTTAACACAGGTACGAGGACTCATTGGAAACACAATGTTTTAGTTTGGGAACTTGAGCAGTTCATTTTTCCAATTAATATGAAAGGGGTATGTTCTTCCAAGGCAGTTTGATTTGAATAAAAAGACCTGTAGTCATTTAGTGAGATATATCATAAAGACCTTTAATGATGACTACTGGTTGGGACATCAGCATTTACAGCACAGCAGTTTGCCCCTCTGCTGAAGAAAGACCGAATCCAGAATAATTAGTTTAAATTTAATGTCCCTGTCACAACGAGTAACTTAAATTAGGTATCTGAGCATGAAGCAGCAAGCACAGAGATATATTCTCCTCCATAGCCAAGTCTGAGAAAGAGCTCAATACTCACAACTAGTGTAGAAAATGGAAACCAAGAGGATTAGTGACATATAACATATGCTTGATATTTAGGGCAATTTCCAAAGTCAGGAGGGTTTTTGTGGACTTACAGCCATCAGCTTATGTATGTCTGTCTGTCCCGCAGAATCTGCTGCATAGGTAATCAGTGATCCTGCATGTGAACACATTGCACGTACAGTATTTGTAAATTCCTAATTCAGTTTAACAATTACTTCTGGGGGCAGGTGTGATCAGTATGACTAGCAACACCGAATCACAATGCCTTCTGCCTGCAAGTAAAAAAACCACCATTTTCACTAGCTTCAAATTTATTTGCACTCATTACTTCACTTAAACTTGGATTTTCATGTGCTATTATAGGGAAGAAAAGTCTCTCCTGCCTCTGCAGTTTCCTCTCCTTATCCTCTCTTACTTCCCATAGCCAGAACAGCACCTTTGTACTGCAGACAGGTACTGATGGTTAGCAGGAGGGATTCAGCTTTGCATTGCAGATTACACAGCTGCGTAATCTCCCCTCTAAGCAGCAGTGATTTGCAGTCAGCAGGAGGAGAGCTGGGAGTTTGGTATTTCTTACCTGTTTTCCAAATCTCTTTCATGACTCTGAAGAGATGTGAAGAAAGGCGTTAAAATAAAAAGGAAACATTTTATTTTTTTTTTCTTCTGATGCTGCAGAGATTGCCAGTGAATATTACCTGAGCAGCAGCTAGCAAGTTTCTGCAGGATTGTGTTGATGGAGCAAGTAAGTAGCAGTAGCTCTGAATAAATCATTTATGTGTGCACTGCAGACTGTGTTTCAGGGATTGGCATCAGCGGTGGCGCACTAACAGACAAACAGAGGAAAAGGCTTTCACCCAACTTTTTATTGAAACCTCAGAGGAATAAAACAGGTCAGCGGTGAATATTAAATTAACTTTTGGCCATCTTCCAAAGTGATCTGGCCTAGTTAGAAAACATCAAGAAGGAAGAAAGCTTTGCTTCTTCACATCCTGATTTCTCCAGGGAAGGGAGAGAAGGAGGTCTGTGCAAGACATTGCAAAGGCATCCTGATTTTGCAAGTCAGCAGTTCTTCCATGTGCACAGCTCTTCCCTGTGCAAATCCACATATCAGCTGCATACACTTTTCTTGCAAAGTTGGAGCAATATTTAACTCACCATTTTTTTTTATGCCAACTTGTATATTCTGCTGAATATGAGTAGATCAACAGGGTGTTTTTTCAGTTTCGCAAGACCATCAGTACAGCCCATATCAGATGGGGCATAATGTGCCTTTGCTGCCCTTGCCTCCCCTGGCATGTGATAGGATTGATCCCTTATTGGAAAGCGTATACTTGTCTCAGCCATGTGAAAGCCTAGGAAGGCTGACTCCAGTGAAAACTACTTAGCAGCCACAGAGATCCTGTGTAGAAGGACCACCCTCCATTTTCTGCACTTTGAATGTTTGTCCAAAACATACAATTTCTTTCAAGAAATTATATCTTTTTAGTATAAGCCTTGTTATTTAAGGATGAAGGAATAGTGGAATTAAACTGTCAGTACCTGTTGGCTGTCCCATGAAAAGAATGTAGAGCTCTATTACCTCTTCATAGGTAAGGAGCCACAAGAAGAAAGTGGGGGATGGATGAGCCCTTCTCTAAATTTGCAGTCAATCTTCCCATTCAAAGGTGTGTGTCGTGAGAAATATAAATAAGCTGCTGGAGCTATTGGAGAGCCTTGTGTCTCCCCAGCACCCCCCAGGGTGTGCCTGCAGATAGCTTTCCACCTGATGGGGTTTGCTACATCAAGTAGATCTCCTGCAGGGAGCAGGGCTACTGAAATGAAGAGCTAATGGATCCGCAGAGCCACCTTCCCCACCTTCCTTCAAGGGACTCAAGTTTGGTTTAGGGACATGTGAGTCCCTTGATGAGGCAAAGCAAGGCAGGTCATGGTGGAATGGAAATTCAGACAGGAATTCGTGTACCCCACCTTAGCACACACTGTCCATGGTCACCCTTCAGACTCTTGCCCTGCTTGCTTGTTGTGCTGCAGATGCTCTGTCAGATGGCTCTGGTTAGCACTGGGGGCATTCATTTGGACAGGACGAAAAGCTCACATGCAAAATAAGGAAAACACTTGCAAAATGCAGCTCACCCTGCTTCTGTGGTCAAAAAAGCAATTAAAAAGTTTTAATAGAATTGGTCAGAAAACATTGTGACGATTGGGGGCTTATTTTTTTTTTCTTCCTGCAAAAGTTTTAACACAAATCTAAAACCATAAAGCAAACATTTTCTGACGCGCATCTCCGGCTAAAATTTGGAAGTGCCACTGCAGGCCAGTTGGGAGCTGCGCATCTCACTGGGGGTACTGGTACTAACCCAATTCCTTAGTGAGAGTCCTGCTCTCCACAGTGGCCTGGCCCAGGGGCCCGGTTCCTGGGGAGGGAGGTGGCTGGGGTGGCCACCCTGACCTCAGCTGTGGGCCATCCCACTGCTGTGTTTCCAATGTTAATGCTCTCCAGGTACGGAATCCTTCCAGTCCGGGGGAGTTTTCCAATTGCAGAAAAGCTTTTCACAACTGATCTTACTGGGTTGAACACATGATTTTCTCTGGGATGGCAAAGAAATGACAGATTTTTAAAATTTTAGATAGCCCTCAATAATGTTACGAGCTCAAAGCTGGCTGCACTGTGTGAAAATTTCCCTGTGGAGGGCACAGAGGTGCAAAAGCACCCAGCTCCACCTCTGGAGCCCATGCAGGCTCCCACTTCTCACCCCCAATCCCCACTGGGAACCAGCTGTGCACTGGTGGCCATGGCAGGCAAACACAGACCATCTCCAAGGCTTTAGGGCTGTTGGCAACCTCAACCAGGTCTAGGCAGTGGGCTTCCTACCCAAGGTTGAAGGGCAAGCTGCTGAGCCACTAAACCCTCAGTTATTTTCCACATCTGGTTTGATTCTCTGCAGATAAACAGCAGCCTTGCCATTAATAACAAAAACTTAATTCACTGAGGTTTGTTCAAGCACTGAGAGCAAATATTTTTCCTGTGCAGCTTGAGGTCATTTTAAGGGAAAAACAGGGCTGGAGGTATATCACCCCTTTAAAAATTATTATTACTTCCTAGAGAAAATAAAATGTAAAGCACCTCTTCCTTCCATTTGTGAGGGGTTTTTTATGTAAAAATTGGTGGCTTTGGGAAGGAAACACTGCTTTGTGACAGACTTGGGATCAGAGCATGGGATTTGAATAAATGTATGGATTAATTTACCTTTTGTCCATTTTTTATTAATGAAAATGCTCATTCATAAGTCAGACTTCAATAAAACCCTGTGGAAATGCTTGATGTGTTTTTCTGTCTGCTCCCTCTTGGTGCCAGGACTTACACACAAAGGGAGGGGACGGAGCAGCCGGTAAGTATCACAATTATAAGTATTTTAGGAAACATCCGTGGCTGTATAAGCTGCTGATTCCCCTCACTGCTGCTTGGGAGGCTGAAGCCTCTATGTAGGTCACGTTCTCCAAGACTGCTGCCTCCCTTACAGCCAGACCTGCTGTTGACTTGGGCTGTCTTAATGCATCAAAGAGCCTCTGCTATGCTTCAGCTCCCCTTCTGAACTCAAGCTGCATCGCTCAGCTCTTCATGTAATCGCTGAGGTGGGTAACCTGACCAGGGGAGCTTGAGCATTAATCACAGTCTTTCTGGTTCCCCAGGCAGAGAAGAAAATTTCTCATTTTAGCATGGCTGTTGTTATTTTTAAATCTTTGAAATCTCTCTCTAAATCTCTTTTCCCGCCTTTTCTCTCTTTTTGGTTTCAGTGTTTCATAACCCAGTTACCATTACCCCTTATCATATGCAGTGTACCAAAAGAGGCAGTTAGGGTTTGTTTTTTTTTTTTTAATTTAAAAAATACTTTTCAGAGAAGAAATGGAGATGCACAGAAAATTAAAACAGGAATGCTGCCAGAGAACATCTCTCTTCCGCACTGTGATAATAACATTGGAGGTGTCATTACATGATGGAGCAGCCCATTGAAGAGCCAGTGGGTTTGGGGTAGGGACTGCTCCTTAGCTGAAAATGACTTTGTCCTCCTTGCAGTTCTGCCCAGCATCACATCCAGACGCAGGGTTCAGAAACTGAGAGGCTGGAAATACGCAGCTGACAATTCCCAGGAAACCTGAGGAAATATTACAGAGGAGCACTGTTTGGTTGCCTCTCTGCTGCAGTTTGTGTTTCTGGCATGGCAATGCCGAGGCTTGTAAGCAGTGCAAGGTGTGACCAGGTTCTGCCGGCCTTGTCCTGGCCTTGTCCCGGCCAGGGGAGCGGCTGGTCTGGGCTGTCACTGGGATCTGCCCAATGCCCAGGAAGTCACGGGGCTGGGGAGGGACGAGATGCTGGGGGCATGAGGCCTAGAAATGGCTGGGTTTAATCACATCTGAGGGCTTTTTTCCTTTTGCTTCCTAGCAAATTTTACCAGTCGTGGTTGTTTTTTTTTTTTTTTTTGTCCCTCCCGCCTCTCCCAGCCATGGCAGTAATGTTTCCCCGTGTCTTTGCTTTAGCCAGAGCAGAAGCCAAGTGAGAAAGCTGAGCTGCTGCGGGGCAGGAAAGCGTTAACCCCCGCACAGAGGGCGGGAGGGGGGGATTACTGCTCCCCACTCCGGGCGGGGACGGGGTCGAGGGGGGATTAGGCGGTCGGAGCCCCGGGCCGGGCCATCTGCGTGCCGGCTGCTTCCCCGCGCCCCTTCGTCCCCCGGCGTGGCCGGGGCTCGATGGGTGCCATGAGGGACAGAGGAACCTCCCGGGCATAGGGGGCACTTCGCCGAAAGGCGGAGCCGCAAGCAGAGCCGCCTTTTCCCTGCCGGGGTCTCCTCGGGGCGCCACGGGCGGAGGAAAGATGAGGATGCTTTCCCCAAACCCCTGCGGAGATCTGCAGAACTTGCTGTCCTTCTCAGAGTGGCATCCCGTTTTAAAGATGCCTCCTCCCTTTCCTTTTTTCCATTCCCACAGCCAAAGAATGCAGTAAAACTTCCACTAATATGTACTTCTTATCAAACCTGATTTACAGAGTGCTCAGGCTTCTCAGTGTTTTTCCTCATCTTCTGCGAGCTGGCAAACCTACTGGAGTATTTATTATTTTATTTTTCGTTTGAGACTTAGTGGAGAATCCATTAAGTACCCAGAGCACCAAGAGCCAGCGAGGGGCTGTGGGGCAGGAGCAGGGAGCTTGGGCACTGCCAGGCTCGGCGCTGGCCTAAAGCCTCCTCCCCACGACTGGTGGTCAGTGGTGGGTGTCAGCCCTTCACCAAGCACCACTCACCCACTCCAGAGAGCTTCATGGGATGGTGGAGAAAGATGAGACTGGTCTTTGTGTAATATCATCTGAAATTCAGACAGCCTTTCGAGGCATCTGATAGCACTTTTGCTTATTTGTGCTGGGAGTCTCTATAATTTTTTTTTTAAATGACAGCACCGATATCGCCTAATTGGTTTAGTGATAAAATCTGCTGTAAACCCTTTCTGATTTGTTTGGTTCTGCTGCTATGGAGAAATAGCTCTATTCGTCTACTTCTTGCAGAAAAAAAAATTTGCAGACCAGGCAGGATTTTCTTTTTTTTTTTTTTTGTCAAATGAGACNTTTCTTTTTTTTTTTTTGTCAAATGAGACATCAAATTAAATAAATAAATGAGTAAGACTCCAGGCAAAATGCAGATTCAGTCAAACTTTTTTTTTGCATCAGATGCATGATCAGTTTAATAAGGGAGATACAAGTAAATGCTTGGAGGGAGTGAGAGAGATGGTAGGGGAGAGGGTTAGAGTGGAAGTAGCAGGGTGAGGCTTGATGTGTTTATCTCGGCAGTTAGCTCTTTCAGCACTTTTCTCCATGACTTGAAGGGTCGGTAGGATAGGCTTTGGTTTTGTTGTTAAGCCTCGTTAGTGTCAAATCTATCGATGCCTGGTAAAGATTACGGTAATGTGTAAGCCTTTGGAGGCTCTGTGTGTGTGCACGTGAGACTGTATTACTCGCAAATGCTGATGGATTGCAGGGGAGGTCAATAGTATGTATCACTTAACTTTGTGGCCAGAGTTGGCAATTTTAAAACACTGTCTGTGGTACCCAGTGACAAAAATGTCAGGCATCCTAGTGTTAATGACTTAATCCCCACCATACTCACACCCCCCACGTTTTTACAGTCCTCCTGGAAATAATGCATGTGCCTTCTGCTCTATTCAGGATGGCTCTTTTCTTTGGCCTGACGCTATTGCTATATAGTGACACCTCCCAGTGGCACTCTGCAACATTTCACTGAAGTCCATACAGAACTGCTCCTTGACAGGTTTATGAGAGTGCTTGCTTTGTGCAAATGAAAACTTATAAAATTCTTCAAGCTTTGTGGGTGCCTTCCTTCACATCATCCCATTCCTCCCTCTCCTGAATATTTGTGTTCCCTATTAAGAATTAAAAGCAAATAAGTACTTTCTAGCTATGCCTTCAACAATTTGGCATCATGATACAAGTTCTCCAAACGTAGTGACATCCTGTGGTTCAAGAATGCAATGTCCTATTCCAGATGTTCATGCTGTTATTAATGAGTTTGTGTTGTGAGAGCAATCTCTCTGGTCTGTTGGTGTAAATGTGTGCAACATCTGCTAGCAACATCCAGGGACTCCACAGACCTGGAATAAACAACTTAAACATATCTCACTCTCTTAGACCAGGGAAAATCAGGATTTGGGCAGATTGAGATACAGTCTAATTATGGCGAATTACTAGGTTCCCGCCATCAGCAAAGCTACCTCCCCCCATCTCTGTGTTTAATGATCTCTATTTACATCAGTTTAAAACTTTCCTCTTTTACTGGCTGACACAGAATCACAGAATGGGTCAGGTTGGAAGAGACCACAGTGGGTCATCTGGTCCAACCTCCCTGCTCAAGCAGGGCCATCCTAGAGCACATGGCATAGGATTGCATCCAGACAGCTCCAGTGAAGGAGACTCCACAACCTCACTGGACAATCTGTTCCAATGTGTGGTGATGACCTGCACAGTAAAGTTCTTCTTCGTATTCAAGTGGAATTTACTGTGCATCAATTCACTGAGTTATACATGTCACTAATTACCATTAGTATTTGGATGGTAGTGCATATACTGGAGTGTTTCTGCAGATATTACTTGCTAAGTTATTACAAGCCCATTGTGGGTGTGCCCTTAACTAGAAACAGTCTATGAAGCTGTTTTTGTTTTGTATAATAGGGACTGTTTTCATTCAACTGAGCTCAATTCTAACTCTTTGTACATGTCAAAAATATATTCTCAGCTAAATAAAGGTATAATTGTAAAACAATTAAATTAAAGGGATGCAAACCCTGGGACAGACAGACCTGCCTGTTTTCCTTTTGCAGCTCATTTTTGGGTTCAGCAGGAATGGGATGTGTTCAGTTCTCCTGGGGAAGTGGAACTGATGTGTAGCAAACACAGCCACATTTTGACAATAGCTCCTCTGGAGTACCTGCTGTTGTGAACTGTCTTGCAGAACAAATAGCAATTTTAGAAATTGTTAACATGGTGCTTCTTTGATAAACCTACTTTTGTTGTGGAGTCAGTAATCCTCATGGGAAGCTACACAAAATGGCCAGAAAGAAATAACATGTGCTCATCAAATTCTCCATATTAAACAAGGGATTTGAAATCGGTTTGCTCCAAACCAAGCAAGAACTGCATCCCAGTTTAACATGACTACCAACCATTAAAGAACACATCTTTATGTTAATTGGTGCAATTTGATCTGTGGACCATCCCTTAATCATAAGAGCTGCCTTAGTCCTCCAGTAGTTATGCCGAAGTCATCCCCACGGCAAAAGTGGTGGGGCCAGACTGTAGTAAGATATGTGAGAGAGCTATCAGACTTTGATCAATGAAATGAAGAAAGAAGATAGGCACAATATGAAACAGAAGTCTGCAGGCCTCTGTCTGGCTTAAGCCAGCAAGTGCAAAGAAATTCAGGCTTGCTGTCAGCTAAAGCTCTGGCACAGCCCTTTGACATGACTATGTAATACAGCAAATCTGTTTCTCGTCATCTGACGCTCCACTGAGACCTCTTGCTATGCTAAGCTGAGGGCTTTGAACGTCCTTGCTTTTGTTGGCCTCTTATGAAGTCCCTCAAAAACACAGTTAATTTGATACTTTACTCTGCTGTTGCCAATTATCCTGGTTGTTTTGAGATAGCAGTGATCTAGTAGCAGCTGGTGTAATGGTGGATTTTGTGTCAATGCAGTCAGGGTAACAGGGCAGCAGTTGTGCTGCATGTGGAACTCTTGGCAGAACATGAGCAGGACAAAGGGATGACCACTTTGCTCTGCTGGATTCCAGCAAGAAGAGAAGCATGAAAGAAGGTCTCTACAGCCCTCCTTGTGCTGGAGAAGGACAAGCTGCGGTCCTCTTACTCCCTGGGGCTTTGGGGCAGTTTCCTCGTACCTTACCCAATGGCCTCTGGAGCTTTCTTAATGCCAGGTGGCAGAATAGGAAGCCAAGTGCCTGTCCTGGTGCTGGTGGTTTGGGGCATACCAGCCAGTGAGTACTAGATACGCTCTCCGTGTTACCCCCAGCAGATCTGTGCTCACTTTCATAAACAAACAGTAAATGAGGCATGGAGGAGTCATCTTCTCCCCTGTCAGAAACTTTGTATATGGTCTTTGGATGCCTGATACAACCCCTAATTTGGGAGAGCCACACTCACTTAAAGCAGGGGTGCACAGATTGGCACAAACCTGAGGCTGAAGTGTGTGCAGTACTGGCATCAGACCTGGGAAGAGGTAGCTGTGGACAGATGTCCCGAGTGATTGTGCCTATGTTCTTTACCCCTGCAAAGCTTTCAGAAAAGGACATGGTATCCATGTGCATCTCATGGCAAGGCAGAAGCGCAAAAGTGGAGGGATGTGCAGGAATCACCCTGGCTTGGGCTGGACTCTGAAACCCAGCTGCAATTTCTCAACAGCACAAGTGCAGATGTCAGACATCGATAAGATGGAGGAAATAAATGTTTTTGCAAACTAGGAGAAAAGAAGATTCAATGGAAATGCTTCATTCCCCTTCTTACATGATTACATCCACAAGTAGTCAGGAAGAAATGGTGATTTATGTCTTGAGTGCACAGTAAATCACTGTGAGAGCCCATGCCCTGTCTGTGTTATACTCACTGGGAATGGCCCCTGGCCACCAACAAACCCAGCTGCCAAAGTTTTCTGTCTCTGACAGACTCACTGACAGTTTGGGCTTGGGTGATGAGTTTTGAAATGTGATTGTGCTGTAAAGCTGGCTCGGAGAATACAAAGTTAGCCAGCCCATGGCTGGAGATGATAGCAGGTCCTAGCCACATAGAGAAGCAAAGGTACCGATGCTCAAGATGTGATGGCTGGTGGGCTGGTGTCACCCACGCATGTGTGCCTTGCTGAGTTTGGAAAAGTGCTAAAGTAATGAGGGCTTGGTATTTTGGGGGGAGATATGCCCCACATTGTAAAGATACCCAGGAACAGAAATGCCAGCTTTGCTGAGTGTTTTGGGCAGTCTGGAAGCTCTCTCTGTCATGAGGGATTAATACACTGGATGAAATACACTGGCCTATGAACCTCTTCAGGGATATTGTACAGGACAGACTGGGAGACCAATGTGAATCTGGCAGTACAGTGATTCCAGTGCTAGTGCGATCCCTGGGCAAACCCTGTGGGCAGCACTGCCCTTGGGGGAGAGGGAGTCCTGCTGCCTGCAGTCCTGTCTTTGGGCTGTGGTATGTGGGGTGTTTCCTGTCAGCTGCCCTCCAGTGAAAGCACAGCCTTTTGGGAGCAGTACTGTCAGTCGGGGAGTGCAGAGCCTGACTGGAGGGTTCAGGAGAGGTGGGTAATGGGCATTTCAGCTTAGAAGCTGCTAGGCTTTGAAGGCTGCATGAGATATCTATAACAGACACTCAAAACGCAGCACAGAGTAAGGTACAGGTGTCTAAATCCTTCCTATTTTGTGTCAACCAGCCAGCCCTATAAAGATGTGTTGGATACCCTAGGGCATCTCAAATAGTACTGGGCACCTCTGTTGAAGCAACTGAATCCCACCCTAAGTGGTTTACTGAAGATCATATATAAAGCCTCTGTGATAGCTAGGACAAAGCCCAGACCTCTTCATGGGCTATCCAGCATTTTCATCACTGGAACTTACCCTCTCTCAAGAATGAATATATCCACATAGTGGGTTTGGTTGGATTTATTTTTTTTTCTTGTCCTCATTTTTTAATAATTTGACTAGCCAAGGGTTATTAAAGGAAGTTTTGCAGTGGATAACAAACACTTCTCCACAGTGTGTGTCGTGTACAGGGAAGGAGTCAAAGTCTTTTCACCTAACCTTATTATGCTTTCTGTATTGTTTCAGCCCTCGATGCTATTATGTCTTCAGTGCTGGGTTTTGGAGGAAAATGCACATACTGTTTTAATATCCCTGTGCCGAGTCTCACCTTAACTGTGTGGGCTGCTTTGGGTTGTTTGTTCTGCTATTCGAGAAAACGTCCATGTGATCCTTCAGTATGAAAATCATATAAGACAGAAAAAGAGGAAGAGAAATCCTTGATCAAAATAATATACATGGGGAGGTGGGGTTTAGGAAAGCAGCCTCGTGTGGCAGAAGACCTGATGGAAGTGTCAGTAAGACAGTCCATAAGTTCCTCTGGCATGCAGTGGGTGCAGTAAGGTTTTCAAACCAGCCATTTAGTGTGGGGCTTTCTGGGGTCTAAAAGATTGCTGTGCTGCATATTTGGAGAAATAGCTGACAGTGAGGAGAGCCTGGGATCTCAGCTGTCGGTTTGAGAAATTAGTGGGCCACTGAGAGAAGTAAGAAAATTAGAGGCCTGGGATGGAGAGAAAGGAATAAACTGGATTTGGAAGCATGAGCTCAACAGTTTGTCATACTACGTTGGATGAGGCTTGTATCAAATAAGAACCCTGCTGAAAATAATTATCTGAAAAAAAGTGAAGCTGCTCAGATTTCTGCTTTATAACTTTCTCCGTTGATTTAATCCCACTCCCCATCCGTTCGGTGAGTGCTGTGTCCAGTCTAATGAGGCCCCCTTCATTCTTCTCATTTGGGCAGCCGTCCGAAACCTCTCCTGTCAAGAAGGGCTTTTTCAGCCCCACCAGCTCCTGAGAGATCTGGAGGCAGAGAAATACAAAGTTCAGAGGAGCAGCAACTACTTGTGAAAGTTAATGAGGGGAAATTAACTCATTTGTGATACTTGTACACTTGAAACCCAGCTACCCCAGAGGGCTGGGGCATCCAGCTGGTTGTAACACAGATGTACTGATCTAGGAAGAGGTGAGCTGCTGGCTCTGGAGAGCCTGACTGTGCACAAAGCCCTGTTTCTGGTTTAAATGGGATTCCTTTGAAAGAGAGTCCAATTCATGATAAAAAAAAATACGTGCCCTTTCCAAACATCCTGTCCCACGGCTTGGATGCTGACAGTGTGTTTTGTATCCCAGTGGTGCTTTGTACTCTCAGCTTGTGAAGCCCTCTGAGCCTTTAGCCTGGCTTCCTGCTGTGGCTGCCCTTCACAGAACAGCACTGATTTACACTGATCTAATCCCTTACCTTTGCAACAGGTACTGCAGAGAGCTAAAATACTAGCAAACTGGAAAAACTTCATAGCCCACTACTCAGTGTCTTATGCTTTACATAACTTCATTGCCACATTACATTTCAGCAATTTAAAAAGCAAACATGGAGCAGTCAAAGACACGTATGACTAAACTGTACTGGTTTGTTTCCAGTCTTCCCCTGAGCAGCATCCCCCTCCTATACCCTTTTCTCTTTGATGCCTAAAAAGCCATCTATGGCTTTAAATAAACTGTAAGTGGGGACACGACTCTGCTTGATGTCTGGCCCGCAATGGAAGTAAAGTGTCACTTCTAATTTTGTGTGGGTGCAGAACAAAGATGCCTGTGACCAATCCACTGTACAGTGCACTAGTTTTGTTTGAACAGGGAGCTCTGGTGAGAAGCATATTTCAAAGGGCTGGGGAAGCAGATTTTAAATGCTGTCAAAGAGAAATGATTTTACCTTTTCTAATTCCCATTCATAGTACCTTGTGTTCCTACCTCATGGACGCTGTGCAATAACCTTGCACAGTAGATAGAATAAGGCAGCTGGAGCAGCATTGCCAAAGACTGGCTCAGCTTGGTGGGGCTCTGGCCCAGGGCCTGTATCGACCCATGTTAAGTCAGCGAAAGTGGCTGCACACAGGGTTGTTTGCAAATGGAGGAAGTGTAGAAACAGGCAAGCAAGTAGGCAGTCAGCAGCACTTCTCATTTACAAACAGCAAAGCCTGACCACATTTGTCTAACCAACTTCAGTCACTGCTGTCAATACCAAATGAAAAGGCACTGGATCTCTATGAAATAATACTGTCTGTGTAGCTGTTGGCACAATATTTTTTCAAGAAGAGTGCAACAACCAAGAAAGGGCTCTAATAAAATTAGTCCCAGATTTACTATGAATAGCTTAGCCAGGTCTCACACATGCTAGCAGGGAAAAGCTATTTTCCTATCAAACAACAAAGTAGTTGAGTAAGGAGTTGAGATAAATTGTTGGGATGACTTCCAATTGTAGACTGTGTTGAGTAAATGAGGTAAGTCATGCCTCCCCGACAGCCTGGGTTTCAGTTTCACATCAGGCAGTTGTGTATTGCCATGTCTGTCTCTTCTGCACCATTTACTTCATATACTGTATGTGCATCCTTCCCTCCTCCCACTTCCACTCTCCCTTGTACATATTTAATCATAAAATCTCTCGGCCATTCTGGTTCCTTGTATTTGACATGTGCTTTATCCAGGCTTCTGCCCCTGGGAGCTGGTCCTTGATGAAAAGGGACAAAGCAGACCATCAAGCTATCACGATTTGTACAAGGCATTATTTTTTCCATCTGTCAAAATTAAATGGCACTTGGGATTTTCCCTTGGCCTGTCAATATTTCCACAAAATTCAAGGCTATCTAATGAAACTCAGGGAAAATAGTTGCACAATGACATTTCCTTGCATGTTGTCATGGTGTCACATAGCTCTGTGCAAACATTTTTTTTTTTTTTTTGCTTTTTGAAGATTGATCCACAAAAAGGATTACCATCGCTGCTCACTGCAGCCCTGTCACTGCCATTGCACACATCTACCTCAGTCACCAGCCTGCCCAAATAGGTTCCTGTCATTCAGACTAAGCGTTTTTAGCATCAATTTCAATGTTTGACATATGGAAGGCGTTTGAGGTGTACACAGCCTTGGCCTCGCTGGGGTGCAAGTGGGCATCTTGCTATTGGCTCTGTCTGGGACAGGATTTCACCACTTCACTGTTTTCAGCTAGAGGTGATCACTGTGGCCTCCCTTTCCTATGAAGGCTGCTTATCTCTAAAATAAATGGTCATTTATTTCCAGGACATGAAGGCTCAAGGTTTTCTGCTTTTCCTCCCTGCTCTGAGCTGTTTGTGGCTGACACAGGAAGCACATGGAATCAGTTCAACTCCCATTTGATTATGCATACCCCTCTCTTCATTTTCCCACTGCAGCAATGAGGACAGAGATAAAATACAACTGTTCTCCCATCACACTGTCACCAAGGCAAGAACAGACACTGAGTTTTTTAGCTATTTTTTAGCTAAGAGATGCCATGCCCCTCAATTAAAGGCACGTGCTTTCTTCATCCCATTTTCAGTCTTGAGGGAAAATTTCAGTAGCAGACACACCTTTTAGAGACACATAGCCAACTGCAATAACACTGAGAAATACGGGGTCACGTGTATCCTTTCCAGGCTCATTTCTCCCTACCTTTGCCATGACCATGTCCATCCTTACTCCACCTGCCACCTCCTTGGCCACCCTCTGCAGCAGAGCCGTAAGCTCCAGATGGATGGCTCAGCCCTGCCACCATGTGCTGATGTTTTTTCTGGTCAGAGCACAAATACAGTACTCAGCTCACAGGGCAAATGATGATCTATTCCTTAATAGCTGATGGATGAAGCACACAGATATGGAGGAATAAATATAGAATTCTCATGATTGTCTTAAATTGCGTGTGCGTTGAAAAGCATTGGGGTGGTTCTCCTGGAGCAGCAGATGGCAAGCCCACTTGGGGATAATACCCATTGCATTCTTGTTTTTGTGGCCACTGCTTATAGAGGTCACTAATCCTGTAGCTTGGCTGCTCCCTGGGGGTCAGTAAATGCGTTGTTTTGAATTTTGGAAATCAAGCACAGTATGTGCTAAGTGCTCTAACAGGAAATTCATGTGCGGTATCTTAATATGTATTACATCTCAGACTCTTGACAAGACAGGCAAATGGATGATGAATATAATTTGTCAGTAAAATTCAGCAGATATATCTTCAGGGTTTAACTCAATATCAAAGCAAGAAGGCAACACTGAAAGTAAAGCACTGAAAATTACATTCCTCAGCTCTTTTCCATCAAGTGATAATTATTAGGTAAGTAATAATGATTTGTGCCAATGCAGTCAGTACAGAATGATAGTTCCCTGGGTTGTTATTTGGGTTTGTGGGTAGAGCTTGCTGTAAAGCGCACAATGAATACTATGGGATTATTGCAGTTCTGCCCTGTTTTAACAGGTCAGAATAGGGCAGTTCTTGCTGGATGGTTAGCGAGCTTTTCAGACACCAGTTGTGCTAGGACAATGACATGGTTACTATTTTAGGCACTGGGTTACTTGAATGTGACTTGTATTTCTATTTGCGTTAAAAAACCTTGCAGCCTTTTCCAGCAGTTATTAGTCTGTATTATAACAACTGTGTTTTTAGCTGTCTGAAAAGCAAAGTCCTGGCAAGCAGAAATATAGAGTTGCCAGGCTAAAAGCAAAATACATTAAATCAAACATCAATATTTATGACACAGTCGGTAGTTCTTCTGAAATAAACTAGAAGAAAATCTTGTGAAAAAGGATCAGGAAGGCTGGAAACACTAGTGAGAGACAATAAACATAATATAGTTACAATATAAAGCTCGGGTAACTCAGGGGTCAGTTCTTCTAAGAGCCCTGGCACTGTCACCGGTGGCTAAGCACAGGCTTCAGACAAATGAAGTGAGTGGTGCACTGTTGGGCAAAAGAAGCATCAGTGAGAGGATCCTTTCCTGCAATTCTTATTTTACAGCTGGCACCCAAATAGCATGGCAGCTGAGGCACTACTGGATTACGTAGAAATGGATGGAGCCATATATACAAATCTCTTAATTGTTGAGTTGTGAGTGAAAGTTACATTATGAATCCAAAATATTTATACTAGTACAATTCCTATTCCTACTTAAAAACATTTTCATTCTGCTTTCAGAGATAAAAGACCAGACAAATACATTGATACTTGTCCAACATATTTTATCATTATAAGACTTATAAACCACATCCTAATTCTCCCAAAGCATGAGTTGTACACCCTGTCACCCCAGGGCAGCATGAGGGATAGTGGGAATAGTAAATAGTTAAAAAGTTTCTGTGTCACCCAGGGCAGGACCCAAAATTCAGTTCAAGATTTTATTTTTTGGTTCCTTGGCAATCCAAGTTCCATTTCACAGCTTGATGTATTAGTTAATCTAGAAGGAAGAATCTTTATGTCCTGATGAGTAGAAAGTTTTGCTTCCTCTTCTTTATATATGAGACTCCAAACCAGGATCAGTATTGAAGACCAATGCCACAGTACTGTATTGCACAGTGGGTGACACTGTTCTCATTGGTAGAAAATACAGCTTCATATCTCTCTGAGGAGAGGAAAGTTTCATCTGTGCCTCCTGTCCTCCTGGTTAAGTGTTACAGTCCCTGCGCTGCTGCAGACATGGGGGAATAGTTTTCCCCAGGTAACGGTGATGTGGAAGATCCCATCCTTTCTTCAAGCCGTGAGGAAAATAAATGTTCTGAATTGTTATTTTGCACCCTGGTGTCACCTAGACTGTGTGGGTATGGCCTGGGTTGGCCAAGGGGGCCATGGCAGCTGGTGGCAGAGGAAGGTGCAGCCGTGCACTCAGCAGGTGGTGTAACGCCATCCCACTTGTTTCTGTAGGTAATGAGGCTAAAAGCTGCTTGTATGGGGTGTGTATGTGGCTTAGCAGCACCCTGTAATCACAGTAGGAAGAAGAGCAGAAACCTATAATAATCTTTACCAGCAAGTACCTTGATAATTGGTAGCTATATACTGCATATTTAGGACTTGCTCTGTTATAAACAAGTTGCAAGCAGATGTAGATCTGGTGGCCTTTCCTTAGGACCTGTCCCCTGGTTCCAGTGTGGCAGGGCAGCCTGGGGGAGAGTGGAGAGTCACTTCTCATCAGCCACCCAGGGGCTGTACACCCAGGTAGCCTGGAGGTACAGAGGAATGAGGTACAGAGACTTCTCTCTGCAGTGAGAAAAAGACACTGGTTGTCATGGTGCTGCTGCCACAGAACTCCCCCATGCTTGGATGGCAGTGTATAGAGGAAGGGTCCACTTTCTCCCTCAGGTGACCATGTCATAACAGGCTGGATCAGCCAAACTGGCCTAAGGAGCACCAGGGAATTTTTTAAAATTTTCTGACACAGCTGTGGAAGCTTTTCCAATGTTAGCTCCAAAATGCTTGGTTGCTACAGCTGCAGTGAAACTGTGGACTCCACATCCCTGGAAGCATTCAAGGCCAGCCTGGATGGGGCTTTGAGCAACCTGGTGTAGTGAAAGGTGTCCCTGTCCACAGCACAGGTTTGGAACTAGATGATATTTAATGTCCCTTCCAACTCTAACCATTCTATGATTCTATGAAGCTGTGATTCTATGAAACAAATACTAAAAGTATGGGAAAACGAGAATGGTTGCCCAAATCAGCCTTGCTGCCTGATTTGTGTGCTAGGGCCCTGTTTCTGGAAAGGAGGGTGTTGGGGGAGAAAAGGAGCAGACATCAAGAAGGACAGACAGCTGAGACATTGTCATCAAGGCTTGCAGCACGCCTCGCAGGTGCTTCAGCCAAAAGTTACCTCCCAGTGGCAGATCTCGACCATGACGACAGGCACACTTCAAAACTGGTGGAAGAACAGCACTTGTCTGTTACTAGGCACTCATTAATTCTGGTTTAAGAAATGAGAGTATATGGGGCATATAATTGAATATAAGAAAGGCCTGGCTTGTAGCAAGCAGAATTATTGTGCTTCATGAGCTGATGTTATGAAAGGGCCTGGAGTCAATGATATTTTAGCCTTGAAAAAATATTTTTTATGATGTGTGAGAAAAGTGCCTGCTATTTGATGCAGCCCTGTAAGAAACAGAATCACAGTGAGAAGACAATCGGTCTGATGCTTTCTGCTTTAAATATCACTGGGAATGTGGGTCCTTGGACATGTGAAGGTCCCTATGTATGAGGTTGGGTGTGGGAAATGGTCTGAGACCTGATAGTCGTAATGGTTTGGATCCGATTTTCCTGCTGAATGCTCAAACCTTACAGTTTGCAGCCTCTCTTCTCCCCACCTCTCTGTATGAACACAAGGGAAAGGGAGAAGGGAAAAGCTACTGAAACACCGAAATGACCAGATTAAAGTTGTACTAAAATATACACATGTATTTACACTTATATACAATTAGAATACTATGTACACAGAAGAAGGGACTCCGAACACCTCGCCCTGCCCCGAAGGGAAAAGGGAGAGAAAAAAAACCAAAACAGATATACACAATAAAAACTTAGGAGTAACTAATAAAAAACTAACAAGAGAAAATCTTACTACTCTCTTCGAGATAGCAGAATTGCACCAAGCGACCGCCGGCACTCTCCGCTTCTCAAGGCCCACAAGGCCTCACTGGGCCTCACTCCCCCACACGAGCAGAGCCGACAGCAGAGAACCTGCTCCCGGGTCCACCGGAAAGGAAAGAGAGCAAGAGGCTTCTCCCCCTTCTTATTTATACCCTGGTTTACGTAAAAAATCATATGGAATACTGGGAAGATGACCACTTCCTAGGTTACAACCTGGTTACCAAGGAGGGTCTAAAATCAAAACCACTACAATAGAGGAATCCAATTCCATTGTGTGGCAACATCCCCTGAGTGCAATCCCCAAAAAACTCAAGATTTTGTTGTTGTTGTTGTATTGCATTGCTTTCTAGTTATTAATTGTTTTAATAATACATGACCTGCTTTATCTGTTAGAAATACAATTTACTTACCTCCTGAATGCCAAGAGGCCTTCCTCTACCCTGGTGTAGTAAGATGGGAGTTGTGATTCACAAAGCCAAGTGGTTTTCATGATGGGCAGTGCATATCTGAAGCCTTCAGAATGGCTTTGACAATCTCACTTCTAGGCATGAATGTGCTATTAGTTACTCCCATTTGCATTTTTTTTAACTTTACTTTTTTGTATTTTCCGTTGCTACAAGCATCTGCGATATGTTCTACATTGCTTGTGACAAAGCAATGCACATTGCACATGGATGGCAGCTAGAAAACCAGCCCAGAGTACAGTTACTGTAAATGAGGAGAGGCTTTCAGGGTAATATTATTACCTTGAAGTGTGTTCGCTGCCTTTCATTGTCCCTCCCCACTGCTCCAGCTCGGATGCTTCCCCTCCTGCCTCCTCAAAAATGTTCAGCCCTGCACATCCAAAATATACTCAATTTTCTGTATTAGAGTACAATTATTTTTACTATATAATTATTTTTTAGTACTCTTTCTCCCCAGTTTGCATCTCCTTTCCTGGTGCCAAGAGCTACCTAAATTTACAACATTGACTTCATAGCCCTGGAGGGTGCATCAGAGCATAGACTGGGATGTGCAGTAACAGGCAGGAAAAGTTGGGGTTAAGAGGAACTGGGAGGTGCAAGACAGGCCCTCCCTTGTCCTGCTTCTGTTTCCAGATTTTGACAATGGGCTGCAGTGCCCTTGGTCTGTCTGTCAAGGCCAAAATAGGGACAGACCAGCAATGCATCCCAGCCTTTCGGGCATGCAAGTAAAAGAAAAAGGGAATACCCATGCTAGGGCTATTCCCTTAAGATTTTTAAAGCACAAAAGGTGAATGTTAAAGTCAAAACCAGCCTTTACAAGGAGCGTAGTGTGAAGACTTCGAGACTGGAATTTGGTGTATGGCTGTCACTGAGGCCACTGCCTGCTGAGGACATGAAACCCAGCTGTGGTGAATTAAGTGTAGCAAAGGTGACATGATAAACACGCAGGCTGTATCATGTGCCTAGTGTATGCCTGCCATCTGAAATGTATGGCAGGTACATGGAAAGCAATGTACCTTTCTTGTCTTTCCCTTCCAAATTTCTCTTTCCTTCCTCCTTTTTGTCTCCATTTCTCACATTCCGTAGAATCATCATAGAATCAAAAAATGGCCTGGGCTGGAAGGGACCTTAAAGGTCATATAGTTCCAACTCCCCTACCATGGGCAGGGACACATTCCATTACACCAGGTTGCTTGAAGCCCCATCCAATCTGGCCTTGAACACTTCCAGAGATGTGGCATCCAGAAGCTCTCTGGGCAACCCATTCCAGTACCTCACCACTCTCATAGTAAATAATTTCTAATCTGAACCTGCCCTCTTTCCGTTTAAAGCCATTCCCCCTTGTCCTGTCACTACATTCTCTTGGAAAAAGTCCCTCTCCATCTTTCTTGTACTCCCCCTTTAGGTAATGGAAGGCTGCTAGAACGTTTCCCTGGAGCCTTCTCTTTCTTCTCTTGGCTGAACAACCCCAACCCTCTCACCCTGTCCTCATAGGAGAGGTGCTTCAGCCCCCTGATCATCTTCATGGCCCTCCTCTGGACCTGCTCCAGCTGCACCTTGTGAATAAGAAAGGGAACACCAGCAAGGATCTCCAGGGTCAGTTGAGTTGTCACCTCTTGTTGCCAATTGGTGGGATGCTGGGAGCTGCCCCTGCCAAGGATGGCAGCTCCTCTGAAATGGGTGAAGTAGGCTGGAGCAGCCTGTTTTTAGGATACCATGCAGTCAAGTGGAGCAGGAAGGAAAATAGATAATGAAATGACAGCACTGAGATTTCCTCTCAGAGGAATGCCATGGTGTTCTGCTTCCTCCTCTTGTGTCAGGTCAGCAGAACTGGTACTGAGTCTTATTTTCTTCTTTCTTTCCTTGAGAAGGTAAAATAGAAGGGAGGGAGAAATATTCATACTGCTCCTGCTTAAAAGCTAACTTTCATGTGGTCCAAGTCAGCTTTGAAATTGAAACCTCTCTGGGATAATGAAACAGAAGAGGCTGAGTTCCTATTTAGACTGATACTATTTGGCTGAGGGCTGTCTTTACTCAAGAGTAATTTGGGAAAGTGACAGACAGCCATGACCTTGATTTACTTTGTAATAGTTTGGGTTGCAATGGAAGAGTATTGAAATTTAGATTTCTTTCAAAAATTTCAGGGACATCATTAAAGAGGAGGACCTTCCATTCTTCCTTTCAGTACGCTCTGTAATGTTAAAAGTAGCAGAGGATATAGATGTGTGACATTCATCTGCTGACTTCTT
This sequence comes from Cephalopterus ornatus, assembly GCA_013396775.1. Taxonomy (NCBI): domain Eukaryota; kingdom Metazoa; phylum Chordata; class Aves; order Passeriformes; family Cotingidae; genus Cephalopterus; species Cephalopterus ornatus. Next base: position 85,951 of record VZRE01014599.1, read on the forward strand.
CATGTCTGTTATCAGACTTCATTGCATTTAAAGACTGGTCAGAGCAGGAAAGTAGTCCAGGACTCTCAGCTTACCTCTGAAGGATTCTCAAGATGGGAAACACCCATTTATATGATAAAATACATTTGTTAAACTGTGTCTGTGGGAGGCATAGTACTAGATTAAAGAAGATAGTGGAAATCCTGAACAAGGTGCACTTGCTAAGGTAAGTGAAGAATTCATATAATATGGAGCATATTCTGCCCCATTTGCTTTGGAGGTACCCCAAGGTATATGCATATATTAGAGCAGTGCTGCTACTTGATGCTCATTAATTTGAGCACTGATCTTCAACTCAGTCACTCAAATACTGAAAACAATCTGTAATCATCAAGTAGAATGGTTAGATAATATCAGTATAATAGGAGGAAAAATGATGGGAGAGGTGGGCAAGCTTCTCTCTCTTCTGACTAGAAGAATTTCTGCCTCTTTGGGAGTTTTGGGAGCTCTGAATGTAGTTTCAGCCCTAATTTATTTCTGTTGGGTTCTTTCCACCCCTCCCAATCCCACACTTTGTTTGCCTGTTCTTTCTTACAGGAGTGAGTTTGTTTGCTTTCCTGAAAAAATTTCACAACCAGGAATGAGAATGGAACTTGTCAGGTCTGGGAGCTGTTATAACCAGCCAGCAGCCTATGAACATTCCTGGCCAATTAAAACAATGCCATTGCTTAGGAGAACCAAAGTAAAATGAGAAGGGCATGTTCAAAGGTTTCTTCAGGGGATAAAATCCCTGGCATTTGAGCTCCGAAGTGCTGACCCATGTGAAGCAGATTGAGGAAAACAGAAACACTAAACAAATTGTCACAATAACCAAAGAAAACAAAAAGTAAGGACTTCTTGCAGATTTGTAGACTTGTCCTTTACTCTCTGAAACACTTCCTACCTTTTCAGAAAAGCCAGAGGACACTCTTCTCCTCTCCCAGGGCAAGGGGACCACTACTAGCACATAGCCAGTCAGCCAGTAAGTTCCCAGGGGAAATTTTACCTGGCTATCCTAAGTGAGAGTGGCACTGATTTAGTTTTTTATTTTTTTTTCACCTTAAATTTGTAGGCACTTAATTATATAGACCATAATCAAATTATTCTGGCAAATTTGGGCAGGGAACTCAAAAATTATGTGAATTGGATGCAGGGGACAGGTGGCAGCAAGTTTTTCCTTAGGAAGCTAGGTTAAACACTTCAACTAGAAGTGAAATAGAGGGATTTATCTGGTGAATTGGCACGCTTCTTTTTTTGTCCTTTGATCTACTATATGATGTATAATCAATGTTTCTCCAGAGATGTTATTGATGCTGCTATGTGTATGTAGGATCCCCCTTTGCTAACAACTGTGATATCCCTACCAGAGGAGTTAGAAAACTGAGGTTTGATTAATGAGTGATGACAGAGGACATGCTCTTCTGTATTTATCTGAAGGTTCACACTTGTAGAGCTTCGAAGATGGTCCCACACCCCTGTCCACCACAGTCATCGCTCCTCAGTCTTAGGCTCACACCTTCCCATGCCAGAGACCTGCACCTTCTGCATGCCCAAAGAGGATGAGTGCAGTCTGCCAGGGCTGTGGAAAAGACCTGCAAGGCCACTTGCTAAAAGATGGAGAGGGAGACTCACTCTAGTGGAAATCCCATCTTTGATGAGTGTGTAAAGTTGTTCTGTCCCAGATGACAGGAGATGTCAGGCTTTTAACCCTGGCTCATTCAGAAGGGGTCTGGTGTTTGATAAAAATGTGTTACCAGCCCATGTGCAAAACACAGCTCTAAAAAATAAGGGGGAGGGAGTTATGAATAAACTCTGAGGCAGGATTTTTACTGACTTCTTTTGACTTCCCACTGACTCCCTGTGTCTAGCATGGATTTTCTCTGGGACCCAATGCACTGGCACGTTCCTAATTCAGAGGGCTGATGGGGGTTTCATTGCTCACTTTTCCACTGTCCCTCCATGTAAGACGTTTCTAGCTTACAAAGAAGTACCGTTACATGACGTGTGTGACATGCCACTCACCTTTTAGAGGAGCTTGCATGAGTTTTGTGGTACTTTTATAGTCCTGTGTAAGATACTCTCCTGTAATCAACACTACACTCTGAGCACATTTGCTAATGCAGTTGTATCATAGGATTATGGAATCTTTTAAGTTGGAAAAGATCTATAAGATCATTGAATCCAAACATTAACCTGTCACTGCCAGGTCTATCACTACACTATGTCCCCAAGTGCCACATCCACATGTCCTTTAAATTCCATATCCCATCAGTCCTTTCACTTTTTGCAATATATTATATGTCTGTGGCACTGCTGGTAGCAAGAGATCCAAAACGCACGTCTGTGTTTATGCCATCATGTAGCTCTGTGTCTATATAACAGGTACAGGAAGGCATATGTTATACATATGCATGTGCACACAGACTCCTCTCTCCTGCCAGTGCTGTGGCTGCCGCCGCCGCTGCTGCTGGCTGCTGCTGCAAGCATGGGAGCGCGCAGGGAAGGCTGCCGATCCCGGGAGCTGCCGTCCGTCCCTCGCCCCAGCCGCAGCGGTGGGGCTCACCCCAGCCACTCTGGTACCCACTGGCTGCCCCGGGGATGGGCAGGCACAGCACAAGCCCCCGCACTATCCCAGGAGAGAAAACGCAGGTAAGGGAAAATAAGGCGGCCGGTGCCCTTGGCAACGCACAGGCCCTGCGCTGCGACTGGCCATGAGCTGCTGGCTCCTGCAGCCACCAGCCAGGGGTGTCTGTAGAAGGCCCCCTTCAGTGATGCTGATAAGGCTGAGGAGAGTGGAGGAGTGTTGGGAAGTGTGTGCGCTGGGTGCTCTCAGCCTGGCTGCTCTGTAGCAGGCGGGAGTGCTAGCTGAGGAATTTTGCTGCAGCATCCTTCCCAGCAGTCCGAGGAGGGGAATAAAAGGAGTTGGGAGGTGAATGGTGTGTACCAGGGGAGCGTTCCAGAGGGACCTGCTTGCTGGTGATGCTGTTGGAGCCTGTGGGGATAGAAACAAGACTCATCTCACCCTGCAGCTGGGTCTCCTGGTCTGCAGCAAGTGCAGGGTTATTCAATCTAGATGACACTGTGTAAGAGCATAGTATTTTGTAAGAAGCGACAGTTGTTCAGGAGACAGCATTGCCTGGGTCCTCCAGATGACCTCGTACCAGGTAGCTCTTCTTGGGATCCTTTTTTATTACAGAAGTGGAGTTGGTGTCTGATGATGTCACACTCGGGGGGAGGGAAACAAAAAAAAAAAAAAGATAGATTGCAGTCCTAATGCAAGGAGGATGCAGCAGCAAACCACAGAGAGGTTCTCCTCTAAGGAAGATGAGGTGAAATGCAGAACCCCTTGGGGGGTCTCTCTCTCCTTCCTGCTTCAAGGAGGAAGACTTCTGTAGAGCTGGTTGTGTAATACATTATACATCGCAAGGTTAGACCTCTTCTGATTTCTTAATGGAAAGGCTATTTTATTTCTCAAGTGGGTGCCAGTGGGGATGCTCTAAGAGCGCATAGAAACTCATCTTCCATCCCACACTGACACTGATCCGCACAGTCAACTGCAGACTGGGAACTTGTCGAGGAGTGAAGACCAGATCTGGAGCCAATGCAGGGGGAGAGGAGCAGCCTCAGCTTTTTTAGCAAGTGAATGGGGAGGGGGAGGAGGGTAGTATGAGCAGTGATGTCATTTTTAACTGGTTCCTCACAGAGCTGGGGAGTGAAGTTAGAGGAAAAACCTGCAGTCTCAGAATGGCTCTCAGCCTTGACTGGAGACTCTAAATGACTGAGGGTCCCCACAATGGTAATTAATTTTCTTTCGTATGCAGAACTGTTCTGTTATTTTGGGTCAAGCAGAGGGCATTTCTTTTCTTTCTTTTTCTCTCTCTCTCTCTCTCTTTCTCTCTGCTTTGAGGGTTTGACTTTTGCTATTGCCTCTGGTTTGTTGAATACCTTGCAGCTTATTTGAAGTTTTTCCTGGGTAGTTTGAGAATTTTTCTCTAATGTGGGAATCCATGTCATTACAGGGAGAGAGTTTAGCATGTAGCGTTTCTGCTACTCGTCGGGAGGGGAGATGCAGACGTTGCCAAGCACACAGCATTCTGCATGGGAAATGTACTTTTAAAATCACAGGTGGAAAGAAGGGGACTTGGCTGGCAATTTTTGCTGTAATGGATGGCATTAATGTTGCTTGTAAGAGGCAGAAAGACTTCTGGTCAACTATATAGAAATGATTTTTCTTTGGTAACAATTTCTATGCTTTTGATTGCCAGGTTTTTATTATGAGCATTTTAGTTCCAGTGGAACTGAATGGAAAATATCAGCATAAGAGATTCTGGCTATGTGAGACAGTATATGTATGTATAGTTCTTCATGGCATGCATTAACCACTTGTGTGCTGCTCCCTCCCCTGCACTTGCCCTGTTGCTGTCTTCCATAGAAATCAGTGGGCTGCCAGACTGCACTGTGGACAGTCAGCACCACAGAGGGTTATTCTGTCTCTGGTTGCTGGAATCAGCAGAAGTAGTCAAGCCAGTTTTAGATAAATGAGGTTGCCAGGATGGGTCCATCAAGGGTAAAGTGTCTTAGACAAAATGGCAGTCAGTGAAGAGTATTCCTAGTTTATAGTTTCAAGTATTCAGCTACTGGTATCACTGGTGCAGTTTGGCTTTGTGGCTCTTGTGATGCTGCTTGGTCCAAAGGCAGAGGCTATAATGCCAAGAGTCCAATTGGCTATGGAAGGCTCATAACATTTCTCTCTGGGCTCCCATTTCCCAGTGGTGAAACTCGCTTGTATTTTCATCCAGGAAAACACTCAAGGTAGCTGAGGAAGTCAGACCACAGTTTTGCTTACTAGGAACTTGGGATGTGCATGTGATAGCCACAGATCTTCTGGTAGTCTGTCATGACAACTGTGAGCTCAAAGATGGGAGATCTGGGCTCAAGAATGAAAGAGTCTGAATAGAAATGGAACATTGTGATACCTTCTGAATAAGAAATGTTCCTTCAGGAAGTTCCTGCTGTTGCTGAAGGCTTGAGGAATCCATTGCTCCCCTTGAGAAAGCTCTTACTGAAGAACAGCTGGGAGGAAGAAGCCTCTCTTTTACCAGCTATTTTGAAGACACTGGCAGCCGTCACAGGGGCCATTTTGAACTCCTCCCCCTGCAACATGCCATGGTGCAGAGGAAGAGTAAATCTGGCAACCTCTTCTGCCAGTCTTCTCAACATTAGCCTTAGTGTTGGAACATGTAACTCAGAGATAAATGCCAGGCTTTAAAAATGGCGTGTTCTTATCAGTGTGGTTTTCAATCCAGATGTATGCTTGCCTTCACTGATAGTGCTTATGTGGGAGCAGTGTGCCTGGCAGGTGGAGGGAATGGTTAACAGGCTGTACTGAACTAGTCACCATGGCATATGCAAGCTTTCCATCTCTCTAGTGCCAGGCTGAATCTGCTGCTGTGAACAGGCAACTTTGTTTTCCTGTGATTTTAGCATGGCACCCTTCACCAGCAGGAAATTAATGCATTTTTAGGAGGGCAAAAAACTGTGCATCTAGAGTAAGCAGCAACTCATCGTCCTCTTTTAGGGGCTCAGATATTCCCACTGCCCCGCCTGGAATGAAAACTAGTTCTGGCTTTTGGGCCAGGACGCTAGTTCTGGCTTTTTTGTCTCAGCTCAGTTCATCTGAGGTGAGAAGTTGCAAATTTATGGCGCTAGAGACTGAGTCTGATACCCAAAGAAGAGGGGAGCTGCATGTGACTGCAGTGGGCATGCCCACTTCTGCAGCCTTCCCCCTTAGGAGCCAGCTGACTTTGCAGCAGGGAAGGTTAGGAAGACCTTTCCAAGTGCAAAGAGGAATAAAGCACTGGGACAGGCTCCTGTGGAGCTTAGAGGATGCCCTTCTTGTAGGCTTTTTAAAACCTAATAAAAATAATAAAACTGGGGTGAACTAAAAATACTTAGTCCACTTTAGAGCAGTGGAATTACGCTTGGCTTTGCATTTTGGCATTTTTAGGACAGGTTCAGTCACACATCAGTCAAAATTCACTACAGGAAGCATATTCTGTGTCAGAAGGTGGCTGCCTAATTTGCTATTAATTTTAGCTGTGTTTCAGAGTTGGAAAAGTCGTGGACCAGACAATTTTCTCATGGCTCCTTCCTGCCCTCTGTTTCTACTGCAATATTAGTGAGCCCCATTGAGCTACTACCACCAAAGGGAAAAGAATGGTTCAGTGCCTGAGCCCATTCAGCTGTAAAACTTTGTACTGCTAACTGTCAGCAAAAATGCTACTGATGTGTCAGGGATGGAGGACATGATTGTTAGGAAATGGGAACCAGTGCCCAGACATGACTGCAGAAGTTGCAGTATCTTTCTGCAGCATCTATCAGTGAGCTTTGAGTCTGACCGTTGGTTAGTAACTGTGTTTGCTTACACCAGGCTCTGAACAAAACTGCATCTGGTTTCGAGTGGTCTCTTGGAGAGGGCTAGGGCAGTGAACCATTAGGGAAACAGACTTCACTTGAGTGATGTAGTTGACTGCTGCTCACAAGGAAGCACATTTTTCATACTGTAACTGTGATACAGTAAGACTTCCAATCTACAGTGTAATCCTTCTGTATGTTTTTGCGGTAGAGTTTACTTACTGTCCCTGTTGTTGCTATCTTGCATGGTCTTCTCAGGGGAGGACAACATACACTCTCATAGAGTGAATTCAAGCTAACAGGTGTGTCAAAGAGGCATTTTATCGTGCATGCAATCGTTATCGAAGTTACAGAAGTAGATAAAGAGGACCGAGGCTGGGTGCCAAAAGCCCCCACAGGAGGTGAGGAAGTAATTTTTAAGGGATAAGATCACATCTGTCCTAGGAAAGAATCTTTATCAAGGATGCAGATAAAGTGTGAATAACTCAGTGTGAGTGTGTTTGTGGGAAAGGAGGAAAAGAACTTCCCAAATTTAGCAATGAGTTCAACTCTGTGCATGTGACCAAGAAACACTAAGGTCAAATGTCTAATTACATTTATGCCATTGTCATCTGAGTAATTATATTTCCCCCCTGGCATTTCAACAGGGTAAAACTGAAGTAGGTTTGGACTGCTGTAGTCTGTTAAGTCAGAAACTAGGTAACCTCCATGGCTTGTTTGCAGGGCGGTCTCCTCTCCTTTGAGCTCTCTTGGTAGAGCAGGCAGTGGTTATAGTCCTCTGGGATACTTTTTTTTAGGCTACTTGTTTTGGAAGAATCTATGTAATTTGGATATAACTATAAAGCAGTGTGCTGTTTTCTGCCAGCAATTGAAGGCAGTGGGGGGAAGGCAGTGTGAGAAGAGGTGAGTTCTGCACAGTCTCTTCATGTTTCAGGAAGGACTGGTGTTTTCTTCCAGATTTGAACAACAGTGTTGCACATGATTCACCTCATAATGATAATAGTATATAATCTTCATAATAGTGATAATCTTCATATGCAACTGCAGATTACAAATTCCTCCCTGTTTTTAGTGCAAATTTCATTTGATGGCATCAGAAGACTCTTTTTCGTGTCCCTGCCTATTTACCCCTACATACCCTCACTGCTAGCTATCAAATTTTTGATAAGAGGCAAGGTGATGCACCAATGTCAGAATATGCAGATTCATGTCTCACAGTTGTACCTCATTTCTCGTGTACCTGACGATTTTTATTTTTTTTGGCACAGCACAAGCAATCAAAATTTATCATCCAAATTAAGACTGTAATTATATTTTGATAAAGATCTGGCAATTCAGTGAGAATGAAATTTAAAGGGTTGCCGGGATACAGATGACTCTGGATTATGGGGAAGCGTTTGCATGTGGAATACTAATAAGCCAAGGTTGTTCAGCATCCTTATCTAGACTTTTCCAATAGTGTCTGATAACACAGACAATCAAGTGCTTGTTTCTTTGCTATTATCTGGCAAAGTGATTATAGATACAGGCTGCCTTTTATGAATGAAAAGATGACATGCTCAACATGGAGTGACACAGATACGTCCCCCTGTTGGTACATAAGAAAAGTGGAGGGTTAGAGTGCTGACCATACCCACGTTATTGAACCTGCCAAAATAAACTTTTCCTGAGGTTTCCCGAGGTCTTGGGCATGCCAAGAAGCCTTTGTGGGAGAAGTGAGCACTTTCCTGAGAGGTGTGACCCTACCCAAGGTGGGTGTTGCTGGGACCCTCCCTTTGCAGAGACGGGTCCCCACTGAGGAGCAAGAGCTGAATGCCATGTCAGGGTTGAGTGTGGGATATCCAAGAACACCAGAGCTTGCTGTCCAGGCAGGATGGCCACAAAAGTAATGGTACCACAGAGCTTGGGGAGGTGACAAACCCACAGCTGCCAAAGGGAAGGTCCTGGCTCTTGTGATGGTCCAGCAGATGAGTAAAGCTCGACCTCAGTGCTGCAGTTTGATGAAGGAAGAGCTATAGCACTTTCTCTCTTTTAAGTGTCTGGTCTGTGTGTGACATTAATTAGTTATTATGGAAAGTTATTGCTATTCAATAATGTGGCCTGCTGACAAGGTATTATTCACTGCCTGTGCTGTGGTAGCACTTGCAGACCTTGGAGGGATTTGCCTACTGTGCTCCTGATACCCTGCAGCCCTGAGCCTTGCCCTGGCCCAGCTGATATCCCATGCCTGTCTCTCAGGGTTTTTGCTGTGTGACTGTCCAGCAGCAAGGCCAGTGCATGGTTTGTGTTATCACCTTGCTACAGCTCTGCTCCAGACTTCCTACTTCAAATACGAGCATGATAAGGCAGGCTGGTAAGGGAAGGATCAATTTTCCCTTACACCTAATTTGCCCCAGACTCCTTGTCTCAGCACCACCCTACCAAAGCCTTTTTATTTTCAATGTCTAACTCCAAATGCTGAGCCAAGCCTGCAGTAATTACTACACCCTGTTCATCAGTGGTTTAGGAACTTAATTGTAGCACATGGTTGTATTTTTACTACAGATCAGAACAATTCTGTGACTTTATGGCTTTTTCAGTTAACTGTGAAACAGTGAGTTTGTCATATACCAATGTGAAAAAAAAAAAGGTTTGGTGGTATGTCAGTTTCATCAAAACAAGTGGTTTTACTTCCCTGCTGAACTGAATTCCTCCCACGTTTTTGGTGACTAAATTTTATTCTCAAGATATTCTTTCATGATCTGTAAGAAAGGGACTTGACGTGCACTAGCACAGTTTGAATGGCAGGAAAAGCAGATGTGATTTGGGAAGCCCAGGTTAATGAACATTTTGGGAAGGCAGAGTACATTGGAAATGCTGCAGCTGTAGTATGAGAAAAATTACTGTAATACCTCGGATAGCCTTTTAAACACAAGGTGTGCAGTGCTTAAATGGTAGACTCCTCAAATTCAACTTGTACAAACAGTAATATGCTTTCTTTCTCCTTCTGCAATGTGCATGGAGATGTGATGCTGGTGTCAGACAACTCCAAATCTGCAAGGCTATAGTCCAGTCCAAACCTTGTGATTTGCTGTAAGCTTCAAGACTTGCCAGAGCAGAGGCTCAATCGCTGGATCGGCGTCTCCAGGCTGGGTCTAGCAGTGCCTTGGGAAAAGGGTGCTGTCCACATTTCATCTTGGAAATGTGTCTTCAGATCCCCAGGTCTGGCATTTATTGAAGGCCCAATCCTGGTTCTTTGGAGCAGTCCAGCACTATCCTGTCTTACATCCTAACCTGCATTTCATAATTTATCACTCTTTCAATGTTGAAGGAGTCCAGCAAATACCTGAGGGGAAACTGGTTCTCCCAAGTTTGATAAAATCTTTCATCTTGAGTTGTTCTATCTCAATATTTATCTGTCCCTTTCTGCCTTGGCAGTGCCAAGTGTTTATTCATATGAGGCAAAATTAAAAAATAAATAAGCCTGTAAGTTGTACATCACTGCATAAATGTATCATTAAGTGTTTAGCCTATTCAAAGGCTGACTGATGTGTGAGTCTGGTTTACTCCAGTCCCATTCTCTGAGTTTGCACTGAGTTTCTACTGAACTACACGTGTGATTTTTACATTTCGTGCAGGTTTTTTTCTGCATTTTCTATGGTGTCTCTTCATAACACCTACTGGTAACTTTTAGGAATCCATCTTCTTTGCCCTGATCCTTTCAGTCAGCCTTGCTCATTTTCCAAACCAGTCATCCTGGCCTGGGTTGGCCTCATTGCAGTCTCTGATCCTCTCTGAAGGAAGGTGATTCCGTGACCTAGTCAGCCTGCGAGTCCCACGTTGTTTCTTGTACCAGCATCATGGTGAAGTCCCCATGGTATTATTGGAAACTTTTTTGGAGTCAAACAGAGCCCTGCCTTCAGCTTCTGGCAGCTGTTTAAACAGAGGAACTGTGCAGTTGGTGATACCTCCAAGAGATGCAATAAACTTTATTTATATTATAAATTGTAGTCTGTAGGCTATCAGAATAGGATTTGGCAAACAAAGCAACCCTGAAGAGCTTGTGATCCCATGAAAAGGGTTTCAGCTTTGCTGGATGGAAACTCATATTTCCTAAGAAGAAGCATTTACTCAGTGGGTCCAGTGGGGAAGCTCAAGGTGAGGAAATTGCAGTCAATGAAGCTAAGAGTAAAAACTGTAGTGCCCCACACTTGAAAATTTCTTTCATGTAGTCTGAATCTAAAAGGTTGTGTTCCCCATAACAAGTCTGAATGAACACAAGCTCATTTTCTTCACTATTCATTTCTGCTTGTGCAAAGGTATGGGACAAAGCTCTGAAAAGAGTGTTATCTTTGACCCGTAAAACTGTGCAGCCAAAGCCATTACTGCCATTTACCAGCATAATCTTTTTGAAGAATATGGGAGTGCAAGGAGGAGACTGACTGCTAAAATGCAGTTCTGTCAGCATGGCTGCAGCCACTTTGCCAGTATGACGTATTGTAGAAAGACAGAGGTCATTTTGTTGCATTAAAACCTGAAGAAGCTTCATAGTTTGAGAGCAGGAAATGACCCCAGGTAACACAGCCAGAGTTAACTAGACCCTGAATTATTTTCATAGGTTCGTTACCTCATGTGCGCAATACGCTGCCTTGTATCAGCTCACAACCTCCCAACACTATCTAGAGAGTTCCTGCATGCAGTGAGTTGTCAGACTGTGAGATATAATGAATTTGAAGCTTAGGTATAAAATTAGAAGCATGAAATGTGGCCATTCTGTCTCATGTTGGTAGAAAGAATAGCTTAGAGTAGGGTGGGGTAGAACAGAACAGAATTAGAGTTAGAATTAGAGTTAGAATTAGAGTTAGAATTAAGAATAGAATAGAATAGAATAGAATAGAATAGAATAGAATAGAATAGAATAGAATAGAATAGAATAGAATAGAATAGAATAGAATGGAATAATTTTCAGTTGAAAGGGACCCACCATGATCATCTAGTCCAAGTGGAAGATTGCTAGTATGAAACACAGTCATCGGTCACAGCCAGCACGGCTTCATGAGAGGAAGGCCTCTGTGGGACTTAGCAGTGGTGTCCACATTTCACGGGATCTTGAGGACAGGCCACTTTCTCCTGTCCTCTGCACTGGTGAGACCCCAGTGGTGGTGCAGTCCAACATGGGGGCCCTCAGCACAACAGACACAGAGCTGTGGGAGTGGGTCCAGAGGAGGCCACGGAGCTGCTGGGAGGGCTGGGACAGCTTCCATGAGAGGACAGGCAGAGAGAGATGAGGTTGTGCTGCCCAGAGAAGAAAAGGCGCCAGAAAAGCCCTCATTCAGTATGTAAGGGGGGATTATAATACCAAGGTCTGTCATGATAGGACAAGGGGCAACTGTTTTAAGTGGAAAGAGGACAGGTTTAGATTAGATATTAGGAAGAAATTCTTTACTGTGAGGGTGGTGGCACACTGGAACAGGTTGCCCAGAGAAGTTGTGGATGCCCCATCCCTGGAAGTGTTCAAGGCGATGCTGGATGGAGCTCTGAGCATCCTGGTCTAGTGAAAGGTAAGCCTGTCCACAGTAGGGGGTTTGGAACTAGATAATCTCTAAGGTCTCTTCCCATCTAAACCACTCTTATGAAAGTCCTGCTTATCAAACCTGATTT
>VZRE01014602.1:0-21449 GCA_013396775.1 Cephalopterus ornatus
CGTCTGGGGGAGCGCCGCGGTTCCCGCTCCGGTCAAACGCTGATTACACGGACAAGTCAATTAATAGGCGGAGCCCTGTTCCGTGCGATGGCTGGGGCCGTCCCGCCCGGTGTCCCGTTAGGCCCCTCGCGGGCACAGCGCGCTGTCGCTTTTCTCCGCACTGGTGTCAGACACACGCGAACTGATGGCTTACGGTGCAGGAACTGGGACCGACCGACCCCATGCAGAAAGCTCCCTCCAGTTTTTACAGTATTTTTTAAACGAAGAAATCTCACTGTTGTGAACACCCCCCAGGTCCTATGGAAAACGTGTTTGTTATGTAAGGAACCTTTTAACCCAGCTGGGAGGAAAAGGATGGATCAAACAGCCCTCCAAGGGTGGCAGTAGCCCAGCAGGGCAGCTGGACAATAGTCCTGGGAATGTTTTAAGATCTCCTGAAAACGCTGCTTTTCCAATAGCCTGTGTTTGCCTGGAGCAGGCAAACCCATGGAACTTCTCTGGAAATCAGAGCTGTACTGAACTTCATAAACCACGACAGTTGATCGTGGCACGCTGAGATAGCGTTGTAGGGGAGAGAGCTCTCTAACCAGCTCTCCATCCTCGGCTGAGGGCTGCAAGCCAACCCTGCAGTCCTTAGACCTGCCCGGCCCTTCTAGGTCTCGATTTGATCCTCAGACAAAACACTCAGACTTCCCATCTTAAGAGATCTGCAATTAACCTTTTGATAAATCACTAATTGCTGGGGACAGGACAGGACAGGAATGTGTGGGAGATGAATTCTAACAGAATCACAGAGTACGCTGAGAAGGGACCCACAAGGATTATCGAGGTCTACTCCTGGCCCTGCACAGGACCATCCCCGTGAGTCTGAGAGTATGATCCAAACACTTCTTGAGCTCTGGCAGCCTTGGTGCTGTGCCCACTGCCCCGGGGAACCTGTTCAGTGCCCACCTACCCTCTGGAGGAAGAACTTTTCGCTGAGATCCAATCTAAACCTCACCTAATAATTTTTTTTGCCCAGAAAATTAATATTTCTGGTCCTTATAAAAGACTGCCTGAAGCTGCACACACTTTTGGTGAAATCCCAAGCCAAGACGACACTCAGCACTGTTCAACAACTGTTAAGGGAACATAACTTTGTGAGCATCTGGAGGCAGCCTGAACAGAGAGGGTTTGTCCAGAACAGTCAGTACAAACAGCACCATTATTTCAGGGGTGTTTCTGACAGGCAGCACAACTAACACGACCAAAGAGGGACTGCCAGTGTGACAGCAAACACGTTATTCATTGGTCCTAGGTTGCACAGACATAGATAAACCACTGTGCTGCCAGAGCAACAATCTGAGCTCTTACACCCTGGCAGCACATATATAAGCCAATTGCTATTGTCTGTGCAATTATTTGTCTCATATATTAACTATATATCAGTTGTATGGTGCACAACCCTTGTCAACCAGTCAAATACACACATATAAATGTGGGTGAGCAAAAAAATTACGACAAGATGGAAATTATTTTTAAAAACCAGTAAAACTGAAGACCTGATATTTCTCTTGCACAACATCAGTAGTAAAATGTAGAAATTATAATGTTCTCTGTAGCAGAACGGCAAATTGATTCATAGCTTGCTGACATTTATGACAGGTAGGACAGCTTGCTCTTTTCTAATTATCCTCAGACGTCTCCCTCTTATTGTAATACCCTTTCCAGAAATGTGAGCTGACACTCATCAGTCATGCCGGTCACTCCCAGGAATACTGCAGGGAATGGCAGTTGGTGCACTGGCTCCAGCACAAAAAGAATGGCCATTAATATCTCAACAGGAACGAGGATAATGGTGACTCACAAATACTGTCTCCAGCACTACAATACAACCCTGTTCCTCTGAGTGGGGTTTGTTTGGGTACGAGGAGAGAGCCCTGTCCGGGGGATGACAGGCCATCGCTGCTGTAACCACCGTCATGACACCAAAAATTGCTCTGAAGATGCTGGCCTGGACTCTGCAATCCACCTGTTGGAGGGAACTCCGTGTTTAGGAATGAGGAAGTGACAACAAAGGGGAATAATACCATCTACAGGGAGATGGTACATGCTCCAAAAGGAATTCCTATGTTTTGTGGGATTATCCATAATACCCGAGACACCCAACACCCCACCTCCCACTATTCTGCACTGCTAAGAACTTCCTCTGCTACTCTCTGTCTCATCTGGAATTGCTTGAACTGCTCTGGAGCCCTGGGCATCTCCAGTGCCCTTGGCCATGCCCTGAAGAGCTGGAGCACTGCCTTGGATCCCACACCCAGTGGCAATAGGACCTACTGCAATAGCCTGACATTTTTATCTGGGTAACAGCTTTCCAGTTTTGTAGTAAAACAAATGGATAGTTACTCATCGTCTTCTTAATACTTTGGTGGTTTTTTGGTGGTTTTGAATTGTGTTGTCTGTGTATTTTAAATCCGTGATGTAAATTCTAAAGGAAGCAAAACTTGCTGGCATGCAATTAAGAACATGCAATGGAGATATGTGGAGGGTCATATTAATTCAGGATACATTTTAATTGCTTGTCTATATTGTTCAGCAGTCTCTAATCAGCCTGTATCTAAAAAATTACCCCTAAGAGTTGGCATCTTGATTGAAAAGAAGGTTTTAAGCAGTTTTGATTGTATTCAATAGGACTGGTGAATGCTATAAAAATATTCACAGTCATTTCTCATTTTTCATTTCTTCCATTCCTGCCCCTTTCTCCACCATTCAGGAGCTCTTCTCATGCTTCTCCTTCTTAGTTTTTTCCACAAGATCAAAATTCTATCTCTGTAGTCCTTATCACTCTGAAACTCTTCAAAAGTGCATCTTTTGATCCAAAAATTTGTGTTTGGGTGACAAACACAATTCAGAGGATTGTATGTGGAAAAAGCAATGTGCAAATGTGTTGACCTTCTGAGGGCAGAACCACACTGACACATCAACCACATGAAAACACCTCAGGGTGCTATTATCCCTCACTCTTTCTCAGGAGTGGACACATTCCCTTTTTATACAAGTTTAATTTCTGAATGGGACACATGCTTTCCTGTAATGACAAGTTCATCCCAAGTATCTTCATCAGGTACACAAGAGCCTCTGAAAATAACAGTCCATGTGCACACCAGCTGTGGCACAGTTCTGACTCCCACTCAGACGTGATTTATTATTCAGCAGAACCACTGCTTTTGATTCTGTTTTATGGGCATCAGAAGTATTTTCACTCAGTGCACACGTCCCTTTGGCTGTGCTGCAGCATTCCCTCCTCCATGATACACATGGGTTTGTTAACAGGCACTCAATTTGGCTTTTAATTCCAAAGCATAATACAATAAAAGTAAATAATATATGTAGTTAAATAACCAGACAAAACACTATTTCCATCTTAGTGAGGATTGAAAATGTGCAGCAGAAAACATGGTAAGAACTTCATAATGATCCCAAACATCTGAAACTGAGGAATTACAAAATTAAAGACGGAAAATTAAATGGAATTTGGGATGTGCATAAATATCGGGGTCTCATAAATCAGCTCAACTCTACTCCGTTATTACACAGATAAATCTATGAGGTAAAATCCTTAATTAACTGGTTAGATTTCTTCTGCACTAATTGGAGACAGATTTAAGCCACCGTGTCCTGTTGATAAACACGTGGACAGGTTTTTTAGATGAAGTGTGTCGTTGCCCAAAGGTTGAGTAAATAATAAGGGAAGACGTATTTCCCATGTTTCTCTTTGTAAGAGCTCACAACAAGGACCGCCTCTTTGTGGCGTTCAGTGGGGTTTTACAAATGTTCATTACTGTTGTGACTTACTTTAATGATGCAAATCATCAGCTACATCTTTGCTGGACACTGTTGAAAGCACTGCAATGATCTCCTATAGTTTCAAAAGCAGAGGAGAGAGACTTCCCAGACCTACAGGCCATTAGCAGTTGTTCTGGCAGAGTGAACACCTGCTCTGTTTTTATAGTGCTGTAAGTCACCATGAGCCTCTGCAAATAAAACTGGCAAATTCTTCTCTTAGAATTTAACAATAAAAATTCAATATAGAACTAGTTAGCACCACCCTCCCACCCCCCCCCAAATTCAAGATAAGTAATCTGCTAAAGGTAAATGTTTAACATTGTTTAATCTGGTATCAGCAGAATATCTGACAATTCCCAGAGAGTGTTTTGGAATACTGTATTTAATTTCCCCAGTATTTGCCAGAATCATGAGTCAGAACAATAGCACTTAGCAAAGGAAGCTAATTTGTATTCCCTGTCACTGACCTGTTGCTGTTTATTTGATGCCAACATTTTGCAAAAGTCAAGAGAAGTAGGGTTAATTCGGTGCTGTGAAGAAAGAAAGAAAAACAATGTTATAGTTTTGATATATGAAACAAATCTATTAATTTATGCTCCCTTTTTTCATTTGTTCATTACTGAAGTGAAAGAGTATATTTGATCTTATTAATTATAAAGGTAATTAAGTTCTGATCATATTTATTTCTCCAGACACTTCAACAAAGAATGACTTAAAGCAGCAGGAAGTTGGAGTGTTACAGAGTCTGCTGCAGACAGATCCTGGCCTGTATTGCTCGTGTTCCATCCCACGGGGAAGCAGGGAACAGCGCTAGTGCAGGAATTTGTTTCACTTAAGTGTCTGTCTGCAAAAATTAGGGTTATTTCCTAGAATGTGCAAGGGAGAAAAGAGAAAATGTGAACATTTTTCTGCCTAAGTTTTAAGCATGTTTCAAATAACTCTGATGCTGGTATTTCTCATTAACAGTACAATTCTTTTTTGCACAATGGAATTGTTTAACTTTGGCTAAACAAACCTGCAAGGATTTTTGTGTTGCTATTTTTTCTTAAAACATTAATCCTGTTGTGAGTGAGGGCTATGTTGTGGAATTTATGGGTATAACCAGCGGTCTTTTAGGCAGGATAAATGTAGGAAATATACATTTCTTTATGGAATAGACCATGGAAACACTAAGTTCCACCACCCCAAATACAGACTACACAGAAGGGCGCTCAGTGACCCACGGGGCGTGGGTGAAGGGGTTTCCCTGGCAGCTGCATCCCAGTCAGCATGGGCTGAGCTGTCTGTCCTGTGTGTCTGGCCAGGGCAAGTCCAGCACCAGAGTATTGGACAGAGGAGCCAGAGAAAGCTCAAGTGGCAGCAAGGACTCGCTTTAGGATCGCGGCCAGAATGAACTTCTCTGGCCAAGTGCAAGCTGGGAGGGACTAGGTGTTATGAGTAAGGAAACTTCATTTTGCTTAATTCTTCCTGTGCCCAAGGAAATGGACCTTTGTGTGTTCTTTGGAAAAGAACAGGGCTACATGAAAGTCATATTCTGTGAATACCCTCCTTCACTCTCAGTTTCTCCTAATGGGAAACAACTGGCAAGATCCCACTACAGACCACTCAGCGGTGTTCTGGGGTTTGTAAGGTGGATGGGGTGGAAATGGGAATGAGACTAAGTTTGCAGGAGATGGGATTTGAGAGATTTGGGGAAATAGCTTTGTTAAAAACATGCACTGTGTCCTTACTCTGCAAAGCCTTTAAACACCTGTTTAATGTGAACCATATGTGCAGGTCTCACAGAAGAGTCCTTCTCCCTTTGTTTCCACTGCTCGTCTCCAGTCCCCACTGGACCTAAGCAAAGGCAGGGATCAAGTGTCACTCCGTGCTGGAGCAGCAGCCTGGTGCTGGGCATGGCACACATGCAACCTGCAGCACGTAGGAGTTCTCAGGGACTAAACTGTGCTTTATGCACAGAGAAACATCAGCAAACTCCAGCTATGAATTGTAGGAAGGCAAAATTGTGTACAGAAGAGATAAAATTTTTCAGAGGATTAAAATGTGGGGTAATTCATAGCAGGACAGCAAAAAGCTGTGTCTGTGACAGCAAGGCATCATCCATGCCCTGTTCCAGGGCTTGCTGAAAAGGCTCTGAGAATCTGCTTCATGAAGGCAAGCTGTTGTTTTCTTCCATAGCCACATTCCTGGCCACAAGTGAAAAAAGTCAGCCGAAACTACAAAAGAAATCTCTGGAATGTGAATTGGGCAGAATGGCATTCAACCTGAGTGGCCTCAACTTGGCAAAGTTATAAGAAGTTGAAAAATAAAGATTTACCATGGGATGTGCTGTTGCCAGACAATGTTCTTTATAAATATGTGTCCTTGCCTGCTCACCCCCCACACTTACACACACACACACACACACACACACACACACGTACTCAGTGCTACTGCATCACCGAAGAGTTCATAAACAGCAATATCCCAAATTAATTATGTCTACTGACAGTGAAATTGTAAGAAGACAGAGTTGGGCATTTCAAGGATGTTAAAATTGTAGCAAAAAATGTTCAAAGTGGATGTGAAGTTAAATGGGTATTTGCTATTTACAAATACATGATGATTACATGTGGTTACCATGGAAACTTGAGATGGAAAATAAAAAGTGAGTTTAGCTTCATCTTGAAACTGCCCTGATTGAGAGGAGAACAATAGCTGACATTCCTCCAGTAGGAGACTAATTGCCCCTCTTGAAGAATGTACACTATGTTTCTCCATATTTTTAGCTGCTATAGAAAGTTTTAAACCTGCAACCAACTGTAGATAAGGCTCAGATAATTGATACATGTGT
Organism: Cephalopterus ornatus; assembly: GCA_013396775.1. Taxonomy (NCBI): domain Eukaryota; kingdom Metazoa; phylum Chordata; class Aves; order Passeriformes; family Cotingidae; genus Cephalopterus; species Cephalopterus ornatus. The sequence continues at coordinate 6,662 of VZRE01014602.1, forward strand.
TGTTAAAAATCACAGCGTAGTATGATTTATTCTTTTTCCTGTGCTATTTACTGAAATGGTAACTATTCAACATTTTCTCTTCTAAGTCTGCTTCAAGTGGTTTTGTGCCACATCTAAGTCTCTGGCCTGGTAATTCTCCTCAAGTACATTTTCTTCCCTTATCTATGTTTCTGCTTTGACAAGATAATGAGTGAAGCATGCTCTAAGGATGTGACTCATTTCCATCGAAACAAGCTTCCTGAGAACCAGAGGCTGGGAGATGACCACCGGCCTTGGAAAGTTTTAAACCAATTCTAAACATGAATTAATTGGCAGCTAATAAAATAATATATACGATAATAAATAACTGAAGAAGTTATTCCTAAAAAAAAGTGCACCCAGTGAGATTGCAGCGAGCACTAAGGCTGGAAATCAGAAGACTGCACAGATGATACCATCTGTCTGTCTCCTGGGAATCATTGCGGTGCTGAAAAAGCCTCTGAGACAGATGCTCGGAGCCATGGAAGTGTTTGCTAACAGACAGACATGCTACTACCCCTGGCAATGCTGTGTTTGATCCGAGTGTCGGCCAGGTATCCGCACACAACAGAGCTGGGATATTCAATGCGCCACAGTTGGAAAACCAGCGAGCGAGTGCAAGGTCTTGTTGCCAAAGGTTGGAAGTTCCATTAAAGATGGGATTCAAAGAAGGGCAGGGGACCAGGAGCTGCAGGCATGTGGATGAACACTGCAACTTTAGGATCAGAATGACAATTTCTTTGATATTATTTTTTCTTCTTTATACGTGAAGTTTGTTCCTTTTGTTATCTACACCAGCTTACAAGCCAAGAGTTCCTTTTACGTGGATGCAGAGTCTAATTTACATCAGCTGCAATTCTTACCTATTTCACTGGGAAGAAGTGTTGCTCTTGCTGAATGGCAAGAAATACCATTTGCAGAGCTGTTGAACTTGTATTTTTCTTATTTTGGATGACAAACTCCTTTCCAAAACATGTGCTATTTGACAGATGAATGCCCTCTGACTTTTTCACTTTTCACAGTGTTTTTAAAGTTCTTCCAAATTATTAAAATTAACAGCAGTGAGACACTGCACTGAGACACTTCCAGATGGTAATGATTCTACACTTCTCCTCTGATGGATACCTGTCTCACTCAAACACATATTTGAAGCACTTTAAAGCAGAAACATCCACTGAGATTAATAAACTCAGCTTGACAGTTTCTAGTCCAAGTGCTTATAATGGCAGAGACAAAAGTCTTGTAGAAAAGCAAATGACAATTTATCTGCCAGACATTTTCATGCTATTTTAAAGAGACAGTGAACACAGTGCTCTCTGCATCTCCTCTGTGCTAATGCTCACCAGTGACTTCCATTTGCCGATCAATATCTTCCGCTTGGAAAGTTCAGGCAACCCAGCCAATTGCTGACACTTATGTGACAATAATAAGGCCTTACAGAGAACTGATTTCTTCCAAAACCACTGTCAGAACTTTATTAGAATTAAGAGAACTTGATAGTCCCTGAAAATGACTCAACTGTTCTTCCTCGTGTTCCCTCTCTGTCAAGTTGTACCTAAAACATTCTCTAGTCCCCTGTGCTGCCAGGCCTGGTGGCACCACGGACAAGGCTCTGTTCTTCTTAAATACCTTCCCAACAGCAGGAATCGGGTATTTCATTGTTAGATATTGGCCACAGGCTGACAACAGCCATGAAGATGTAAGTAAGCACAGGGAGAATGAGCTTAGCTACGTCTCGCCTGGACAATATTGCATTTCCCTTTTCAGTGCAAAGCCTGACCCACCAAATTGGTGGCCTCCCTCTCATTTTTAACTACCAATCTCATGCTATCAGATCTAAATACGCCCTTTAAGCATATTCCCCCCACACCATGTTCTACATTGCTTTTTTTCTTACTGTTGAGCAACATCCAGGGAAGTACTAGATATTGAAACTCCATTCAGTAGGGTTATTTTTCATTATTCTGATGCTGCAAATTGTGAAATCCTATTGTAGATAACTCCCTCATTAAACAAGTATTTGTTCAGGTCCAGAAAACATTTTTATGATGAAGTTAGGCTACATTTAATAAAATAGCTCGTGTTTCATAGCCTTCCACCACAGGAAAACACAGCTCTCAGTTGATGTCTTTGTTTACCATGTGCAAATATTTTGCATTGTGGCTGTTTGGTGAATAAGCAAAGAGTGACAATTCAGTGAGACTGATCCATAAGACATTAATTAAATAAAAATACCATATTGCTTATCTTGATATAAGCAGTGTTTTCAGCTGCACTCTCTGATACTTGATGTTAAACTACCACATAAAATTAAGACTATTTCCAATCTTCATGGTGCCTTGGATTTTACACTTTAATTTCTGAATTTGTTGGCAGATATGTTAAATATCTCAAGTAGAAACTCTTTCTACAGCTATGGAGCTAACAAGTGACTAGAATACAATTCGTTCTACCAAGTAAAATATGTCACATTTCAAGATAAGAACAGAACATTCCTGCTTTTCCAGAGGCTTCATGTGAATAACTAATGTGTCAAGCCTGCAACTAGCAACAAGAAGGCTTGTATATCAACGAACATTTTTTAATGCTTTTTTTAAACCCCTGGAGTACATGATGCTGATATCAGTCTTTGCTTTCTTTTTCTTCATGGATTTCTGATGCTACTGTCTTTTTCTGAGGTATCCAGACTTTGCAAACTGGTCTTGGTATGATAGTACCTAACTTCCATAAATTCAGTTCTGGACTTGGTGACTCTTTGTTTGCTGTACTGGAATTCCTTTGCTGGTAGGTTAATGATAGGTGTTCAGCCCTGCCTGTCTCTAATAACATTTTACTTACATAGGTAGTTCACAGGATTTAACAGCTGCTCTCTTCCTACAAAGTCCACTTTCTAAAATGATAAGGTTGGACTTCAGATGAATCTACTTCACTTGCTTTTCCTACTATCAGTTTAGGAAGGAATCATCTCACCAAAAAAAATGTTACAAATATCAACTTCATACAACAGTAAGACTTAAATTTCTTATGATAGGCAGAAACATAATGCAAATAAAGACAATTCTGAAGCACCACATATTGATGGAATGTGGCTCACAGTCATCACTAAACTTCTGTAAACAGTTTACTAAGAAACTGAAGACAGTAAATCCAAGGAAAATGAGTAATGCATATGATAAGCTATTATTCACAGCTCTCTGTATTGCATTGCCCTTCAGACTCCTGCATTTGGGCACAGGGACAATGCTTGTTGTGGAATCTGTGTTAATTGATGTTTCTTAATGACTATATAAAGCTCTTCTAAACTGGATTATGTCTGATATGCTTTCTAACATCCTTCTTCCCTCATGTAACCCGTACCTCAGAGGGAACATAGGACAAAGCTGTGAAACATCTCTGAGAAACTTCAATTCTGTTTGAAAAGGAAAAAAAAATAAACTGAACAAATTAATAACTTTGAGTATCATGAGCTCACTGCTTCTCTGCAAGTATCCAGAAAATGCCAGATACACCCTTCCTAAACAACCCCTGGGTGCATGACCCTGTGGTACAAGTCTGATCAGTTCCACGGAATTCCCCCTGCACTTTCCTCCCAGTTCAGCTGGCTGACCTCAGCGCCACAGATTTTTTTTCTCTGCCAATGCAGAAGCTTTCAGCAGCAAAGATTAAGAACAAAACAAACCCCTCAGAAAGTGAGATCCTCATGACAGACAGTGGCTACAGCCACGCTGCTCTTGGTGCGTGCTTCAATTCAGCCCCTGTTCTGGGGGCACATGACGGCACCAGCTGCGCTCCCGCGGCCCGTGCCCACATCTGCGTGCCCAGGGAGCCAGCTGGCTGTCTCCAGGCCACGGCAGGGAACGGTCATGGAGCCACTGAGGGGGGCAGGATGAAGGGAGAATGCAAACTACCAGATCCTGAAGCAGGTACAGGTTTTAAAGTGAACCAAAATACAGAACTAAGTAGTAAGTTATCCCCCTAAATAATACATTTCGAGTGAGTCCAAAGCATATATGGACAAGCTGCTGATAAGCGCATACTGGTACACTGCATATCCTCTGGGGGTTGTATTTCCACAAGTTTTCTATTTGGATGGGCAGGCAGGCACTTTTGAAGTCCTGCTGGCTCGTAACAACCATATCTCACCAAAATAACGGCTCCTAGAGTGAGAACCTTTCTCTGTGCAAGTGAGTCGTGGTGGGCTTTGTTACTTTGGATCTGGTCTTCCTGTGAAACTGAGTTTTAAAAGAACCAGTAATGTCTTCACAGCTGCAATAAGCATCTTTCATATACATGCTGTTCTCACAGCACTTACGCATGTGATGAATGCTAGAAGATATAAATCAAAAGAGTATTCTCCTCAGCTGTCCCCATCCCCTTGAAAGCTCTGTTTATCCCCTGGTAAACTGAGTGCACTCAATGTATCACGGACATGAGAATAATTAGGCTACTGTCCCCATCCCTTCAGCGTGTACCTCACTCCCTGCCAGTCCTCTCAGCTGAGGCTGGCAGAGATGATCCCAGCAGTGATGGTTTTTTCTTCAGCTTCATGGTATAAAGAGTGACACCAGGAACCAGATACCGTCTTCTTCCCTAGCTGGCAGCGTTTTGATCCAAGTACAAAAGAGGAGTCCTATTACAACTTGGCTTCATTTTTGCCTCCATTTTGTGTGAAACCAAAGAGCTCCCAGGAGGTCAGTGGAGGTTTTCATGAGGGCAAGTGCATGGAGGTAAATGAGGAAAAAATCCATTTGCAAAACCTGGTGTCTGTGTTGTATTTCTGTTATGGTTGCATTAGATGTGGAGGTGATGTGTTTTATTCCCACACATGCTTAATGAATGAAGTATAAAAGAAAACGGATATGTTCCTAAGTAAATGGTTGGGGTTGCTTTATATTGTCTCATAAGGAAAGGGCATTGCTGTAGGTCATCTAATTACAGCTCTTTCTGTCATCATCTGCTCTTGAATTCAAAGCACAAGGGCCAGGGGTGAGAGCATTAATGACACAGCGAGGTGAGAGCATGAATGACATACAGAGGTTCAAGCAATGCAAACAGAAGGGAAGATGCAAGGCACAAAAGACAGAAGTCTCCAAGAAGGATTATGACAGTGCACAAGTGCTGTGGAATTCAACTCAGCAAGAGGAAAGCATGCGAGACTCACAGAGAACTTGCTGCCATCACCTGCTTATGTGCATTTTCAGGGTAATATAAGTATTAATGCCTTCCAGCATTTTTTAACATACCTACACTTTTAAATGGGACAAGCATTATTTAGGGATTGGGCAGAGCCCTGTGCTATTGCCAGGCAATGCAATATTTATAAGAGTGCTATATATTAATAAGATTACTATTTATAGTTCTAAAACTTTTTCTCTCCCCCAAGGAAAGACCAAGCAGATCTTTACACAAGCTTTGGAGAAAGGACTACTCCTCTGCACTGCAACTGCCTCACATGAGCAGCTGAGGGTTAGAGCCACTGTCCAGCCTGAAGCCAAAGTTATTTTCTGAGTCAGAGTGACTGTATGAGTCCCAGTACCCTGTGCTTCCCAAGGAACTCATCTTGGACCACATTTTCAAAACACGCCAGGATAGAGCAACAAACCCTAGTCCAAGGATTTTTCTACTTCGTGGCAGGCTCCTCATGCACCTAAATTAGGAGAAGGATCCCTTTAGGGTTTCTGTTTATTCAATGGAGAGATAATGGCACCCCTAAAGAGTGACTGCAGTTGAGATGGGTGGAAGCACTCTCTGGAAAGGCCTCTCTGTCCTCAAGAGATTATAGAGGGAATCTAAAACAAGTATGTCCCTGGCCCAGTGCCTAAATGAAGTTTGATGGGATCAACTAGTACCATAGAACTATTTGAAGAGTGCCTCAGAAAGTTAAGAAGCAAGATGATGCACCTCCCTGAATTTTTTATAACATTCATTCCTAACTGGTTCTTTAGGCACCTAATAAATGGGTGAGTCTGCACTTCCAGTTGCACAAATGGGAACAGCCTGAGGAAGCTTCCAGGAAATCCTATTACACATTATAACTTGGCTGGCTTCATTTAGGCCCTGTCAGCAGAGAAATCACCACCTGCTCAGTGGCTGGCAAAGAAAAGGGCTCCATGAAGGGACTCAGAGATTACGTCTCCAGATCAGTGATTATTTTCATGGACTCATTTAATTTGAAAACAAAAGCACACTCAATTAATCTGAACTTCCACACTACATGCTCACCCATGTATGCAGCATGTTTCCCTTCACCATTAAAGCATATCTTCCAGAAAGCTGTCCCACTTTGAATTTAAAATTTTAAAGAATGGCCAGTAAGCAGATTTAGTTAATTTCAGGAATTACTCACTATGCTACTGCATTAAAACCACCAGTTAAAATACTTTCTCTGCAATGTGAGAGTCTCAACACCAATTTAAGGGCTTTCAGGTTCTGTCATGCCAGGAATTTTATTTAGGGGTAGAATATTAGAACTTTAAAGCTTGATCTGGTTAGATAAAAACACCTTAGAGCTCCAGAAAACTTAGGGCTCACGTGTTTGTTGTAAGTGCTGTGGAAGAAATGTTAATAAATGGATACTTGGACTTCCTACATGAAGATTCCTTGCCTCCTCCAAGTCTCTGAGGTGTTGTCAAACGCCAATTGACAGGAGCCAATCCTTGCTGGACATGGGGGCTGGGGATATTTTTTTCCCCTGCACTGGCCTAATGCTTTGATTCAGCACTGACACTTACCAATTCGAACAGTCCCAGCAAAGTTGATACCTGAAGCAGGCACCTCTTATATGCTGAATTAGGACTACTGGTTCTCAAACTGTGCTTATTCTGAGTGAATATAAACCCTCTAAACATGCCTTAGTCTTTCTAAGTGCCTGTTCTGCAAATTTTTTTTCTCTTACTTCTATTACAGTAGGGCCTGGCTGAGACCCTGTGTGTGTAGGGGACCACACAAAGCAGAGCAGGAAGAATTCGTGTCCTGCAGATTTTACATTTCTCTGAAGCTTTGTGGTGACAAAGTTGAGTGACACTTGAACAAAGAATGTTTGAAATATGGCCTTAACTCCTATGTCTTTGGCTGAAATAATTGCTTTGAAGCCATGGGTGTTGGCTGAATCTTATTGAAGAGTTGGAAATCAGACGGTGCACCTTGAAATACAGGCACAGCTGACAATAAAACCACAGTGAAACCACAATCCCTGAAATCACTCTATCTGCTTTTCTTGCTTGGATGGTTTTGGAAAACAGCTTTCTGCTTTGGAGCCAACTTATCAACCTGTTCAAAGTAAGTGAACAGCAGCTTATCTGGTGAGTTGGTCTCAGAGGTGGGTTGTATTAACCCTTCTGTACAGCTCTGTGAAATGAAATGTTCCTGGAGGAAGGGCTGCCTCTGTCTGTGTACGTACAGAGCACAGAGATGCCAAGCCTCTGGAATTACTATGATGCAAACAACAGAACTTTCCATTTCTGGTTGTTGTTAGATCATGGGTCAAGTCATGTAGAGAGCTTTTAGTGTGCACTCAGAAGCCCTTTCTCTACGGATGAGGTTTTCAGCAGTTGATCCACACTCTGTTAAAATCAGTTGCATATTGGCTCCATGCCTGGAGCTTGATTGTACCCATCAGTGTTTTCTGGTGAATGCTTTCTGCAAGGTACATAGAAATTGTCAAGTAATTGTCTCTTAAGCTTTTGTATATGCAAAGAACATACGGTATGGAGAGCATTATCCTCTCTAGATTTAAAAACTACTGCAGAAAGAGGCATTCTGTAGTATTTTTCACTGCATTCTAACTAAGGGCTGTCTCTTCCAGTGCTGGCCCGACAGATTAACACGGGGGGAATACCTTCAAGTGCTTCAAATTGAAATCTTCACAATTTTCATTTTGCTGGCATTTTATAGCAACCAGCAAACACTTACAGACCTAACACAGTAAGGAAGTAGAAGGAGAGAAAATTTCTGCTCTGATCCAAATCCAATCTCAGCAAAGTTTAGGCTTTGTTTAGAACAGATCCTGTTCTGGCGAGGCCGAGAAGGGATGTTTCTTAGTTCAGCCTATGCATATACTTCCTTCCTTTTCAGCCTTTCTAGAAGAGGGAAACCTAGGTGCAGGCTGGAAGGGAACTACTATACATGCCAGTCAGATTCATATATGGAACATTTCAGCTTCATATGCAATTTCTAGCCATGCTTAGAGTACATTTTCCTGCCTACTTCCTCAGGGGCCCACCTCCTTCTCCTGACTCTACAAGTGGGATGCTGATGCTGCATGTTGAATTCTCTGTTCTCCCTCTTGCAGCCCACGGCCATAAAACGTCTTTGCTCCAATGTCTCTGTATGTGCAAGATAAATATCGAGTCCCAGAAGTGACAGAGTGGAGGTTTGAAAAGAACCAGAGTAAGTGAGAATGATCATTCAGGAGACTTAAATACAAAGGGGTAGATGAAGAGCAACACTTTGGAGACACACTTCCACACTGGCCTTTTCCTTGTTCTGGCAGGAGATAATTTGCTTCTGGCTTGTCTTAGCAACAACAACTGGCACTATGCTGTGTAAATACTCTTGAACTGCAACGTGGTCGGAGGACCTCGGTGGGAATACAGAGCTTGGCAGAAATTACTGCTAGCAAAGAATTCAGAGTACCTGGGTCTGGGCATGAGGAATGCACTGACCAGTGTTTCTGAAAAATATCTGTCACATTTTCTGTTCTCACTTGGAGAAAACCAGAACACCTCCAGACTGTATAGCAGATCTCAGCTGTAAAACAAAGTACTGTCAGTCAAGGAGTTCTGCTCTTAGCCAGAGCTCCTGCTGCTTAATCAAAAGGCATGCAGAGGCTTCTGGGAGAGGCAGATATTAGATTCTGTTCCTAGGAAAAGCAGAAGTCAAACACAAGCATGTCCTACACATATCAGTGTAGTCAGCACACAGCACACTAACTCCCAAAATGATGGATAGTCATCCTCCCCTTTGTGTCAAAGTGTTTTAATATCTGACTGCTGGAAGAGAAGGGAAAAATATGAGGCCTAATGCAGAAGCCTCTGAAGACATGATGATTTCCACTGATTCCAGGGCTTGGCAGGCTGGGTTTAAGAGGGCAGGCTGAATATGCATTTGAAGACAACATAGAACCAGGTCTTCAAAGCAAGATGAGGGAATTGACTTTTAACTTACTAGTTCCAGCAAGTTTCAAGACTGAAATTAGGCAAAACAGATGCCCCTTCATCAACAGTTCTTCCAAAGTCAACCCCTTTCCCAAAGTCCAAATCTTCGCTAAGAAGCAGCACATAACTGAAGCAAGGTTCAAATATAATCATAGATCAGAATATAAATCAGGATCTTCTCTGGTGGTGACCATTGGGCTGTGGCAGTCTGAGGGAACACAAATATCTGATGGCTTGGCAACGGGAGGAGTAGATCTGTTTCATCACACTGGCACAGATTTTCTAAGTGACTGTCTAAGCCTTACCGTCCCTCTGCTTTAGTCCCTTCAATGAAAATGGAGTGTAATTACTCTTTTGATCTCTTCCTCTTTCCTTGACACATCTTTCTTTTGGCTGTGACTGTGAATCCTCTCCTTTGCGCATGTAGCACTGTCTTTAAATGCTAATGGAATAGTACAGGCAACATGAAGTTAAGGTGAGAGTCAGAGCCCAGACAATTCAGAGGAAACCCTCCCACTGATGCTGGCTGGCAGGCCCAAACACAGTTATTAATGGAAACAGAAATGTGTTGTACAAGGTTTTTTTCCTCTTCAGAATGCCTGCGATGAGACAGGAACTTCTCTGCAAGTTGCAAAGGACCCAGCTCATCCCTGATAATCCTGTGCTTTTCAAAACTGCCTACAAATAAAAGTGAGATCCAAAACTCTGTTCCTGCCAAACGGGCCGCATCACTGACAGTGAAATGGCTTTCTAGTGGCGTGGCCTGCAGGAGTGTCTGATAAGCATGTGGTCTTTCTCCTGCCAGTTTGTTTTTAATCAGATCTGAACAATGGAAGCTGACAATGAAATCCCAGAGTCTCACCCAGAAAATTCCTCAGCCTTTGGCCAACCTTTTTGTTTGTCTGTTGTTCTCAGTGTACTCTGCAGTCTGCTGCCTGGAGAGCTGCAGTGCCTGGTACCAGGAAGCTGTGGACACATCTTATTTGATTGTATCTCTCCATGCTGTTTCCTCTGGAAAGTATCTGAAGTGTCTGAAGAGTTCACTGCAGAAGGATCCTGAGGTGTCTGGAGTGCTCCACATACTGCAGGCCACAGGGAGGCAAAGGAGAGGAAGCTGGTTTCAGTTACAGAGCAAGAAGGAGCATCCTCCACCTCTGCCACACCCTTCTCATGCACTTGGGCAAGTCTCAGTCCTGCTGTCAGTATGCTAGAGCTAATCCTTCTGAAGCCTTAGCCCAGAGATTTTCCTAAGAAAAGACACCTTTCCTAAGGTGTCTGAGTTCTCAAGTTGCTCTGAAACTGCTTCTCTGTTGTGTCAACACATCTGTTGCTCACATCACCTTTAGCAAAATCCAGGTCTCAAGGCTAATGACAGCTGGGAAGACAAGTGGCACAGCCCTCCCTGTCTGCAGTCCCCGTGTGCCTCCACAACCCCCAGGAGCCTGGCTGTCAGCACAGGCTGGAGTCAGTTTTGCTCCTGGGGTCTGAGCACTGGCTGTTTTCAGGTGGAGCAGGACGTTTGTGCAGCCTGCAAGCAAAGTGCCCGTTCAGATACATTACACAGGTGTGCTGTGCTTGGCAACCACCTGTTACGTTTTTCTACGTTGGATACATTATGTTTTGCAGATTTGAGTGGCACAAAACCCAAAGCAATTTAAGAATCTGTGCCCTTGACTTCAGCTCCTCACACGTAAGGCAATAGTCCTGCTAGGAGACCTGTCTGTAGCTCCCTGGAGGGAAGGCTGTCCCGCATTCCTGCACACTGCATCCCATCCAGGACCTCCACAGGGCACCACAGGAACCCCCCTCAGCTGGTAAGGAGACACCCATCTCGTGGGACAGTGTGGCAGAAACTGATCTCACAAGGTTGTTTTTGCAGGTAAAATGGGCCAAGGGATCTTAATCATGGGTGCAGGTGTATTACCCACAGGAATGGTAGGAGCTGAAAGCCAAGAATCTTTTCCACTGGAGACAAGGCAGCCTGGATAAAGATTTTTGTCCAAGTCTAGGATTTATTTACCTTTCCATTTGGGACTATTATACACATCGAGAAGACAATACAACCTTCTGAAAAACTAGAAATATGTTCTTTTCCATCTCCCTCTCATCAGGGGAATTTTATAGGCTATGTAAAAAATATTGCAACCTGGGTTATTTTCCCAAACACTTAATCAAGCTTGGTTTATTTTTGGACCTATCTTCTGCTCTGCTATTCTCACCTAATGCCTAAATACTTTCAGGTTGCCCATAACCTCCACATTTTATCTTTGAAACACTAATAAATACCTAAATAACCACAATTGGAGTTCTCATTCTTTGAATTCCTTATGGAGGTGTTCTCCAGCAGCAGCTGTCCTGATCTTTCTGTTGCAAGCAGGGTTGTTTGGTCCGATTTTGTTGATTTTACTATTTTTCATTTCATTATCTTGCAAGCAATGCTGATTCTTAATATGATTTTTTTAGCCTGGTTGAACATTTTATGAGTTGTAGTATTATTGACAGCATTAATTACAGGTCTTCATAATGCTGGCATGTGTTTTGTTTAAAATAATTTGTTTATGCTTAATGCAAATGTGTACTCTGCTTGGTTTAGAGTCTAATTATATTTTATGAACCAAAGCATGGAATTTGAAATTTAAATTTCAGTTATGAAGACCCTCAAATGACTGTGAGAATTCAAATGCTTATGTTGGTGGCAGTCAAAATTTAGCATGTATTGAAGAGATGCATTTTGTCAGCTGCATTATGACAAAGAATTAGAAGTCACCACATTGCTCAATTTTTCCAAATAGCAATTTTTTAGGCATTTAGAAATTTAATTTGTCAATTGAATTTTAACTGTTATGCTATAACTACAACTTATAAAGTTAAAAAAAGGGGTTAAAAAAGGGGGCTTGGTAACTTTCAAACATTTCAAACGTTTTTTTAAAGGTATTAGTGAGGGATGAGTCTTACACCATGCTTTGGAAGTCAACAAACTGAAGGTACAATTATGAATAGGCTGAAAATTTGAACAAAAGCCTTCACTTCCACATTTCACTCGTAAACAGCTTGAAAAAAAAATCCCTGGTTGTAACAGTATTCACCTAAATATTCTAGTTCTTTTGCTCAGGGTACTAACACTCAGGCCTTCAGCTCTGCAGCACAGCTAATTATAAACTCCCTGATCAAAGTTGTCTCAGCAAATGCAGAGCCCAAGATGTTTAATTCAAAAGATCCCAGAATTTAATGCGACGATAACCCTGTGAGATGTTTGCATGGCTTTCCAGCACATGCCTGAGTTGCTGGCAGGCTGAAGATCTGGCGTTTCCTGGATCTGTGCCTCTGTGCTGCAGCCTCAGATGGGACATGTGTGGCACACAACTTCCATGGCAACGGCCCTGAGGCTGGGTTCACAGCCCTAGCTGAGTATCTGAGGTTGGAATAGTATAGGATGTGGTCCCAAACAGCTACTAAACAAAATCTTGATGCTCTCTGCCCACGGAGGGAATTCATTCAGGAAACACCATGAATGTTTCTTGATAAATTTTAAAATACTTTTAAACCTAATCTGAAAACTAAAGTTTAATATGAACCCAGACAAACAATGCTTTGAAGACATGCCAAAAGGCAGCTGTCCCCAGTGACTGCTCACCTCAGAGAAGAGGATCTGCTGAGATTCCCAAATCCTCAAGAGGAGTGTTTTTTGCTCCAGAAGAAAACTGCTCCCTCCCCTGGTCTAAAGGTTGTCTTGCCTTCCACCTCCAACCTAATACCTACAGGTTCCTGAAAATACTTTTTCAGCAATGAAAAGTGGCAGTTTTAGCCTCAAAGAAAGGACTCTTACATAAAAAGAATTTGACCTACGCAAATCTCATTTACTGGTGGTTTCTGAAACCTGCAGTTCTGTTTAAAGATAAGTGATCTCAATTTTTCCTTCCTGTTCTGTTTTCACTGCTTTTATGGTCCCTCAAAGATAGACCAAAGCAAAGGTTACAGTACAGCATTGAAGTACAGGGTCACAGGCTTTCTATGCAATTTCTAGTTAGAACTGCTGTTGTGCTCAAGAAGAGATAGTAGATGGGCAGGAGGAAGTACAGGAGATTGTTGACAGATTAAGTGAAATTGTAACTATGACGAACATTGTTTCTGTATTATCCAGTCTTAAAACAGAGATTGTTTGAACAAACAAAATAATGATTCTTTTTTCTTTTTACTTACTGTGATTATAGGAGTGGTATTCCCTCCTATACTACCAGGATGAGGTTGGGGAAAGTTCTAATAGAAGTTCCATTATCCAGGGGAAGTATTTCATCTCCATAAGAAGTTTGTCTAATTTTAGACAGTAACTGACTTGCGGAAACAAAGCCCAAAACTCACAAAGAATATTGAAGTAGGTATGTTTATTTACAGCGCCGGGGAGAATGGGGGATAATCCAGCCTTTCATGCCCTTCCTCATTACCTTTGTTCAGCTCCTTTTATGTGATCTAATATTACATATGCATTAGCTGTATTACATATACATTAATTGTGTTACATATACATTAGCTGTGTCAGAAAATTCCAGAAAAGGGGAGGGGAGATTATTAACATACACCACTCCTATAACTCCCCCTCAGATCGCCCCCTTGGGGTCTTCTTTTGGGGGTGTTTGGATGAAGTAAGAAGTCTTCCTTGGCTCCAAATTTTTCACCTTTGCTAAGAACTGCTGAGCCAACACTGTCCAATTATCCCAAAACCGGTATCATCTCCAGGAGCACTTCTTTATCAGTTCTCAAGGTCCCCCTTCTTAAACTTCAAAGCTTCTTATTGAGACTTCAAGGTTTTGTTGTTCCTGTTAGAATCCTCATTATAAAGTTAACCATATCCTGTAAGTTAGCATTAGCAAGCAAGCAAGGCCCTATTCTAATTTAACAGTATTCCATCTAGAATTAGCTCTAGTAAGCAACTAAAACTACAATCTTTTGTATCACCCCTTATCACAGCTATCTCATATATTTTGGGTTAGAAATGGAAGCACAATTTGAATTGTGAAGGTGGTTAACTGTTGGCACAGTGCATTCCCCATCAGCGCAGGCTGAGCAGTGTGCGGGCAGCACTGTCCCGAACAGAGTGGAGCTGCCCAGCATCGCCCAGCCGCGGTTTGTGGCTGTTTTATGTAAGAGGTCACGGGCCCGCGGGCCCTTCCCGGCCTCCAACACTTGCGTGACTGCTCCAACAAAGCGGCTGCCACTCTCTGTTGTGGTGCCATGGCGTGAGATCAGAAAATGTCGAAGAGGAGGAAAGGCCTGAGTGACTTAGTGCGGTGGGGCTGACACTGAGCCGGCTGTGACCCGGGCAGGAGGAGACGCATTTAAACCGCCGGGAAACCGCGTGTCGTGGCGGGGAAAGGCATTAGCGGGAACTGGGTCACCGTCCCGCCCCACGCCTTCCCCGCTGGATCCCGGCCTTCCCCGCTGGATCCGAGCNNNCCGAGCCCTTCCCGGCCCTTCCCGCAGTATCGGCGCGGGGCCGGGCACACTCCCGGCCCGCAGCCCGTGCCCGGGGCCGGGGAGCGGGGCCGGAGCGGCCCGGCCGGGGCGGTGCGGGCCGACTGACGTCAGGAGGGGCCGGCGCTGCCCGGGGCGGAGCGGGG
>VZRE01014602.1:21625-296764 GCA_013396775.1 Cephalopterus ornatus
CTCGGCCCGGCCCATCCCATCCCATCCCATCCCGGCCCGGCGCTGCCCGGCCCGGACGGAGCGGACCACCGCTGTGCCCCGGCCGGGCAGAGCCGCGGACAAGCGGCCGCCGCCCTGGCGGGCCCGGGGCCCAGGGGGCTGTGGGTGGTGCTGTGCCCGGTGGGACAGCAGAGGGGGACCGGGCACTGCCCCGCTGACCCCCGGGCGGGGCTGGAGCGGAGCCGCAGCCCCGGGAGTGCCGGGCACCGTCTCGGAAAGCACAGACAGCTCCCGGGGAAAGGGCCTGCGCGCAGCTGGTGCACAGCCAGGGAGCTCCAAAAATAGAAAACTTGCTCAGTTTAAAGGGGGAGGAGGCGGGTTACATTTGAACGCTCCTCTGAACTTCCTGAGCTCTACCTGAAGTTTGGGAATAAAGTCTCAGTGAGGTGTCCGTGGGCACCGCTGGTCCCCGGCACTCAGCTCCACGGCCGGGTCTCTGTGGCTAAACCCTTTCTATCTCCACGGGTTGCAGGATCGAGTCCACTCTTAATTCAACTGCATTAATCAGAAGTGCTCTAGTGATTATAAGCTGCAGGTAGAAACACTTAATTTCTTTTCAAATTTGTTTTTCCTACCAGCCAAGGGTTTGAGAACAAGAAGGAAACTGGAAAAGATTTCGATATTCTGTGTCATATTCTGTGCAGAAAATTGCTGTTCCAGGGAGCAGGAAGGAATATTCCCACTCCTTTGCTGCATTTTCTCTTAACTTGAGTTCAGTTTAGAGCCCTACCACTTTTAGATTTTGGTCACCAAGGCACTTTTATTGAGGTGGGTGATAAATTGATCTATCTTTGGTTAAATCCCATTTTTCATTTCCGTGGCACTGAGCTATTTTAACAAGCATATACTACTCAGATGCATCTGATCTTGTCAGGGTAACTTCCAGCTCTCCAAATACACTTTTAAACATCATGTGGGTGGACTGTGAATACTTTATAGGACTTCAAGTGAGCCTTTGTGCTTGAAAAGGACCAGAGAAGAATACCTAATTGTTTTTGCACCTCCTACTAAATGTTGACAGATTGTTCTGTGTGATTCCTTGCTCACAATCCAGAGCTGAAGTTTTGGGCACTTAAATTCTGTGTTGGGAAAAGGTAGGTTGTTGCATCTGAGGTTACATGCAAGGTGCTGTACAGCTGCTGAAGCCTCATTTGCTGTTGTAGCCCGAGATATCTCTGAGACATTCTCAGTGTGAGACTTTGTGGGAGTGGAAACTCAGGTCCTTTATCCCGTATTGTTACTTTGGAAGATAAATTGCCGTCTGTTTCTGAAGCTCACTCTCTGTACAAGTGACAAGAGCCCACTTAGACCCCAGAGCAGGACTGGGTGACCACGATTAAAGCAGGACAGGATGTCAGGGGCTGTCAGCTAAATGTTTGTTTTCCCAGTGAGCTGGTTCAAAAGCCAGGAGCAAGAGGTTTATCTTGGAGTCTAAAGTTTGCCTGCAGGTGGTTCTCACCACCACACCCGACCCTGTGCTGGATGTGGCATTCCTTAAATGTGAAATCCTGATGGCCGTAGTCTTGTGTGCTACAGTGTTGCCCAGTACTCTGAAGAGGACACAGCCCCAAGTAATACCCAATAAATGGCATATATCCATCCATCTGTTGGAAAATAACCATATGCTTACTAACTTTACATTTTACTAGAATATTACAAAACTCTCTTCTTTTTCTCCCTCCTCTTCAGCTTTAAACACCCTCCTTGTCTGGGAGGAGCTCTCCTGTCTATCAAATCTACTAAGCCTTCTTTCACCTCCTGCCCCCCTTACTGCTGCTACAAGTAGTGTGTTATCGGGTAGGTTTCGGTATCCATCTCTCATATGGGCTTACAGGCCCCACAAAAAATTTCTAAAAAGCAGCCTTCTAGAGGGAGGCTTAAAATGCTTCTGTTCTTGCTTTCCTAGTTCAATTGTACCCAGATAGTTGAGTTTTTATTAATCCATTTTAAAACAATAATCAGAATGCCATTAGGCTATAAAATAAAAACTCATTTTCCGATATATCCTATGCTTGACCTCTTTTTTCAGCATGCTCATAAACCAGAGTACAGTGGCTGAGTGCTTAATATCATGTGTGATAACTTGAATTTAACACAGAGTCCTTGCCATCCCATTTCAGGCTTCATTTGAAAGCTGAGGAAAAATGAGAATCTTTATGGGCTCAACTTTGACTTATTTTAATTCTTCTTGGAGGGAGCTAGAGATGATTTGAAAGAAATACAAGTCGTAAAAACAGCTTTCTTCTTCCTGTTTAAGATAAAACTGTGTCAGCTTTTGTTTTGGCTGGACTTCAAGCCAGTGAATGAAAAACACAGAAGAGGAAGTACAGAAAAAGAGAGGTGGGGTAGAAGTGAGGGTGCTCAGTAACTTGAGACTGCAGAGTACAGGAAGTACACGTATGTGGAGAGAACAGCTTTGAAAGGAACTGGTGGTGAGTCAGGAAGCAGTCATTCCAGTCTGTCTCTTCCCCATTTTCTAAGAGCTGTAGCTCTAAGTGCGTTTTCCAGTTAAAGTGGTCTCTGACAGTCCACTGAATCGCTACACTTGCATGTTCCTAAAGCCCTCGGATACTGGTTGTGTCTTGCTGAGTCTCCAGCTGAGATCCACCGTGTCTCTGTAGTGTGGGCTGGGTACATGCAGCTAAAACAGATGATACTGAGATGCCTCTTTCTAATGTATTGTGAAATACTGAAAACTGCTTTTCTCCCCCTCACCTTCCTCTTCTGTCCACTAGATTAGGCAACAATGGCATTTGTGAAGAGCGGATGGCTGCTCCGGCAAAGTAAGTCACAGGTCTTTCTCCTCCTTTTCTCCCCACTAAGACTTCTTTAGAAGACGTCAGAGCTTAGTAATTCCCAGGTTTTCTTAAAACAAGCCTCCAGCCCTGTGGGGCTTTTTTGTTTGTGGGTTAGGTTTTGGGTTTTTTCCTACTTCTGGGACACGTCACAAAATGACCTGTCATGACAGCATTCCCGTGTGACCTTTGGGTACACAAGTGGGAAACAGGATATACCATATCTGAGATGTCTGCCTGGCATTCAGCTTCAGATGCTGCTCTCTAATTAGTGCTATATAAGTGGAGGCTTGGAAATTTACCTGACACCCTGACTTAATGTCTTCAATTAGTCATGCCCTCTGCTTGTTCCTGCAGCAAGCTGGCACTCAAGAGTCAAGTTATGCACTTAAAATAAACCCAGTTTTCCTTTGAATTCCCTAGAAGGTAAAATATGGAACCTAATTCTAGAATGTTCCCATGTGGGGATGTTGTAGCAGAGGATTTTGCTTGGCACCTTGGAATGTCTGGGACAACTGTGAAGGATTTCTTGGTTTATTTTTTATTAACTCTAGGACACAATGTGTGCCCTCAAAAGTGACTGTCTGATTTTTAAGGTACTATTTTACGTCGCTGGAAGAAGAACTGGTTTGATCTGTGGTCTGACGGCCGTTTGATATTCTACGATGATCAAAATCGCCATGATCTAGAAGATAAGATCCACATGCGAATCCACTGCATCAACCTCAGAGTGGGGAATGAATGTCGAGGTAATAATGAAACCTTCGGGATTTGTGTTTCCGAAGGTTCTTTACACCTCCAGTGCCTGCCCAGCACACCATTTACAGCACTACTGCAGAAGTAAATATGTCCGGGAAGTGTGAAACTTCATTGTTATTGAATTCCCCCACCCCCCTAAAAAACCCCAATCCCACCAACTCCTAAATTCCTTTACAGACACCCAGGGCGTGGTTTCACCATGTGAGAGGTTAGGTTAGGGTTTGGTGCTTCCTTTGAGAACTCAGTGAGGACAGTGTTCCATGGCTGCAGATGAGAATGGGATGTTCACAGCAGTCATTATTACACAGTGTGATTATAGAGTCTTCCACAGTGCTGGCTGCAGTGAGAGGCAGGACTAGAATTGGGAAATTTTTTTCCTAAGTTCACTTCTAGCATTTGTTAGTGCTGCACTTGATGCTGACACAAGGGAAGGACATAAGTGCTGGAGAGTACTTTTTGCTAAGTTTGGATGGGTTCTGCTGTAAGACATTGCATTTCTTAGGAAAGGTGTTTGAAGCTGCTTACTTCCAGGACACTGTAAAGAACAAGGACAGATTATTTCCTTCTGTAACTTGTTCTGATGCCATGGAAGGCAGCTACAGCTGGCCCTAATTTATTTTGTTGTTGGTTAAACTGACTCCCTTCTTGTAAATGTGATCATAAAATTCTGGTTATAGATACTTCATAAGTCACCTCTTTTTTCTCACTCAGATTTCCAGCCTCCAGAGGGGAAGCAGAGAGACTGTTTACTGCAGATTGTTTGCCGTGATGGAAAGACAGTCAACCTCTGTGCAGAGAGTGCAGATGACTGCCTGTAAGTCTGCCAGAGAATAATGTTTCTGCTGCCTCTCCCTCCTTTATCTCTCTTTATCTCTCTCTCCCTAATTGTTTGCCTTCCTTCAAACTTTGAGACATGTTTTAAGAAAGTTTTCAAGCAAGTAAAAGCAGACTTTCAGTGACAAAAAACCCCATAGTTCTCCTGTAAGAAGTTGCCTAGCTCATGCAGACTAACTGCAAGTTAAGTCACTGAAAACACTGACGAATGAGGAGCAGAAGAATCTGATTAATATGATTAATGCAAGACTTGTGCCATTCTTCAAGTAGTATATGACCCTGCATGGCTCAAGGACATTCCAATCAGTAGCAAAAGAAAGAATACTCCATTTTTGTGAACTCTCAGCACAGCTGGGCTGTGTGGAGTTAGATAACTTCTATCACCAATGTTTGCCAAGTTTGTGAGGTGCACTGAGCCTGCTCGCAGCTCTGTGGCATGGGAGGATCTGTGCGAGGGGTGTGGACCTCCTGTTCAACTGCAATAATAGCATCAAGACCCAGACTCTAGTCCTGCACAGAGGAACTGTTCAGGCAGGGTATACAAACATCCCTGGTTCATCTCTTCCTATTCTTATCCTAAGCATGACTGCACATTTCCTACCTGTTGTGCTTGCAGTGAGGACCTTCAAAACTGCATCCATTCCTTCTCCTGTTCCTCCTCATTCTTTCTCAGCTCTGCAAAGAGAGGAATTATTTCTCAGTCTTGGTGTAACACTTGTGCATTGATTTTAGTGTATCATTGGGCTTTGACACGTGCAGCGTCTTAAACTCTGCAGTACCTCTTGTTGCTAACCATGTTTGTTTCATAGGCCTAAAAGAAAAAGGTAGCATTAATTTTTATCACTGTTCCACTGACCAACAGGGTTTTTTTTGCAGGGCATGGAAAATTGCTCTCCAGGATGCCAGAACAAACACTGTGAGTGTCCAACCTAGACTTTATATGATAGAAAAGAAGCATATCAGTGCAATGTGTGGTCCAGCACACTTCTGAAATCATGTTCCATCCTTTTCTGCTAGAGAAAAACAGGTTCATGGGCATGATGGTAAGGCTTGTGGGTGGGGAGCAGAATGATCCTCTGGATCACAAGAACATGTCATCCTTGCAGCTAAGTCCAGGCAAATACATGCTGGGTGGAAATGAGTGATTTCAGGGAATGATTTCTCTGAGTGGAAGTGAATGTTTGTGAAGCTGTTCTGTAAGAAAAGTTGGCATGAGGCTTTAGGCAACAATAAGTCTTCTGCAACCAGTAAAAATGCACTTTCCATTCCTAGTGTTTGTTGCCTCCCAGGTAGGTGCTGTGCTAAGGGAAGCTTAGTGCACAGCAGCTGCTTGTTAATGTGCATCCATCACACCCTGGGATGCTTCTTGGCAGAAATGAGGGGAGGAGCAAGAGGTGCTTGGAGGGGAGTGCAGCCATGCTGAGGAGGATATATTACTTTTGCATTGGCACATTAGCTGTGGAGGGGATCAGGAATCATAAAATCCTTTCTATGAGTCTCGTAGAGAACTGTGTCTTTGGGCAACCACATCCATCCACTTGTGGGTATTGCTAACTTGTTTTTCCTCTAGACTGCCTTCAAGAGTACACTGCAGTGGCTAGACTGAACCAATCTGAGGTGTTCCTGTTTGAGGGGAAATGCTGGGTTTTGTGGAAGCTTATCTTGGTTTTTGATGGGTTACATTAACATTGCCACTGTACTGAGGCATCTGTCAGATGATATAACTCAGATTTGTGGATACCCAAAGCAACACTTGTCATGGCAAACCTCCCCTGGACACAGTTGCCTCTGACTGCAGCCATGCTACACTGCCTGTGGCATTAGATGAGAACTGAAGGATTTTTCCTCATGCAGAGGACACAACACTCATGGAGTGTCTGCTCTAATCTAGGGGCTTTATCTCACCTGTGTATGAGACAGTGACTTCTGGTTCGGGAGTTAGGAGCTGCTGTTTCCATGCCTCTGGCACAGCGGCCAGATGGCTCAGGACTTGGCAGTGCCAGGGCAGACCCCTGCTACTCGAAGTAGGGCAGGTAGTTCTCTGCACAAGCACCATCATAAATTAGCACTTTCTAAAGCTATTAAAGGTCTCCAACAAGGACTTGGACTAACCAGGTAACTGGGTTTGAGTCCATCTCTAGGTGTCTGACACAGCTTTCAAAAATTCCAAGCATCTCCAGCAGTGCCTCCTAAGTTAACTGGGATAGCAGGGTGACCTTAGCTTTGAGAACTGTCATTTACAGATGTTTTCAGGCCTGTGCATTTGCCTGTACAGAGCTCCCTGTGTCAGGACACCTTTACTGATAAGATGTGAGCTGATTCCTCAGGTGACAGAAACACCACTTCAAAGAGAATTTTAACATGTGTTTCAAGCAATCCTTAGAATCTCCACCATAAGTTTGACCTGAGATATAACCATAGTGTGCTCTCGAATGCCTTTCCTTAGTCCAGGAGACATTGAGCTATTGAAGCATTCACTTGTGAATTAAGAAAGGAAGCTGCATTTTGTTTTGAGAAAGGGCAATAAGAGCATCACTGTAGATTTCAGATATTAGGGGCAAGAATACTAAGGGTACTGTAAGAATCTGAATTATCTGTGAGAGCTCCTTCTAGATGGATTCAAGTAAGTTATCACCCTTGCCTCAGGTGCCATTTTTGGCTACTGCATTTTTTGCTTTTATCTGCTCTTGCAGAACTTGGTGATACCACTCTAGGGTGCCAGGAAGCAGCCAGCTTAGTCGTGAAGACTTATTTATCTGAAAATAGAGGATGAGCAGTTTCTAAATCTGAGGTTATGAAATGCTGGAAGGAGCCAGTGTGCTTCCATGTACACATATGCTTGTGCGTGTGCTCACAGAGGGAGAAATTTTATGATTCCTTCCTGTGGTTGATCAGGCATTTGTATTCTCCCGGGTCTGCTCTCCAAGTACTTTCTTTTTGCAGCCTTTTTAAGGTACTCACTGCTTTCTTAGCATGCAGCATGACTAAAGGTGATTTATTCTTTGGGGTCATTAAGTTTGATCCTTGCATTACTGCAGCTGGCATCAGTAGGAAAAGGTGATAACTGCTGTCTTTCCATGGTGTTTAGGGCTACGTGGGATCTGACGTGATGTATGATGAGACAGCCATTTCCTCGGCCCCTCCTCCCTACACAGCTTATGCCACACCATCACCCGAGGTAAGAGTTGCAGTCAGGAACATTAAAGTGAGCGAGGCAGCAGAAGCAGCCTCCTTCAAGCGCTCAGACTGTAACACAAAGTGTTGCATTGTATTGTCATATCCAGCTTTAAAGCTTGTACAACAGCAGAGAGTAAGGCACTAACAACTATCTATTGTCACTCTTGTTTAAGATGGATTTCCTCTGAAAGGATGAGACAGATTTGTTTGGGAGGTGTATGAAGCGATGGCTGCTCAGTGAACTTGGAAAATAAAGCTTCTTAGAGACAGGGCAGAATTTATTTGGCTAATCTTGAAAGATATTAGCCATTCAGCTTCTATCATAAAGGAGGTGTGACTACACTTTCACATTGTGTAAGCACTGAAAGGATATCAGGAGTTTTAAAAATAGAATTTAATGACTGGAGCTGTCACTTTTAACACATAAGGATTTTGTTGTATCGAAGATGTCATAGCAACAGAATAACTCCAGTTCCTGGATACACAGTTCTTTTGCAGTGAAGGAGCAGCCCTGGGGCAGAATCAGTATACATTGGGGATTTCTGGATATTCTGACTGATGTGCAGTAATATGTGAAGGGATAGTCTGGAGTATTGTTGCTTTTTGCACTACAGGTGCTCTGCTCCAGCCCCTTGCTGTTAGTTGTTAAGAACTGATGTGGTACTGGAAGCCTCCTCTGTGGCCCTCCCCTTTTGGAGAGCAAAACTGCTTCCAAAACATTCGGCTACAGAGTATTTGTCCTAAACCTGACATGTACTTGCAGTGTGCTAGAGAAAGGTTGGTTGGAGTTTCTTGGGACCAGCTTCCACCTTCCTGGCATTCCAAGCTCTCCAGAGCCATTGTTGGCATGAGGGCAGAGAGGAGAAGCTGGTAGGGCTGCTCTGGCTCTGCCTGATGATTCAGGCCCTGCCTCTGCCATTCCCTACCCAGTAAGAGTGGAGAGTCAGTGCTGCTTAGGAGCACTTATTTTTTTCAAGCAGCTGTTCTGAATCCTTTCCAGGGAGTAGACGGGCTATATCATGCAGACTGGATATTTTAGTGAAACTCTAAATACATTAGCAAGGAAGGCAAAGTGAACAATATGCTTAACTGGCTGCATAACATAGACCACTTGTGTAAAGGCCACTTTTGATCTCCCCAGGTTTATGGCTATGGCTACAATCAGTACAACGGTGCATATCCCCCCGTGGGGCCTCAGCTCTTCTACACCTCCAATGGACAAGCCTATGCTGTTCCCTATCAGTATCCATACCAAGGTAATCAGTGTCAGCCACATCCTTCACCTTCCCAGAGAACCCATTTTGAGTCAGTCTTTCTGGCTTTAACTCTGTTAATCACCATCCTTTACCAGACACCACTCCTGCACAGCAGAGGGGTACAAAGAAAGAAACCTGAACTTGTAACTGGAACCAAGTTCTCTCACGCTTTCACAACAAACCAAGTGCAGGGAAATTTGGTATTGGGGGATTTAACCTTCCCTATATGATCCAAGCACAGTTAAATTAGTTCATAAACTCTCTGAAGTACACAGAACTCTCTAATTACAGCATGTTTTCTAAGGAAAGGTACAAGAGCCAGAACAAGATGTGATTCTGTGATTCAGTACTCCATTGATGTTGCTCTTATACCTAGCTCCATTATTTAAATGCAAGTTTCAAAGGTAAATCCACTCCCAAAGCAAGGTTGTAGCTGGTTCCTTCCCCACGTGCTGGAATTGCTCTAAGGCAGCATTTCAGCCTTGTGAAGCCTTCTGTTACTCTGTTCAGGTTTGTATAGCTTTCAAGCCCAGTAACAGAAGGAGGAAAGAGTAAAATTGTAAGGTGTGCTTTTAATTGTAGTTGCCTTAATTTAGGGTTAGTTTTGCACAGAGAGCCTCATTCCTACAGAATTGAGGCTTTAGAATAGCATGGTAATGTAAATGAGGAGATTTAACTTAATAATTGCTTATGATCTGGCTCTGCAAACAAGAATATCTGTTGAGACTTTTCCAGTTTCGAGGGAGATTCTGTTTTCTGTTTGACTTTTGTCAGGTTATTTCACTTGCCTTTTCCATTTTTTATTACAAGGCAGGTGCATCAGGCAAAAACTTGTAAAGTTTTCTTCATCTAAGTTAGTGAAGTCCTAAGATACAGAATATATACATGCAAACACAGGGGAAGGTGGTTTCTGTTGGTTCTCTGCAGCTGAAAAGCAGCAGCTTGTTGAAAGAACTGTTTCTAGTAACTTCCAGCAGGCTTTGTAAATCAAGGCTCAGAAACCGGTGTGATAACAATGCAGCATCAAGCAGTAACCCTCCTGAGCAGTTTGCAAGTCCTCTGTGTTAAGGTACTAGTTACAGGTTGGGCATAGTAACCAAGGCTTGATGTTTTCCTTCACCAGGGTCACTGCAACTAAATCTTAGGGTACAGGGTTCACCCCAGCACCCAACTTAAACCCCTGTACTTTGGGCTCCATTGCTCATTCTCTGAAGTGACATAATCCTTCTCATGAGGTTCCCAGTCATGCATCGTTGAGAGTCAGTGAAAACCTTTACCAGTTGTGTTAGCTGGATTTCTTCACAATCTGTTACAAGAAAACATTGTGGGATTTTCAAGAATATTTACTATTCTTGAAATGTCTGGAAGAGAAAGCAGTACTCTTATGTTTAATTTGCTGGTAGGAGCTAAGTCAGAAGACGTGACAGGTGGAGCTTATACAAGTCTGGTGCAGAGCAATGGTCAGTTGGTGGTTTCTTGAGTCTTAGGTAATTCCTTACTAGTGGGCCAGTCTGAAAAGAAATGTAGCAGCTGTCACCACACCACAGATCAGTCCAGGATGTGAAGGGTGAATTGAAGCAGTAGGCAGTAAATGTAGAGCAAATAACTGATACAGAGTTTCTGACAAACTGCTTGCTTAAGAGCTGCCAAAGATTTCTTTTTTTTGGCGGGGGACTACACTATTTGCTTTAACTTAAAGGCCGACTCAGTTTTTAGACCCATTTCTTTGATTAAATCCATGAAGTGTTTGATAAGATAATACAAATAATTCATAAGTTCTTTGCAGAACAATGTTCAGTTTTACATTTGAGGTGAGTTTTCCTCACAGATGTTAAGCTCTCAGATATTAAGTCTAGAAGTGTTGGTAGGCCCCTGGACTTATTTAATTAATGTGAAGGGTGAATCCAAAGCAGAAATAGATTCTACCTCTGTAGTGTCATCACCGTAGTGTTCAGTTGAAGGAAAAGGGTGAATTGCAATGCAAGGTATTTAAATAAACATTTCTTTTGCCCTCCTCCTAACAGTCTCTTATTTCCTAGGACCTTATGGCCAACCCCCTGCAAACCACGTCATCATTCGAGAGCGTTACCGTGACAGTGATGGAGATCTTGCTCTGGGAATGCTTGCTGGAGCAGCAACTGGAATGGCTCTGGGATCATTGTTCTGGGTCTTCTAGATTACCCGTTCCTTATCTCTGTAGTTCTAAAAACCTTTATTGTGTGCAATAATATATTGGCAATGTTGTTTACTGTTAAACTTTAAGAAATGCAATAGTTATTTTTCAGTAGTGACATCTTAATAACTGATTCTTAACTGTCTTAATGAGAGTTTAAAGGCACCGTTCAGTTAAGTGGTTGGAGATGGCATGTGCTGCTCTTGAATTCTGATATTTGGAGTTATAAGGATCAGTATGAGCACCAATGTCACATGGTAGCAGTCACCTGCTTTATGAACAGACTGTTATCGTAAACACCGTAGAAAAAAAGGGATTTTTTCAGTAGTCTAAGATCTAGTCCAAATAAGAGGTTTACAGGAGCTCTGCATTAGTATATACACACTACTGGCTTCTAAACA
The DNA here is from genome assembly GCA_013396775.1 of Cephalopterus ornatus. NCBI lineage: Eukaryota > Metazoa > Chordata > Aves > Passeriformes > Cotingidae > Cephalopterus > Cephalopterus ornatus. Next base: position 33,060 of record VZRE01014602.1, read on the forward strand.
TTCCCTGGACAAACATACAGCTCAGCAGAAACTCCTTGGCATTAGGTAGTCTGCCACGCTTGAGGATGTTTTTGTTTGCAGACTTGCCTGCAGATGGTAGTGTGTTTTCTTAGGTGGAGTCCTGTACCTGCCTCTCACCATCCAGGTGAGGTTGTCTTTTAGAACACATAAGCAAACCACTAAGAAGTGGCAGCACTCCTCAGTTCTTTTATTCTCCCAGAAATGTGAATGACCAGTGGCAAGGAAGACCAATGTTCGTTGTTCCACTTCCCTCTCTATCCTGAACCACTCTTTGGTCAGATGGAAGTAACAGATCTTTGCTTTGCATGTGGTCTTCCTTGTCTGTAGAGCAGTCCCCTCAGACACCTCACCAGCTGCATTGCTGAGGAGGAGGCCATTGTCCAGTGTCTCTGCTCCTCACTGCTGCCGCTCTGCAGAGTCTGCAGGAGAACTAAGGTGGACAACTCTTGCCCTGTTGGGGCCACCAGCCCCTCTGCAGGCAGGAACGGTCAGGAGGGCAGAGACAAGCAGCACACATAGTCCTTGCACACAGGCACTTTGATATCAGCTGCCTTGCCAGGGCTAGGATGGGGTGTCTGCCTCGCAGCTGCCAGGGTATCCTTAACCAGGTTCCTTATTTGCAACTAGTTTGGAGCACAGCTGAGCCTGGATTTGTTCTATTTGTTCCCCCTCACAGTCAGCAGGTCTCCTCTCCCCTTCATGATTTGTTGTGGAAAGCACTCCAAGAACCTGGCTGACTGTTTGTATGCCTCGTTCCCTCACACAGTGTGCCCCTTCAGGCTGCTGTGCTGTGACTGTCAGCTGGAGTGCAGCTGGTTTGTGTGTTACGTGGCCTGTTACCCATACTGTTATAATCCGTGCTGAGCTGTGCTTGGCAGGGGAAAGAAAGCTCGGAAGAAATGCACTTGCTTTCTTGTTCAGGTGAAAGAGGCAGGGTGCCTAAGTTGAGTTCTTAGAGTAAGAGGACTTATTTTTATACTTCCACTAAGAGCTTTCTGTATTCATATTGTTTCAATGTTAAGTCTTTCTTATGCTTTCATTCAGAAGGAGGTTAATTTCCTTATGGTTCACAGGGTTTCAGGTATGTCAGGAAAGATGAAAATAGATGAGAACTTGCACCCATATAAATTTAGATCAAGTCCCAACCTTTTCCATTTCATCCTAAAGCTCTCTGGGCTCCATCTTACCTATTTAAGCAACAGAGGGTTGGAAAAGGGTTTGGGTAGCAGCCAAGGGAAGCACTAAGCTTTCGTGACTCTTAGGACCAGCTCAACCAATTGGAATCATTGGAAGTAGGCAGACAGATGTAGTCTTGGCTGCATTATTAAGAGTGGGCCTAGTGCAAGGAATGTAAACTGCTTTCAGGAGACTTTGGCTGGAGCTGTACACCAATGTGCATGCATGTCCTTTCACAGTTTAACACAGCTGCACATGTTCTGCCAGGGGGATGTACTGGAAGGACTTGTTGGAGGTGCAAAAGAGGACTAAAGTGGAAGTTTCTTATTGCTAGTCTAAACCAAAAGAAATTGGGGTATAGTAGCAAAGGTCCCTTAGAGGCCTGGTACCCTTGAGGTCAGAAAGGGATGGTGACTGGAATGTAAGTGAACAAACATCTACCTTTTTTAATCCTTGAGATAACCTTGAAGTTGATTACAGATCTGTGCTGCTGTTTGGTTTGCGCTTCGCAATATAACAAGTTTTGCAGAATGTCTTTATCTCCTCTTCTCCCTCTGCAGTTCTTAACTTGTAAGGAGTGGGGGAGAATAAAACAATTGAACATCATGTGATTTTTTTAATTTCATGATGATTGGGAGGGGGTAACAGAAAGTGAATCAGCTGGGGGGTTTTGGTGTTTTTTTTCAAGAGCTGATGATCACAGCAGGGGAACATGTCTCTTGTGCTTTCAGGACATAACTCTGTCTAGGTCCCCAGTTTCTTCAATTGAAGTATATAAAATAAAGACTGTTGATTGCAAAACATTCCTGGGTTGAATTCAGAGCAAGAAGTTATCTTTTTTAAAGTTCAAATTGAAGTAATTTTCCGTTAAAAAAATAACCTTACCCCTTCTCAGTGGAAAAACACATTACAAATTGAAGCCAAAGAATCTCATTCCATCTTGGAAACAAAAGGCTGCTTTTCTACAAAAATCATGAGCTACTTTTCCATCTTGGTAGCATAGGCATTTAGAAGCCAGAAAGCAAATGGACAAAACTGTGCTAGAGCATAAACTCAAGATCACAGTTATCTAAATGCAGGTGCTTGTAGCCTTTCTGATCTCGCTGCAGAAACAGAAGTGGCAATGTCCTGGTGCACACAGCCGCAGCATAGGGATTGCCACCTGGTCACTGGTTGTTGAAGCTCAGACTTGGTTCCTGAAGACATGGCTGTGTCTCCTGTCGCACAGGAACAGAGGGGAGGTTTGGTCAGATCTGGAATAATGCCTGGCTGGATACACAGTCATGACTCCATAGCCTTTCTCTGCCCAGCCCAGTACTTCATGTATCTGCAGCTGGTGTGAGCTGAAGGAGCATGGCCAGAGGGGATTTGGGGCTTGAGGGCACTGCCATGCCAGGTTCTGCAGACAGGTGGTACCACAGTGATGGGAAGAGGCAGCAGGCAGGGCAAGATCATTTTCAAAGCAGATTGAAATGATATTGTTTGTTTCTGAATGGTGCTATTGATGACTCTGTAATTCCAGTTATACCTACACAGTGTCCAAGCACAAGCTTTCCTACCTGGTACCCAATACTTGACCCCCCAAAAGCTGTGGGAGGTCCACAGTTACTGTAGTGTCACTGTTTTTGTGCAGTGTGCACTACTGGGTAAGGATAAATCTGTTGTATACCAGTGACAGTCTGTTCAGGGTTCAGTGCCAGTGCTTACAGAGGTCACAAGCCATCTGTGACTAGTTACTTTTGGGCTTGCAGTTATGGACAGCTGGGCAGAGCCAGGCTTCCCAGGAGGGGCATAGGAATGCTCAGCCTTCTGATAATTCTGACCACATTAAAGAGGTGAACCGGGGCCCCCTCCCAAATTCTGAGTTACATGTGAAAACATAGCTATTGGCTTCTTTTGGGGGGGCTAGAGAGCCAGCCTCTTCTAGTGAGTGGGTAAAGGCTTATGAACTAGAGAGAAGGGAGCGGGAAGCATTTCTGTAGACAGCAACTGCACTGACTTCCAGCAAAGACACATTTTTCCCAGGCTGAAGCACATTCCAAACTGTGTCTAGGTGGGACTGCCCTGAATGTTATCCAACACTGGCTTTGTTTTGTTTGTTGTTCAGTGAAGATTCAGTAGGTGATGGACCCAGCTAAGCAAGTTGAGTAGAGGAGAAAATTCACACCCATGTTCCTCAGATGTGTTTGTGGCTTTCCCTCCTCAACATAAGACTAAGATATATGTTAGAAATGGAGGGCAGCATGCAAATGTTTCCCCCCAGATCCTTTACGTTCTTGTGCACTCTCTATCTTTACTGCTGCTTTTACTATATGTCCTCATTCTTATTATTAATTTATAGCAGAAGAACCTTAGAAATAAAATTCATATTTAAGTGTAATTGTTTTGTCTGACACTTCTCATTTAGTTAGACTAGACAGGTATGTTTTTCAAACATGCAGTCAGCTTACATGGGGTTTCCTTGGCAAGGAAACAGTGCCATGATAAATTCTGTGCCCCTCCAGTCTTTCCAAAGCAATTACAAGGGTGACTTGACTTGGTAGAAAAATGAACTAAGACAACTGTGTCTGTTGGAATTAGTGCTCAGGCTGATGTACCTCGGTCATCTCAGTTACCATTTAATAAACATGATGTAATGTCTGTGAAATCAGCAAAGTAACTCTGTACTAACACCACTATACCAAGATTAGTATTAAGGCCTATTTCTTTTTTAATGGAGTTGAAGGCTTTGACTCAGAAATGCTTAATCTTGGATATATGCAACACTGATCCAGATTTACCATTTGACATTGTGTTATCAGCAGATTTGTACTGTTTCGTATTACTCTAAGCTGTTTGGAGCACAGATGTTGCTCTGGGCAAAATGCTACTGGTTGCTGTGTTAGTATTTCCTGTTTATGAATTGCTTCAGAGCAGTTGGGTACAATCAATAAGTTTGCTTTGACAGAGACAGTAAATGACCACAACTAGTTCCACCTCCTAAAGGCAAAAAATCTTGCATGTTTGCAGAGAATTAAACTATTATTCAGAAGGACCAAAGTACATTTTGTAAACCATTATCCCTGCTTTATGCACATTTTGCTTTTACTGTTGAGGGGTGGTGGGTTTTTTAGTCACTAAACTGGGGGAGGAATGAAAACAAAACTGCTATTTCAACCCATCAGCTAATGTAGGAGTAGGCACTGCTTTTCTGCCCCGCATGCTGTGTTGACTGTGCTTATTTTGTCAGTCATCAGTTCCATATGATGGATTTACGAGGCTCAGCAGTGCAGCATGTACACTTTACCCTGCTCACCAGAGCCCACCTTTACTGAAATTCTGCACCAGAACAAGTTAGAGAACTACATTTGCTGTGCAAGGCTTAGCAGCTCCACAGCTTCCTAAACTGCCAACAGGGAGACAGAATAGGCTTTCACTCTGTTCCTGCTTTCCCTTCTCCTGCTGCATTCCCTGTCCTGTTTGTGGTCACTAAATGCAACCACAACCTTGGGTTGTATTCCTAAGAGTACCTTTATTTGGCCCTCTGTCCTGTTGCAGTTCTACTACAACACATTGCAGTGAGCGTGGAGCACTCGCTGTTCCCTCCATCTCAGCAGAGCTGTAAGTGTCCCCCCAGCCCTGTGCTGTGAGCAGTCACTAACCACAAACCAGGGCTGGGCCCAGCCGGCTGACACTGGCTTGGAGCCTCCCAAGTGCCACAGGGCATCTCAGAGTCACACAAACAAATAGGTTGGAAAAGACCTCTGAGGTCATTGAATTCAACCTATGACCAAAGACTTGCAGGGGTTTCAGAGTCTCTGAGGAATCTCTAAAAGGCTCCAGGACTCACAGAGCAAACAAAAACTCCAGTGTATCTGCATTAATAATTTCAAGTTTAAGAGCCATTTGATAATTTTTGAGATGCAGGTTAGCAAAGTTTCAGACTGACAATGCTGCACTTAACCTGACTGACTACGGGATTCAATAGTGATACCTCCCAATCTTCCGCACACTTTAGGTACCCAATTTAGCTATGTATTTTGCAAAGTACGATGTCTAAAGTCAAAAAGAGTGACCCCCATGACCCCCAATAAGCCCCTAGAGCCAGCTGCATGGGGTACCGAGATGAGCTTACCCCAAGCAGCAGTCACACTGTGCCCCAACACCCCACCTCCTGCCATCCCATCGGCCTCTGGGCACTCGCAGCCTGGCAGGTCACAGCCACATCCTGGGTCTCAAGGCCAGCAGGATTTCCTGTAACTAATCAAGTCTACCCTTAGTAAATTCATGGACTACACCAAGGTGGGTCTGAGTGTCTGCTGGAGAGTAGGAAGGCTCTGCAGAGGGATCCGGACAGGCTGGATCAATGGGCCGAGGCCAGTTTTGCGGAGTTCAACCAGGCCAAGTGCAGGGTTCTGTGCTTCGGCCACAACAACCCCCTCAGCTCTACAGGCTGGGGGATGAGGGGCTGGAAAGCGGCCCAGCGGAAGAAGACCTGGGGGTTCTGGTCGACAGCAGCTGAACATGAGCCAGCGTGCGCCCAGGTGGGCAACAAGGCCAATGGCACCTGGGCTGTGTCTGCAATAGTGTGGCAGCAGGACCAGGGCAGTGATTGTCCCCCTGTACTGGGCACCGCTGTGGCCACACCTCGAGTGCTGTGTCCAGTTCTGGGCCCCTCAGTTCAGCAGGGACACTGAGGGGCTGGAGCAGGTCCAGAGAAAGAAGGGTCTGGAGCACAGGTCCTATGAGGAGGGAGCTGAGGGACCTGGGGATGTTTAGCCTGAGGGCTCAGGGGTGAACTCATCAGTCTCTACAACTCCCTGAAAAGAGGTTGTAGTGAAGTGGGGGTCGGGCTGTGCTCCCAGGCAACAGGACAAGAGGACATAGCCTCAAGCTGTGCCAGGGGTGGTTTAGGGTGAACCTTAGGAAGAAATTCTTCACATAAAGGGTGATTAGACATTGGAGTGGGCTGCCCAGTGAGGCGGTGGAGTCACCGTCCCTGGAGGTGTTTCAGGGAAGGCTGGACGTGGCGCTCAGTGCCATGCTAGTGTTCGGTCATAGGTTGGACTCAATCTCCAAGGTCTCTTCCCACCTTACAGATTCCGTGTCGTGTTTCTGCCGACCCCGTGCCCGGCTCCCCTCACGCCGGGCCCAGCGCCGCCGCCGCCCGTAGATGGCGCCCCGGCCCCGGCGATGGCGGCGTGAGGCGAGCGCGGCCCCGGCCCCGGCGGAGCCCCGTCGTGCCTCAGCCCCAGGGCAGCGCTGAGCGCTCCTGCCCTGCACATCACAGCCCGGGCAATGGCACCGACCCCGTCCAGGGGCAGCACAGCCCCCAGCGCCGCGCTGGGCCGGCAGCGCTGCAGCCTCCGCAAGGCGACGCTTTCCAAGCCTGCCGCTGATCAACAGCGGTTTTTCACGGGAATGCTCGAGAGACACGAGTGTGATGAAAGGCCATTTCCATGCCAAATTTCTGCGCTCGAATCCCTAGCTGCTTCAGCTGAAGAGCTGTCTTTGATAAAGTCACGGGATTCTTCTATGGCTGGAAGTGAAGGGGTATTTTGGTTCTCCTGCCAGCTCTGCCAGGCCAGCAGATGAACCGGCTTTGCATCACCCCTGTGTGACCCCCGGGGCAGCCCCCAGCCAGGAGTGCTCGGCAGTGCTGGGAAGAGACTGGCAGCCGTGCTGTGCTCGGCCTGGGCGGGAGATGAACGAGAGCCGCTGATACTCAGCAGGGCTCTGGCTCTTCCCAGCCTGTGCTTTAACGCAGAAGGATGGGCTGGAAGCCCTGGCCTGGGACTAGGATGTTCTGGGTCAGTTTTCCCAGCTCTGTCACACGCAGTTTGCATGATGTCGGGAAGAGCCACTTTATGTTGTCACATCTCACTTCTCCCATTCCCGAAAGAGATGCTGACGTGAAAGGAACAGACAAGTTCATGAAAAGCTGTGAGCTGTTCTGCTCTGTGTGTGCACTGAGGACACAGGGATATCAGCCTGGGCTGACATTCTCAGAGACCTTCGATATGATCATAAACAACAAAAATTAACAGTGTTTAAATGAGAAACGGCCTAGAATACAGAGGGCAAGGCTGGCAATTCAAGAAGATCATCGTGTTCCTTTACACACAGAATACAGGACATGAGGGCTGGAAAATATTTTAACCCTTCCTTATCCAAAACAGACTCAGCTCCACCACCTTGCAACTCATGCAGAAAACCCAGAAGCCCCAGGAGGGCCCATGGTACACAACCTCCAGCAGATGCAGGCAGGCAGGGCCAACAAGGACTGAGCATTATTCCAAGGCTGGGGGGAAGGAAAAGGAAAGAAACACAATTCTCTTTAGACAGAGATTTTTAGAAGGAAATGTTAAATTTCAATCTCCCTGTTTCAAGCTCATTTAAGCTATATAGACAGGAAGGATCAATTTAGAAACTGCCTACCTTCAATTCACAGCAACATTTCATTTATGTTGTTATCTTTCACACTGCTGCCTGGCTCAGCAGATGGAGACGCAACTGCATTGAGCACATCAGACCAGGCATGATAAGAGACGGACTCTGAGTCCATCAGCTGACATCAACTGAATGTCTGGAACATGAGTCTTTCATTACTTTAAATTTATTTGCTTGTGCAATGGCTGGACGACAAAAAAGGGGAAAAGAGAGACAGTTGTTCTTGAACTTCCCTGAAAAAGACTAAAGTCATCATTTCACTATCCAAAATTTCTCCTCACGTGCAGGTTCACTATACTGTCATGGGATGGCACATGGAATCACACTGAATCTGCACATGCAGACATATAATCAGAGGTTGAAGAAAACACTTCCAGGAAAAATTCCTCCCACCAGCATGGGACTGTTTGCCTAGACGAAGAAAAAAATCCTGGTAGTGATTTCTCAATCAGCTGCTCAGCACCACAAACCACTTTCAATTTCTGTGTTCCTCAGTTTTCAAATGTGGCTTGGCTGTCTCCCAGTCTCAGGAAAGTTCCTATTCCCAGAAGAGTGATGTGCATATGGACTTTCCAGAGAGATTCTGAACAATGGCCCTTTTTACAATCTTCCTCATTACATTTAGGTAATGTTTTCAATCTCAGTTTTGGATGCCTGGCTTCCTATACTCCTCCATAATTTTCTTGGAAAGATGTTCAATCTGCTGCATTTTTTTTTTCCTTAAAACTTTCTTTTAAGATGATTCTTAAAGTTCACACTGCAGCATCCTGCTGAGTTAAGCAAGCCAAATTGTACACGTTCCGGCCCAGGACAATCCCCTTCAGTCAATCAATAGCTATATTTCTGACTGTTTTAAAAACCAATTGTTTCAGATGTCACTATTCCAAAACAGCTTTTGTCCTGATCGATATCTCTGGCAGCTGTTCAGATAACCTACCAGCGGAACTAATTGCTATTAAAGCTACACACCTCTGCTCAGTCAGGCTACGATGTGCTTTCCTTATGTAATTGCAATAGAAAACCTCACATGAATTCAACCCATGCACAGCACAACTACTTTAGGGATGGGCATGTGTCAATTCAGCAGAACATTTTTTGGAGCTTTATTTGTCCTCACCACAAAAAAAGAAATCCAGAGGTATTTCCATTATTCCAGCTCTGTCAGCATGCTAAATGGGAGGCATGGAAATAACTTCTTTGACTTGAATGGTGTGTATTGTGCATCTTCAAGTGCTCGTGTTGGACAGGCCAACAGTTTTGTAAAAACACAAAGCTCCCACAAATATATTTGTCACGTTTGAGGAACCCTCCAAAATGCTGGATTTGTCAATATATGGTGCAAAAGAGGCCAAAACACATATTCTGCACCAGTGTGGGCAGAACACTAATGAACCCACATGTCAGTCTGCACCCTGGTTTTACAGCTAATGAAGGCTCCCAAAGATGCATTTTAAGTAAAGGAAATGCCTGTGCTGTAAACAAACCAGTCTGCTTCTCCCTTCATCAGAAGTATTACCAAATGCTTTAGAAGTGACCCCAATTTAGTGTTCTGAAGAGACATCAATATAGTCCTTCATGCATAGAATCACCCACAGATGTTGGAGCACACCGCACTGTATTTTAATGGCACATGGGGAAAATGAGAAGCTCAGAGCTCTGGTGGATTGTTTCTGTTAAAGACAGGAAGGCACCATGGGTAGGGAGGGGAGATCATGGTTTTGATCAAATCCCAGTGAGCCTGAGTTAATGAGACATGGTGAAGCAATTCCAGGGAAGGGAAGTGTCCTGTCCCTGCACTGAACTGACTGTGAGGTCTTAAATACCACTGGTATAAGCAGTTGTGAGAGCATTTTAGTTGGGATCTCACTGCAGATGAAAGCATACTTTTCTTTTACCAAAACTGACTGAGTTAGTATTAAGACCAGAGCTAATCCCTATTCTTTTCTGTGGAAAGCTTTCAAAGGACAATTCTCATGAGCACCTCACCTGCATTTCCAAGCAGGAGCTTTTGCTCTTCTGCTGAGCATTTACAATGAATGCAGCAATTTCTTTGCTCTCCCCACACTCCAACACTGGAAACACCACTCTCCAGTGCAAAGTAGGCAAAGATGAGATTTTAACAAGTATTTCTGGCTGGAAAATTCCTATTCTTCTGACCAGCTCTTCTGAAAGCATTACTAAGACATGCAGGTGTTCCAGAGATGATCCTCACTCCCCAACTAAGGTCACATTCCCACTATCCAGCATGCTTTTGCTTCACAGCTTAAGGGGGTATCTGTAACACCAAGTGGCAAATCCACAGGCACCAGTTCTCTCCCCCACTGTCACGTCTGGTCCCTTCACCAGAAGGTGAAGCTCTGCTCTTCTCTGTGCAGTAGGAGGCCAGGTGGAAGGCTGAGTAAGTAAGTAACATTGGAGTTTGATCAATTCCTAAGGCAAGGTTGAATGAAAACCTTCATTTCCATTCTACATCCCCCTTTCTATCACATTCCTCTGATTGAACAGTGTCCTCAATGCACGATGAGCAAGCCTGAACACAGCTTCAGAGCAAGTTTGTGCTTGTCTCTTTTATGCTGACAACCACCAAGCAAGTGACCCACCAAGGCTGACTGCGTGTGGTACGGTGGGCACCCATGTGAGACAGCAGAGCACTGCAACCTGCCAGGGACTACAGCCAGCACCATGGAAGAGGGAGCAATTTTAATCCACTAACAGGGTCAGTGTTAATCTGTAGTTCATGTAGAAAAATATTATTATAATATATTATTAATAATATGTATTCACGAGCACTGTGAATTTCTTTCCCCAGGACTATCTTCATGAAACTAAACCAGTCATCTGCATTCACAATTTGGTCCCATTTCTGTGATATCCAAGTGTTATACTAACACATGAACATCACCAAGCACTTAACTTTGCACAGAAGTGCATTGCTATGCTACCACAGTTTGCAAAACTGCAATTACATCAGCCATTAAAACTGAGAAGGGAAATGGAGAACAACGCTTTACATTAAGTGATACCAATTACAGAGTAAGTACCTGATGCTAAGAAAAGTGACTGTTACATTTATGTCCTTATATAACTAACAGATTGAGCAAGCTCTTGCCCTTTGCTTATCTGTTGGGCTCTTTTCATTTCAGGAAATGAGACTCTACCTCCACGGGTGATCTTGTAAGCTAGGAAATTCAGATTTCAAAGTTAGATGGTTGATAGGCCTCTTGGAGTAAGAGCAGAGCCTTGAGTTCTTTTGTTATGTCAAAGACAGTGCTCCAGCTACTGTGCCTGCACTGAACCTCTTTTCAGGGATCACTGAAAGGTTGACATTGGAAGGCACTTCCAGAGATCATCTAGTCCAATGCCTTGCTCAAAGCAGGGTCAAATAGAGCAGGTTCCTCAGGACTGTGGCCAGTCAGGTTTTGGATATCTGAGGATGGGCACTCTACAACCTCTCTGGGCAACCTGTTTCAGGAATTGACCTTCCTCACAGTAAGAGAGGGTGTGTTTAGAGAGCTCCTAAAATTGTCAAAACAAGCACCTGTGCTGTGCCACCATGCTGGAGAAGCTCCCTGAGCTGCTGTGTTACATCAGTGACAATGGCACTTGGAAGTGACAATAGCATTTACCAGTGCAGCAGAACCACAGCCCCAGCACACAGCGAGCTGTTTGTAGCCCTGGGCCTGTTTTACTTGCTGCAGTAAATGAAAACAAATGGCTTCCAGAGATAAGTGATGCATTCTGGCAGTATTTTAGACCAGTGGTAATTCAGCACAGCTATAAAGGCCTCCAGACTATACAGAGTTCTCAGATTTTAAGTACTGGTGGTCCACTATCAAACCTCCAGAGCTTCAACCCATCCTTCTTTCCAAAAGATCCTGCAGGGGCTGGATTACTCCCTCGCAGCAGGGATTGAAGCAGTACAGAAGCAACTGATATTGTAAAAGCTGATTAGGTATAGCTAGAGGGTAGGAACCTTAAAATGCCACTCTGCTCAACCTGTATACCAGCTCAGGGCCACTTTCCCAGGCCCTACTCCATTCCAGGAGTAGGACAGCCAACAGCACCCACTCCCTTCCCTCAGCCCTGCTACGAGGCAAATCTTGTTTGTTCCAAGTTCTTCATGACCACTGGGTATATGACTTTGATATATGCAGGTTTTGAATCCTTTTTTTCTGAAGATTATTTGAAGCAGAAAGGTGGTTCAAAGAAAGAGAGAAACAGAAGCTTACGTGCTGTGTTGGTTGCCTGCCCAGCGTTGGGATATTCCTGTGCAGAGGCCAGCCAGTGTTTGTGTTACTGTCAGCAAGCTTTCTGCAAATTGCTGTGCAACTCCTCAGTCACAAGGCATGTGAAACAAAAGGCACAGCTTGGTGTTCAGGCCTGCAGTCTGAAGGTGGAGCAGGCTCTCAAAACAAACAGGAGTCCTGCTCCGCAGCCACTGCCTCAAACACAGCAGGCAGGGGACACACGGTACACCTGCCCTCGTGGTGGGGGCTCAGACCAGTCCTTATGAAGGGACACTATTTCCATTGTTGCTTTGACTTCACTGGCACAGCTTTTCCTCACTGCATGACAAATGTAGGAGTTGTATCAGGTCGCACACTGATTTGTGTTGGGATTTCAGTTTTTTGGACTCTGACATGCATCAAAGCCATGACCAGGCATCCTGGGGCCATCACTCAGAGCTCTGAACCACATGTAGTTTAAGATGAGACATAAGGAGATGGGAAACATCCCTGAAGGACAGTAAAACCAAAATCAAAGCAGAACAACAGAGAGCCCAGAACACAGAAGAGCAAGAACAAAAGGAAACCAGAAAAATGGGGCAGAAATCATCAGTGCTCTCAGAAACAAAAGCATCAGGGACAAAGGCACACACACACACCCCCCCCCGCCCAGTGCTGGTCTGTCAGGAAAAGTGGTCAAGGAAATGAGTCAGCCTCATAGCTCTGCATTTCACACAGCTGGGAAAAACTTTCTTTGGCCCTTGTGTGATCTCACCCAGCTTCTTCATGCTGGAAACAATCTAACCATCTCCCTCTGCTTGGGAATTTTTTTTTTTTTTTGACTTTCCACACGCGTAACTCATTAAAAATAAGAAAATACTAGGTTTGACTGTGGTGGGTGAAGTGAACAGCTGGAGCACATGTGAAATAGCAGGTCTCTTCTGATCCAGAATGCTTCACCACAGGAGAGCAGCATAATGGAAGCTACTGATACAGTACTTTAATGAAGAGAACCCCCATGCACCATCTGACTGTGTGAATATCGGTGCTTTATATGCTTTGGCAATTTTTGCTTATAATCCCACCTACAGCTGACACTGGGCTGATACTTTGGTTATAAACTGGAAAAACACAAACATCATTTGAAATTAAAGGAAGAAAAGAACATTTGTTTGCATAAAAAAGTAATTCTGCACTGAAGGGAGATCTACTCTACTCCTGGGCCCCAAATGACAGAAAATTTGCTAAACCAGATAGTACTGTGGTAGGTGCTTAAAGGTAAAGTTCCTGCTGTCCTGCAGTTACCTGATGCCAAAATTGCTGAGGATCTCAAAGATGCTTTGTCACTAGAAGTCAAGTCATTAATGTCAATTTGAATGTGCTCTTTAGCAAAAGAACACAATGAAGAGACTCTCATAAAACAAAGCTATTTATCCTGTTAAGCAGAGCTGTCAGAATATGACAGTATCACAGAATAAGGTAACTAACATACTTTTAAAGGTATTCTACAAGCCTAGAGGGAACTTGCACCTACCCTATTTTGACAGCTGTAAACAGTCTCAGTGTGGACAGCACAACAGCAGTGAGGCAGCAGTGTCCATCATTCAGGGTGACAGGATAAAATGGATTTCAATGCCATTTCAAACAGTAAAGGCAGAGCAGTGATAAATGCCCTTTCCCCCCAGTACTAGCGCATTCCTCATCCTAAAAGATATCAGGAACAACAGTGCTCACCCTGTAGTAACTCCATCTGACATGACGCGTGTTAAAACACTGAAGTTAAAATACAGCTTACAACAGAAGGCAGTGTTTAGTTGTTTCCTTATGTAAGATACTCACTAATCTCATCCTGAGGCTGGCTGTGGGCATTGTTTGCCTGAAAACTTCCCTGCTGATGCTTGGGATGCAGATCCTGCACAGGTGAGCTGCAAGCAAGTCTCTACTTGGGCTACTGTAGCAAATGCAAACCAGCTTTGCACTAGAATCCAGTGGTGTGGGGAAAACCAGATTCCTCTCAGTCTGTGCAGTGGGAAAGCCCTGATCCAGTGCTTGACTATGCCGTTGCCTTTCCTGAGCAGCAGACACTGCCATATGTTTTGCTGAAGTACTGGCCCAGAAAACTGTGCTTCCTGGTACCTCACTCAAAACACAGATTGGTGGATGCTGACATTCCTGCTGGGCCCCAGTGGCTGCCTCTGTAGGAATGATGAGAGAGCAAAACTGTTTGGCTGACTTCCCTTGGAAGGGATTTTGTTGAACCTATTCCAGCAGGAATTTCAGTAATGACCCCTGCATAAGGACATACACACATGCATATGACTCATTTTAGCATCAGCTATAGCTTGAGCCAGATTATCTAGTTTTTATGGTTTAGATAAGAAGCAAGATGAAGATGTACACCCTCCATTACATTTGCCACATGAAGTTTAAATCAGCACCCAGGACTGCATGCAGACAAACAGTCAGTGAAAATTCAGGCACGTCCAAAACAGCCCTGTGTATTTAGCCCAAGCTCAGACACTGCAAGCTCTCCTGTGAAATAAGTGAAGTAGAAAATTATTCACAGGATCAGTTCTGCAAAACTGCACAGCAAGCATTCTCTGCTTGCAGCAGCTCTCACTGTGAGGCCAAGATCAGCCTCACATTCCCTGAGAGAAGGGGAAGCTTGAGTTGCTCCAACCTGGGTTTGGCAAGCTATAGACCTGTGCTGCCCAGCAGCTTTCCAACAGTTCATACCACACTGTTCACAGCCTAACAGAATCCCACATCACTGCAAGAGAAGGGAAGTTAATAGGAGAAAACTTTCTTTATGATCACAGTTTTACTTTTAAAGGGTTTCAGGAAAGATCTCAGTGTCTATTATTCACATGGATTAGAAGCTGTACTGTTACTGCACACCTGTCAGCAAGAGAAAAATGGTCCAAAACTGGTTTTAGTAGTTCCAGTGTCAGTAACAGCCCAAGGAAGAGGTGGTTCCTGGTTCCTAGCTGTAATTTGCAATACACTGGCTTTTATCAGTGAGCCCTTCTGTCTTCTTACAGCCCCACACCTGTGGCATCACCTCCATAACGAAGAACTGACCTGTCTCCACACCATCTGGTAGAAATTTGCTTTCTACTTGTTGCCAGGAATTGTGGGGACAGGAGAAGACATGTCACAGTAAAAGTTTTTGCATATACATAGAATAAACCAATACAAACAATTTCTTCCTTGATCATTCAATTCCTTCAAGCTCTTGATTAATCAAGTTTCCAGAACATTGATGTTGCAATAAAGCATTTTGTTGTGACCACTTTCAAGTGAAAATAATAATAAAAAACCCCTCCTGTAAAATAAAACAACTAATACTTCAAAACACCTTATCCAGGTGGGAGTGTCAGGCATAGCCTGACATAGCACAAATAAGGTAACAAAGCCATTAGGCAATTGCTTAAATTAAGTAAACTCTTAAGTGCTGTGCTGAACCAAGGCTCACACTCTCTAATCACTCTCTCAAACACAAGAGTCACGTTCTCAGCACCTATTTCAGCACTAACAGTGTCTTTTACAAGAGATCACACATTCCAAGCAGATACAGACATTGATTATTCCCTCTGCCCCCTCTTCCTCCTTTGAGCTGTGAGGCAAGGAGTTAGGGAAGGCTTTACGGACAGGGAAGAAGCATCTTTGAGGGGAGGGAAGAGATAAAAAACCCCTACCCTCAAAACCCAAGGGACCTGCAAAGAGGAGTCAATTTGTCTAAAAGAACTGTAGCCTAAGAGCTAAATTAGTACCCTAGAAATGTCTTTGGGACATACAAGCTCTGCCCGTTCCATGGCAGTGCCTCAGCAATAAACTTCATTTCAGCTCTGTGCTGCCCTGGGATACGTGCACAGAACACTGATCTAGTTGAGTGTAACCCCAGTGTATAGTTCCCAACCTGAGGCTCTCCCCACTTCATGACACCAGCTTGCTTTACCCATCACACTGCACCATGGAATGTATTTTTACTCAGTTTGAGTACTAAGTGAGTTGACCAGAAGAAAGCTGTGGCTACTCTGAGATCTAAACACATCTTCAGCAATATTTTTTCTTTAGTTTAAAGAAGGGTAAATAAACGTTAAGAACAAAATTAGGAAAATACTACATCAATACATTGTGTTCAGTCAAATTCACAGCTCATTAGCAATCCAATACCTACCACTAAGCCACTGCCCAACTTAAAATTGTCAGCTAAGTTCTCAATTTTAGTTAAAAAAAAAAAAAATCTTAGTTTAATGTGGAACAATCCCAGGGTTTGCAACACTCATCTTTAATGAGACATTTCCAGTCAGTCGTGGACCCTATTGCAGTCACTCTTTCCTATGTCAGATCAGCTATATCATACTGCAGAGGAAATCTCTCTCCCTGACCATCTCAGTTCCAGCTGGAAGATGTAATCACACTGGAATACCTACACACTGAAAGCAGAGCCTAGCTTACCAAGTTCTTTTTCTCCCTGTCACAAAAATAAGCTTTACTAACTCTTCCTGTACCTCTGCGGAGACTAATTATTTGCTCAGGTTTACAGCGGGTGAATGGGTTGAGCTTCAGGTGTGGTCAGTGCTACTTTGCTACTGTTTCAAAAGCCAGTTTTCCATCTTCTAGTCTGGCTTTACCTTATTATTTTGCAGACAAGGAATTATGGAGAGGCAGTTTTGACACTTTGTTAACAGGTACTAACAGAAAATAATACTAAAGACCCCTTTTTGCCTTGGCTCCTTGATATGAGAGCAGGGTTTGTAAACAATAGTTTGCAACATTCATTTACCTTCCTTGTAAATACAAAGCAATGCAGCCATTGATTGCTACCCGATGCCACACAGAGCCAGAAGTTCATCCTACTACAGAGTAGTGTCTTTCCAGAGGGCACTTACCACAAAGGGCCTTTTCTTCACGTCCACTCTGGCAAATATTCTGGAAGTCCCCATAGCAGAAATGAAAAAGGCTCTAATCTCTGTGTTAAAACACTGGGAAACCTTAAAAAAGAAAAAAAAAAGTTTTAAGAACCCATACAGCAACCAAGGGTTACAGTCTGCAAGTCAGTCTTAAAACATGTTATTTCCTCACTGAGGTTTCTAATTGAATCATATAAAAAGTCTCTAGAAATATGAGAAGGAACACAAACAAAACAGTAAACTCTAAGAGGTGCAGATGCAGGGGACTTTAAACCTTCGTGAAATTTTAACAGAAAAACTGGCAGAATAGGAACACTGACAACCTTTCCTGCTTTGAGCTGTGCGTGAACCACCTTGACCCTGCTGCTACTTCTGTCCTTCGGTGGAATTCCCTGGTGTTAATATTCAAAACCCACCACAGTAGCATTAAAAGAGCCAGAGGAAGCAAGGGCAGGCACCTAAAAGCAATACAGGAGCAGGGCCCACCCAGCCTTGCTGGTTTGTTCTGACTGGCCACTCCCGTGGCTGATACCCACAGAAGCCCACCTAGCCTAACCTTTCTCCTCTAGGAATAAGCTCTGTCTCAAAAATCTGATTGCAACGACCAAAGGGAGCACTTTCCACAGCTTCTTTCTAGATCAAGATAATAGCACTGGGAGGTAATATGAAATCTGATGTTGAAAATTTCACTGAACAGAAACATTCCATCAATAATAATGAAAAAAGTGAAAAGTAACCAATATTAACTCTAATACAGAGAGATTGTTACCCTCTTTAGTATGACCTCTTTTGTGCTGCAAGGATTTTCCAACACCCTATTCAGCCAGTGGGGTCAAACACACAGCAACCAAAGCAAGCTGGCAGCCATTAGCTTGCCCAAAGTAGAAATGCAGCCCTTATAGCACTGACTCCCAGGTGAAGGCAGTCATAAAAAACAAGCTCCCAGCTGATAGAGCTTCCTGCTAAGTTCATTATCCACCTTTGCCTAATTTGTGGAGCTGGCAGCATCTCCTGTGCAGGCTCTGGAGCTGAGTTCTGCCATCTCAGATGGATCTATGTCTTTCTCCAGTGCTGAGGCACCTATGACCCAGCTCCATTTGACCTCATTGCAGTATCAGCCAGAAGCTGTGGATCTGGCAGAGTGATGGGCAGCAGGAGACACACTGGACACTGAGGGACAGTGTGGCATGAGCTGCCATGGCCAAGGAGTTCCATCTCTGAAAAGGAAAGCTGGGAAGGTGTACTGTAGCCATCACTTGTACAGCTGAGCTGTCCCCAGGCCACAGCAACCCTGTGCTGCTCAAAGCATTGGCTACTGCTGGGCACTGAAAGTGGCATTCTAATTTGGCCTTACAGGCTGTAGGATCAGCCTGTTCCCTGTCTCCCACCGTGTGACTGAGGCAGTGCGTCCAAGGCGGTAGCAAGGCCAGGGCCATCCTGTTGTCCCACTGTGAACCTGGGAAACCCTGCTGGCAGAGCTATGGGATGAGGATGGGCTGCTGGGCCCAGAAAACCCCAGTTTAAAGATTGGCATCTTAAGTAACCAACCCTCAGGAAAGGATTGAAGAGAAGAAGAAAAATGGATCTGTGGTTAGGTCTGATTGGTTTGAAAGTTTCCCTGTGCACCTGTTCTTCAAAATTAAGCATTTCTGAATAGGCCTTGTGTATTCTTGGGGTGAGGGAGGGAAGAGAGGAGGGAAACCAGGTGGAAGAGAGAAAGGCTTCAGCTGACAATGACTGAGAGGGAGAGAACTGCACAGTAACGTGCCATCCATCTACTGGGCAAGATTCATTATTCACGGCTCAGTCATCTGGTTCTAAATTTTAAATGTCATCTAAAGTGCTTTTTGAATTCATCAGTTTAAAAGATATTTACTAAGAAGCAAAACACTGTGTTATTACTCAGAGGCACTGAGGGCTGTGGGTCAGCAGGCAGCGTGTGGATGGCAGAGCAAGAAGCCACCTAACCTGAAAACCTCTTATTTTCCATTCAGAGGCAGCCGGTGCTTGTTGGCCCTTTGAAGCTGCCCATGGCTCCACAAGATGCTCATTCTTTCTAAAAAGCATCTCACAGATTTCGCTCAGGCATGAGGGAAGAAGGACCACACCTTGTTTGCTGCCTCACACCAACCTCATCATTGCCAGGACCAGCCTGGCACCAGCCTGAGCACCCAGGACAGCCCCCACACACCCTGTCACACGGGGCACAAACTGAGGATCAGGTTTTTACATGACCCTGCAGCACTCTCTTAAGCAATAATAAAATCTCAGCCACAGCATGTGATTAGCAATTAGAACTCAGGTCTGAAAGAAGACACAGCACTGCTGACATCCCCCACAAGCAGCGAGGTTGAGTCGCAGGGTGCTGAGGATTCCTGGGACATCACTCCCCTGCTTCCCCCTTCACACAGCCTGGCACTGTGCTGTCTGCATAATCACTCCTGTACTAATGTCTTCAACTCACATAGTCATTTCTCCAGCAGCAAACCCACGCATATCCTCAAGGTATTTAAGCTACACACTGTGTTATGGTAATAGCTTTGTAATGGTGTTCATCTATCATCCATTTTAAATATCCTTCCTCGGCCCACTAACCCATCTCCAGTGACTCCACTGCTCATCAGAAACAAACATTGCTGAGAAGTTTCAGAGAGACATATTTGGAAAAAAAAAAAAAAAGGAGTGCAGGGAAAGAACCAAAATGAAAACTTCCTGGCCAGACCTTCATAGCCTCTGGCCCATACTCTGGGCCATATGGGTGAGGTGAAATTTGAGCTGACTCAGACTCGAGATGTAATGTCTAGCTCAGAGAATAGCATCAGTAATTTTGTGGAGGTTACCTTATTCCTCTCCTATGTTCATGGAGATTGTCAAATAGAAAAAATAGCAAGAAGCTTTAAAGAGATCTGGGCACAGTGAATACCATGTAGGAGAACTGGAAGTAGTATCCTGGTGACTCTTTAACCATTTCGTCTGGCTTAGTTGTCCCTACTGCTCCCATTCAAAGCCCACTGGCATAAAGAAGGACTCTCACAGACTTTGTATCACTCAGAAAAAACAAAGTTTTCTGTGGTCGAGCCTAATTTCTTCCACTACCTAGAGATACAAATTTTCAGTTGTACTTTGGCTCTGGGTCAGCTTCAAAGATGTTTCCAATTTTATTTGAATCACTTCACTCATGGAATAATAGAATTATAAGGATTATGCAGAGCAATAATCCTCAGCATTCAATGGGATCAAAGCAGTATTCAAATATTAAGCAACACTCAGAGAAGATAGCTCAAGTATTATTATCCTCATTTTCCAGAGCAAGGATGGGAAGAAATTACTTCAGAACATGGGATTTCTTCCCAGGGAGATTTATACTGGGAATCATATGCTCCAGACCAGCTTGAGGTGAGAGCCCAGCCCTATGCCTGGCCCTATGCTCCCTCCTCACCTCCACAGCACTGCTCCTTAAAACTCTTCCCGTTGGGCATTTACCAGCCCAACTGCCTTTTTAAATAATGAGCAAAAGATTGAATATCAGCAGCACAAAGCCTGTGGATCCTCTCTCATGTGGTCCCCCCAGCATGACCTTTACCCAGCAGCAAGCAGCCCAGCCAAGCCTGGTGTCCCCGTGGCTGATGAGCCCATCCCACCGCAGGGCCTGCAGTTCCCGGAGCAAAGAGCCAAAGGCTGGGAGGAGACATCACCCTCCCGAATTCCAGTGAGGTCACAGGAATTCAGCTGTCAGCCCATCACCAGACCTCCATGTTTCACCCATAAGACCAAACCATGTGTCACCAGTTTAATGACTGCACACTCAGGCATGGGAAAGGTTCCTCTGCAGCACGCTGTGCCTGAGGCACTGCCAGGGCACCGCCTGGGCAAGGAGCACACGCTGCTGCTCACCAGCTGCTCTGCTCGAAAGGCTGCTGAAGTAAACAAGTGATGATCACAAGGAGGAGGGAGGAAATAGAAGCTGGCCATGGTGCTGCACTGTGTTTACTTACAGCACCTTGAATAAACAAATTCCAGGAACCAGAAAGCAGGGACTCCAATTTTCCGCACTGAAGTACACAAGATCACAGGCATTAAGGAAGATAAAGAAATAGAGCTGAAAGCCAAATACAGGTCACAGTGGCTGGAGATCATCTTCAGGAGATGAAATATTCCTTACATGATGAAGATAATAATTCTCAAGAATGAGACTCTCCAGTGAATTATGGGAGTCCTCTTCCAGTAAGTTAGAAGAAATATGATTCTAAAATGTAAATGCACTCATCTATCACTGATTCTGCTTAAATAGATTTATGGATATATACGTATTTTACCATTTGTTATATTTTTATAAGCCTGACATTTTAGTTCACCTGTAGGTGATACTGGGACATGAAATGTTCCAAAAGCTTCCCTCCACCCCTCATGTATTACAGGATTAGAAAACATTTTTAAGCTTAAGGACCAATAGAGCTGACAAAAACATAACAAAAGGTACAAAGGAAATTTGAAGTTATTATGGTACTTTGAGGATGGGAGAAGAGAATGATACTGGTAGATTAACCTTGGAGCCCCAAAAAACTTTCTATGGCCAAATCCAAGCAGTAGCCATCAAGAGAATTTGATACAAAGGGCTCCAATTGAGAAGGTATCTAAAAAACAAGTACCTAACTTTAAAAGCAGAATCATTCACTTCAGGGGTGAATATTCATGTGCATAAACTTATAGGATCTTAGTAGACTACATTATAAACTAATGCACTTTTTCCTTACACTGGATAAATCCCTAGTCTTTTAAGTTTTCTCTGATATAAACACCCATTAGATGACCAAATATTCAGCCTTTTGTCCTAAACTGCAGGCACTTTTTTGTTATTCCTAGTATTTTCTCTGATCTGCTTCTCTATCTTATCCAGTGATTACATGTAATACCTGGTTTGCAAGGAAAAGCTGCCATGCACAGCCCTCTGGGTTGGCACATGCACCTGGACAGGCACAACCCACTGGGCTTCAGTGGCTAAAGATGGTATTTCGCAGGTGAGTAAAAATCTCTGTGCAATAATGTGTCTGCAGTCTGAGGATGGGGAATTGGCTCACGTAGAGAGCCCATGTTGCTGTAGAAAAGGCTGCCATGTGACTTGCTGCTCCATTAGGCACAGGAGTGATATTCTCTTTTAAGGCTTTGGATTTCGTTGCGTCCAGTCCTGCTGTGGGTGTTGTTGACAAAAGTGGTCCTGTGCTCCCTTCTCTCCTGCTCCTGCCACATGCTTTGCCAACCTCCCTTGCCTCAGGTTGTGCTACTGTGCAGTGCACGGATGCAGCTCATTGAGCTCAGAGGAAAGTAACTCACCAAAATAAAAACTACATTTTCTCCCAGATCCAACTGCGTGTGGTCCCACAAGTGCTGGGTGTGGCAGATGCAGAGCATGGAGTGGGAGGATCAGACCTCTCCTCCCCCTCACCTGCTGCAGCCTTCTTCACTTATATTTGGTTCAACACAACAAATGCCAAATGCCCCAAAGCTGGGAGACCTTTGTCCAGAAGTCACACTGTCCAACACACAAAAGTCAGACACACAGGTCAGAGACAGAGCACTGAGCACATTTCCTAATTTTTGAGTGCTTAAGTTCACAACCTTCACATGTACATTTGTAAAATTCTCTGGATTTCCTTTCCAATGAAGGTAGTTTACATATGGACTCAAATATATAATTATCCAACTGTGGATTTTTGGGTATATGCTCGTACACACTTTTTCAAGCACCCCCACACCCCCATTATAAAAAGCTAGTATATGTCTTTTGATGTAGGTCAGGTATCTCCCTGCCAGCTCCCTGCATGCCCTTCCTCACCAAAGAGCTACCCCTGAACCATGCAAATATACATGCAACTGCCCAAACTCTATCACCGGACAACAAAACCCCCTATATCCATCACTGCTTTCCACTGACAACCTTTATTGTCAGATGTATTCCCAGCCAGAGCTCACAATCACAAGATGATTTGCTTAGCTGTATCTGTATTGATATTTATGAAGTCTGAGGCACATTCTAAACCAGACCAAATGTATGATTTTATTCTTTATTGAATAGTTACTGGTAATGCAAGTTGTCAGGAGAATACATTGCCAAAAAAAAAAAGCTCTCTTAATGTTAAATCAATGATTCATTTACTCTCTTCATGATTAATTGCAAAGTATTTGGAACTCTGATGACTTTTGTGGAGGCAATATTGTTTAATCAAAAGGAAAATAGATCCAATCTGCATGGCAATACTGATTTTTCTCCTGTGTCAGTAAAACAAGGAACTATTTACTTCCACTGCTCCAGGTGCTAGGGAAAGCTGTAAGAATCAATGTGGAAGCCTGGATACTTCAGCATGGGAAATTCAAAGCTGTTCTTTTGGAAAGGTGTGTCTGTCTCTTTGCTGACACATGACGAAAACAATGTATTTATTACACCAGAGCTGGCCTGCATAGGAAGCATTCCTAATTCAAAGGGAATCCCAGATGTTTAGCTAGTTAAAAACCAGACCACAGCCCAGCAGGTGCCCACAGTAGTTTGCAGACTGGCACTGAGCCTAGGCACGTTTTTAGCTTAGCACAGCTACAGCTGCTACTGTCCTCCCACAGATCGTCTTTCCAAGGACTGGATCAGCACTAAGCCCAGGCAAAGCACCATCACGGCCAGATGAGGACTTCCAGTGCCAGGGGGCCCTTCCAGATGCAGAGAAAATTTGGAAGAAAATCCCAGGCCATGGTATACTCTTTAGCCATCCATAGAAGTGCACTGATCCCTGGCACTGCTCACCCATGTCCGTGTCTGTGCAGCACCCGTTTGCTTTGCTTCTACCTGTGAAGCCTGAGAAGTCACCAAGGCTGCTCTCCAGGAGCCCTGGGGCACTGGCCACCCTGACACCCTGTGATGTAATACAACATCCCCACTCCTGCCTAAATCCACTCGGGATACATGGGACCATAGAGGAATACACCTGATGCCCACAGTGGCATCTGAATGGTCAGACAGGGAAGTGTCCTTTACAGGATCCTCACAGCTCTTGCTGAACTGGTAAGAACTGCAAAGGCAGGTCAGGGCAGTGTGCCCATGCCAGGCCCTGGCTGCTGTGGGCAGTGTGCCCGTGCCAGGCCCTGGAAGCTGCAGGATCCAGCAGCAGCCACACGCTCCATCCCTCCCACTTGGCCCCGTGCCATGGGCAGGGCTGGCAGCTGCACACAGGCTCCTGGTCTCTCAGGGGGCAAAGCCCTGGCTATGCTTCAAGGAGAAGAGGGGAAAGCAGGAAGCTTAAGGGATGCCTCAAGGACGTTTAAACTGGCTTTTCATGCCAATTTAACCCCTAACATGTAAATGACTGAAAAGCTAATCCATTAATGTACTCTTGTGGCCTTCTGCAGTCTGATCAGACTATCACGGATTCAGAGTGGGTTTGCTGACAGAGGGCTTTAGAAAGGAGGGCACATGCGAAAAGCAGCCACGATGCTGCTCATTATCTACAACGGTTTTACCGTGTGTCAGATCTTCAGGTTCTGCTTGGAGGTGAGCTGGTGGTCACAGCTGGTCCCCAGCGGCCAGGCCTCTCATGGTGTCACCAGCAGTGCATGTGGCCAGTGACTAAGTGGCTCTTCTGCAGGGAGTGCAGCGCTGGAGAGCTGCTCAGAGACTGGGTCCCCTGCGCTACTCTGGCAGCTGAGAAGTGCCTGCCCACCCACAGACATATTGATGTGGCAGAAGAAGGCAGGCAGCAGGTGTCCAAGGAGATCTTTGCTAATGTGACATAACATGGGAAAAAAGTGCTGGAAAACAGAAGTAATACAGAACAAGAAAGGCTGCTGGCATTGGCAGCAAGGGACCCGACTGGCTCAGCCCAGTGTTGATGGAGAGTGGAGTGAGTGGGAGAGGACACAAAGCACCTGGTAAACTGGGCAAAGCTTGAGACTGGGACAAGAACTGCAGGGTAACACTTGCCTCACATTAAGTACTTGGCTTCTCTCCTTGGCTTTCTTCCTTCTGGGATTTCCATCCTGTGTTTCCAAATGTGAAGCCGTGTTGTCACCCTGCCCAGGGAGCCAAGCAGAGATGGCAGATCCATATTGCAGAGGGCACAGGGAGAGGCTGAGTGGTCTCTGCTGGCCAGAGCTGGTACAGCCCTCCCCTTTCCTCAGCATTAGTTAGCCCCATATGAGAAAGAGAAGCTCCCAGTGAGAAACAGAGATCAGACCCACCTCTTGCACATTGAGCATCCTGCATATATCAGACCTGTGCCTGCACTGTGCAATTTGTCCTCTTCACTTCAGACAGGGCTGGCTGAGACCTTCCATTGCTTGCCCAGCTCTGGGATGGCTCCTGTTCTGTGTGCTGGGAGAGGCTGTCAGAGCCTCCACTGAGACATCAGACATTCTGCCTGGGGTATGTGAGTGCAGGAGACCAGACTCCTTCTCAGCCTTGCAGCCTCCTGATGCTCTGAGGCTCTCCAGGATGTAACTCAGAACGGCTGCCTGCTGTGTTTAAAAAGGAGAATAGTCCCAGCACATATTGCAGATTGCTTCAGAGAAGAAGGCATGAAATGAACAATGTTCTGTTTTTAAACAGCTCTGGCCATGTTTGCCCACTGCCAGCCCATGCTGGCAGGTGAGAGGAGGAGCAAGTGAGGACTTCATCTACTGCTGGAGCCTTGAGCTGGGGGATCTTGGCACTGCATCCTGTGGCAACGTGGTGCCACTTGCAAAAAGCAGCTGAAAAAATGCCAGACATCTGTGCCCTCACTGTGTGAACCAAAATGGAAAAGAACCAACTATTTTTCTTTCCACTGAGATTTATAAAAAGCCCCTCTGTGATCTAAACTGACACACAAAATGACAGTCTCCTATTGATTATTTTTAACCTAATTTAGCTGACAGTAATTGTACTGGACCTCTATAATTGTGCACAGCATTTGGATAGAATTATCATCAGCTTCATGGGGCTAATGTGATGCCAATATCATATTTGAGACATGTTTTCAACATAGTCAAACATTTACTGAATATCAGAATATTGACATTTACCTTTCCTGGGAGCTTAATTTTTCCATTCCTTTCACATGTCCTTCCACTTCAGATACACCACACACAACTCAAAGTACTGCAGGTTCTCTCTGCCCACACCAGAGCTCTTCCCCAGCCTGGTGACCCCAGCAGCTTTGGTCAGCTGTCCCCTAAGCTGAGGTTCTCCTCCATGCAGCCTTGAGCAAGCTCACCCCATCCCTTCTTTAGACATGTGCAATAAGGGAAGAGCGTTTTCCTACCCTGGGAGGGTCAAGACTCTCAAGTTTTGATTTGAGTGGAGGGGAGAATCTCTTACTCCTTGTAGCAGATTGACCACAAAGGTCTCAGTAACTTCTGGAACATGGCACTGAGATCTCCTGTGCTTGATGGATGGATGATAGTACCACAAGGCAGGAAAGTCAAACATGGCCCAACCATTTAGGGCTTAATGAAGCAGACCTAAACTCCATCTGGCAACCAGCAGCAGGAGAGAAGAGACCAGTGAGTCCAAGCGTAAAAGTACCACTTAGAAATAGATAGATACAGTGTGCTTTAACTGAAGGTTACAGATGGTGGTACCAAGTTAGACTTCTTGGTAGGAGCCATGTAATTGTCTAATCACTCCAAAAGTGTCAAATGCACAGATACAGTGCTGCCCCTCAACGTTTCTGTACATTTTTAATTAATGAGAGATGAAAGAACCGCCTTAGCTGTACCCACTATTTTCACAAATATTTTAGAGCCTACTATGTCTCTACATGGTGAAGTGGAATAATTAGCACTGTGTTGCTCCTACCAACAGACAGATGTAACCTCCACCACTGCTCCCAGCAGGTTCTCCCAGTTTACTGGTCTCCCTCCTCTCCAGGTCCACTTTGAAGAGGATCTTGTCCTTCCTCCATCAGCCCAGCTTTTCCAACTAAAGCTGTGCTCAACAAGCTGACCTGCAAGGTAGTCTAAGGCCCTTAACTCAATTTCTTAGACTGTAAAGTTAGCAAAATGGGGAGACTGTGTGGGAACAGAGGAGGGGAAAAGTCTCTATTTCAACTATTCTTTCAACCCTGTCTGCTGCGTACATTTTCATTCCCGTGTTTTAAATATGTCTGACTATCTGCTGCAGTCACGTGCACAGAGGAGTGTCACTCACAGGCCGCAAGCAATGTAGTGAGGGAAGGCAGTAACTGCGGCTCAGAGGGAGCAAGGAAGTGCCATCCTCTTTGCCTGGACAGTTTGACCACTTCTCAGTGGATGGGCTGCAATGGGAGAGCTCACTCTCTTCTTTTTTAATGTGACTTTGTACCACCGGAGTGTTTCTCTAGGACGCTTACAAATAGAATCAGTTGTATTTTTAGAATAAGAAAAGGAAAAAAAAAAAGCTGAAGAAAAAGCTTTCTAATTTCCCTCTGAAAAATGTGAAGAAGTGAGCCCTGTGCTGTGCTGGGAACTCAGTGGGGGGTCCCGAGCAAGGGGTTTGCTGCTTGTGGGCATCGCTACCCAAAGGAGGCCTGACTTAGGGTCTCTATGGCATCAGAGTTCAAAGCCATCACCAGTTCACACACCAGGAAAAGAGAGAGATGCCCTTTCCCCCATATACTATTTTCATTATTTTCATTAGAGACTACTTTTCAGGGTACTATGCTATGTCTCACAAAACACCCAAACCCTAATTTTTAATCCAACTCTTTGCCATCAGAGTAGGAGACTACTGGGGAATGATCTCAAATCTACTCAGTCCTTGCCAAGGACTGCAGTGCTTGCAGGGTGAGGCCTTTGGTGAACTGGGGAGGGGATTCATACCGTGTGCTTCCACAAATAGCTTGCTAATGCACAGTTAATTGCTTGCTACATTTAGTGAATTTAAGATTCTGGATTAGAGGAAAAGTACTTAGGCAAAAAGCATTAGCCTTCAGAAATCTTAAGTTAACAACACATCCATCCACATACCCATTTATCTCACCACTTCTGGACTACCTTAGCACAGTCTAATAGGAGCTGTGTGTCTGCTCTTCATCGAATTATGAACATGATAGATCATTACAGAAAAAATATGAACCACAGCACTTCACATCCAAAAATGCACATGTACAAAAATGCTGCATGGAACCTCGTCAGCCCCTCTGCAATCTTGTATCAGAAGCGAAATAAGAAAAGCCCTAACTGTGAGAGCCTGTCCAGTTCTGTTTTCTGGAAAGAAAAAATTCACTTATTTTGAAATAATATTTCCTTTTAATTTGATATTAAAGGATAGATTACGATATAATTTCCATCCTCTGCAAAGCTGTGAAGAACCATTTCACTGTATATGGAAACCAGATTACAAATGTAAAAGTATTTAAGGAAAATGTGACAATCCTTTTGTTAAGGCAATTTCAGCTGATACTCCTGCATTCTGGTTGGTGGAAGCAATACTTGCATGACTGCAAGAGTGATATAAAGGAATTTAAAGAGAGTGAATAAATTAAATTATATTTATGCTAGTATTTACTTAAGTCCTGAAGATGACTTATTTAGAATGCATTCACATAAATTTTTTGAGAAGGTGTAGCAAAGATTAATTGAAATATTAAATCAATTTTATGACTATATGGGAGAATGCAGTTCATCCCCATTTGTCACTGTATTCAATAAAGCACTACAGCTTAAGACTTTGATTTACAAATAGTGGAGCAAAGAACCTGAACACTAGAATACTACTGGGTGTCTCTAAATTAAAGGATCTGTGTAAAAAAAGAAGTAATTCTTATCTACTGCTATTAGACTGGCAGTATGTGATATATGTAAAAGATGTAAATAATAAAAAGGACACAGGTAATGAGATTTTCAGGAACTTTCAGCCATGGCCTGACTCTGTTCCCATTGTACTTCCAACACAAGCAAGAGCTAAGTCATGCTCAGTGCTTTCTAAAACCCACTCTTTATTTTAGAGCTGCAGCTCTCATTTTTTATCCCTCTCATCTGTTCCCCTCTGAAATAACCTGCAAGGCTGGAGACTACGACTACAGGTGTTTGTCCTCCATATGTGAAGTCTGATCCTTTTCACTGAGGTGAGGAATTCTCTCCAGGATATGAAGCCAAGCCTCACACTGACCTCAATCTTCACACGACAGAATGGTTTAAACGAATAAGCTGCGGGTACACGTGTGTTTTATGGCACTGTGATCTCATGCATGTTGGTGGTGTCTCATCAGCTGGTATCAGTGTCAGCCTGCAAAGCAGTGTCTGGACACAGGAATTCTGCATTTCTCCACAAGGCTGTCTGAAACCATTTGAAAAACTTCTACTAACCTTCAGTGACTTTGGAGTCAACCCCTGTGGCTCCAGTCAACATGCACTTCCCCCTGACCTTTCCCTCATCTTTCCAAATGATAAAGAGCTGTGTATTTATCTACTACACTTGAGCCTTGGTTCAATCCATGAGTTTTCCTGGCACGTAACAAGGATGGAATAGCTATATATCCCACCACAGAAATTATGTATTCAACACCAGTGGCAAAAGTACATAAATCAAGGTCAGAGATAAAATCTATCTGATATTACAAATTACTGTTAACTTTTATTAATTTAGATTATCTTTAACAAAACACAGCTGTTCAGTGTGTCACTGGCTGCCCTCACATTCAGTAGAACTATTTAAAATGTATTGAACAAATTGAAACACAGGCAGGGAAAACAGGTATGAAATTTGTGATAAAACAACAAAATTACCCAAGTCCAACATAGCATGAATGCCTTGGCAGAGAACACTGAGCCAGGCTCTGGATATTTTGCAGGTTTTCAGTTAAAATAGAAGTGTCCTGACACAGAAATGGATCTTACTTATCAAACACATGCTTCCCTGATCGTGTCACATTCTCCTAATAAATGTTTCTAATTCTGGCCCTGGTGGGTAATGTTTCTTTTGAAAGATTATGGTTCAGGGCAGAGAACATACAGTTTTTTAAACTCCTCTGCTTAGTTTAAATCTCCTTGTTTCACCCTGAGCCTTGCACCAGCAGGGCAGTCTGTGGCTGGAGTGTATCAATACAGCTCTATTGACTCCAGACAGATTTCACCCCAATTTGTTTCAGGCATGGACCCAGTCCTTGATTATATCCATGAGCCAGGCTGTAAGGGCCTGAGTGAGCTTTCCTGACAGCACTGAGAGTCCAGGGAAAAATCTCTGATGACAGAAGATTGCTTAACATCAGTGAAAACCACTAGACCTAGAAATACAGTTGAAACAAATTATTCCTGTCTCTGTATTTTGTCTCCCATGTCATGGTGTTATCTAAGTGCATGTGTGAGTTAAGCTGGTAGAGCTGTGTGCTCTCAGGAGAAGGTGATATCATAGACTGAGCAACCACTGTGACAGTGGGCTCAGAGCTTACAATGCTATTTGTTAGACAGGCTCTACGGGCAAGTATTATAGATCAGAAACCCTGTGCAACGTCAGGTGCTACCTAGATGGCCATGCAGCAGTGATTTTTGCTGATGTAGAGGCTAAAGGGAGGTCTGCCCACCTGAGCAGGCAGTAGGTGGGTTTGTGCTTTCTTAGCAAGCCAGAAATAGAAGCTCTGGCCATGTGTTCATGATCAGCTCAGTCGGCAAGTCACTATCAGAAAAACTAGGTTTCCACAGTTCTTACTTGGTGATTTCAATACCTTGATAGTTGAAGAGCTGATAATGTAGGAGAATATATTAATTTTAGAAGAACAGATGTAATCTTCAGTCAGGCATCTTGCAACAAACATCTCTCCTTCAGTCACATACAGGTCAGCTTTGAATGGGGAGATGACATCAGGCTAACAATCCTGCATACCTGAAAACATCTCCTATTTAATTTCTAATGACCTGACTGCAAAAGGCCTCTGACTGTCTTCAATTTGTCATCAGAACTTTGTGAGTAAACAGATTTTTCATCTGCTGCTTTCTCATATCCCAGTATATGAGCAGCTCTGAGTGAACAGAGAGGTCCCAATAGTTGTTTTGATAAGAATCATGTTTCTACATGAATATGTATCATTGCAACATTGAAGCCCCTGTGCATATCTAATTTAGATCTAAGATACTTTATATTCTTCCTGATATTTCTCTCTTGAGATTAGGCATTTCAAAGTGACCAGGCACAGGTTTTGGTATTAGCCCAGCAATAATCCCACTGTAGCATTCCTGCAAAGCACATGAGCACTGGAGGCTGGCCACCTACAGCTCCTTCTCTTGCCCAAATCGCCCCCTCCAGCCTCCCAGTCACTACAGCACCCGCGTGGGTTCCCTGGCTTTCCTCCACCCTGGGGGGTGGGGTGCTGAATAAAGCCTGAATAACCTGAGCTGCTGCTGTATTTAGGATGCAGAGAGAAATCTGATTGTCTGGGGCTTGCTCTGGCTACTAAAAAGTCGGTGTACCATCCAGGGAGAGCCAGCCTTGTGTTTTACAGAGTAGGAAGATGAGATGGAAAGGAGGCACCAGCCTGCAGCACTGGTGCTTCCTTCCTCAGTCTGAGACTTCATTCCTCAACTGAGCCAGTTCAAAGGCGAACAAATGTTGTCATTAAATGACCCGTCAGTGAAATGCCCTTTCAGGTGCCATGTTCCCTGCAGCAGCTTGCTCTGGTGTAAGCTTCCAGCCCCTTGCTCACGCGCAGCCATCCTGCCAGCCTGTGCCACCCACTACCTCTGCCAGCCACTGCCACAGCTCCTGGAAAGTGCTGGGAAAGCACCCCGACTGGGAAAACACCCGATTTTAATTTCACAAAACTCTAGGACAAGTTTATAAGGAGAAAAGACGTGTGAAATAATCTGAGCCCTTTTCTGCTGGAGGACTTTGGATTTTTAGTGCATCCACTGATTTTTGGCCTTAGTATCATCCTGTATTGACATAAAGCTGTCCTGAACAAAGCTGTGTGACAGCTTTGGCTGACCATGCGCAACTCTCCACAGCACAGATTAACGTTCTTCCTCTTGAATTGCTTGTGCACTCAACTTCTTCATCACAATACTGGACAGTCATGGAGTCTAAGTCAGCCCTCCTCTATCCCAAATTGAATTCCCATTCACACCAGCTGAGAATTCTGTTCAGGATGGCATAAATGTTTATGACACTAACAGAGCCCTGTGGGGACAGAACCAACAAGTAAACATACAGAAGATTTTGGTCTTCATGTATTTACTGAAAACACTATTCTGTGGTAACAATATTTCAATTGAAATGGAGTTGAAATTTTCATGGAGCAGGTCCAGCATAGCTAGAAAGAAAAATTAAAAACTCTGCACTGTCTTCAGCTTAAAGCAGCTCCAACTACATTTTAAAATAATAGCTTGAGATGTACTGCATGGAGAGTGTGAGAAATGCTCCACAGTGAGGTGATCTATCAGAGGGAAACCTTGAAGCCTAAAAAGGAGGGAAAACAATAAATCCCCAGAATAAATATTGAAAGGAGAGAAAGAAGGAGAGATATTTCATTTTATTCCATCATTTGATGTCATAAGCATGAACAGGGGAAAAGATTTATTTATTTATGTTTCCCAGAGGGGTTGGTTCTGTAAACAGATGGAAGCAGGGCTGGAAAATCCAAATTCCAGACAGAAGAGGTCAAGGCATAATGGAGCTGTATTTTCAGATACAGTGATATAGTGCCCATAGCTGATGCTGGGCTCGATTCCTTATTAGATTTGCAGAGGTTTATGGATGCGTTATGCAAATTCCCAATCTGCTGGAAATATGCACGGCAGGACCTCAGGTTTGCTGCAAAGCACTGCCCTGGCACAGTGGCACGGCTGGCATTACACTGCAGGTCTGGCACCCGCCTTGAAAACCCTGGGTTCAGTCACCTACAGGTTTCTCAAGAGAGCAACTCCCTTGCTTGCTTTCAAACCAGAATCTGAACACTTAGATTTAAAGGAAATGTATCGGCTAATTTAACTGTTATACAATATTGTATATCTGTTCCCACACAAATTGGAATGTTAGAATGGATCTGTCCAAGTTATTTTAACTGTCTTGTGCTAGCTTTTCAATTCAGAAGTCCACTTCAGCAAAACGTGGTGTTGAAATTCAGACTTTACAAGGCCTGTTCAATTAGAAGACCCGGCTCCTTCTCAGGGCATGGAGCTTTTGCTGCTTCTGTATTTCTTGCATCAGCGCTTGGAGATGCAACCAAACATCAGCACCCTGGTGCAGAGGAATTTTTTCTGCAACACGATTCACACAGAGGATGCTTTCCCGTTCTCCCAGTTTTGCTTTGGTTGTTTTTTTTTTTTCCTATTTTTAAGCCTGGTTACCCATATCTTCTCTATTTAAATGATAAATTACTTTAGGAGTCTCTCAATCAAGTAAAATTCTAAGCACAATGGACCCATGGTCTCAGCCAGCACGTAACCGTGATCCTAAGAAATGGTAACAGAGAGGATTCCCAGTGCTGTTATATCCCTGTAGGCTTAATTCATGGACACTGAATCATCCCATTGGTTTCAAGGGAAGTAGGTACAGTTATACACATACTTTGGATGTTGCATGATCAAGAAAACAAGCATGTGGGTCCATTAATTCAGTCTGTTTTGCTCTGGGCACATCTGAAGTTTCACAATCCAAGCCAAAGAGAACCAAACCAGAGCGAAAATGTTTATTAGCAATTTATTATTATTTTCTCTGATCCTCTATAGGGCTATTGTAAAAAGCTTCCATTAATATATTACTAAGATAGATAATAAATAACATATACCATTATATAAGAATATATCAGTGAGCCAACAGATGACACTTCCATTAATATTTTGTTCAATTTTTAGTCATCACAGTGTCTCTCATCAGAGAACATATTAGGTCTCTTGGTGAGTTATTACTGAAGCTCATCAGGCAGAATATGCTGGAGTTTTAACAACCTCTGCTCACAGAGTTGCCTGTTACATTTCTGTTACTATTTTTGTACAGAATGATATGTTGGGGTCCCTCATTTTAATTAAATAGCTAATAAAAGTAAGCAGTGTGCCTTGGGTTAGCCCAGTGGTAAACCAAGGCTATGGAAAAGACTCCAAGGCAATCCATCACCCTCTGCTGCGCCCAGGGAGGAGCTAAATGGGCTGTAAATGACTTCTTCTTGGGGAGAAGGAAAAAACTGAGCAGAGTTCCCATCTCCCTGCTCCCTGCCTGCTCTCACGGAAGCAGAGGTGTCCAGGGCTAAACTTTAGGAGTTTCAAAGATCTGCAGACTTGGAGGGCTGTTGCCAACTCCATTAGGTGTAATTTATTAGTAGGAAAGTATCCAAGGGCTTGATCCAAAGCCTCCTATATTCAGTGGAATGCTCTGAATGTGGCTTTGAGAAACTGTGGGCTATCTATACTAAAAAGTGAATAATAAAAAAAAAAAGGAAACAGCTTTTGCTGTTACTATACCAGTCACATAGAAGCAGATCATTTTTCACAGTGCTGTCAGGTAAAGTCAAACTGCTTCTCCAGGAGATTAGGGATTGATTAAAGTCCTTGCACTCAGGGATATATATCTGTATTAATCTTGGAATTATTTGTCAAACATCCAAGATCTCTGCTCTGATTCGTGGAACATATTCTGAAAGTCAACACTTCAAATGAGTCAAGATTTTTTAAATTATTTTTATGTTTTTAAGGTAAATGCACAAGCTGCTTCCTTGCCCCCAAAACCAAGCTCTGCTATTTTTAACACAGCGCTATTTTTGCTTTGAAATGCGCTTAATGTGTTGCTGATTGTGGAGAATGCAGCTGGGAAGCTAGAAAGTGGGAATTAATACACTGTCAGCCAAGTCCATAAAGCACAGTCACCGCTTCAAACCATGAGCCAAGGCCAGGGTAGCACTGACAGCTCCTGCTGTCCAGTCAGGGAGGTCAGGGGGTGCCAGGGAAGCCAGCACTAAAGCCACTTCTACAACTCTTCCCACTTGAACCCTATCGAGAGAAGCTTTTAAAATGCAACGTTGGGTTGTACCAGAAGAACCACAATTTGACTTGCCACACTTGGAGCCTGGTATTCAGAAGACACACCATTTCCCAGGATCCTGCAAGCATGCCCTGGACTCTGGAGCAGGGACTGGGTGTGCTTTTGGCATTGCGCAAGGCTGTGAAGGCGGCACAGGGAACACAGCTGGGTATCTCCGTGCCAGTGGCTGCTCCTACCCGCTGTAACAACTACCTCCTGGTTCTGTGGCCACTACCCGGAGCTGGGAAGGTG
Organism: Cephalopterus ornatus; assembly: GCA_013396775.1. NCBI lineage: Eukaryota > Metazoa > Chordata > Aves > Passeriformes > Cotingidae > Cephalopterus > Cephalopterus ornatus. The sequence continues at coordinate 68,024 of VZRE01014602.1, forward strand.
TGGAAGCACAGAGGGAAGGGCAGTAAGGTACAGACTGCTCCAAGCCCTCCTTAGTAACCAAGGTCAGGTTTAATTTGGCTTTAGCCTCTATTGGAGGTGAGATAAAGAAAGACACTACGATTATTTTTCCCAGCTTGCCAGGCCTGAAAGCAGTCATTCTCGTTCACATAGAACAGAAAAATGTGCTGGATAATCTGGCTGCAGTTCAGTAAATAAGTTGTGTCACACACTTTCATTTGAGGGATCAAAATTTTCTGGTTTAGCAATCCCTGGCAGAATAATCAATAACTTACACTCTGAGAGTGATGGGAAGAGGGAAACAATGAAGATAACAGACTGTAGCAGGGCATCAGGATCTGCAGGAGATCGGCTAACTTGCTGGAATAAGGATGTTCTGGCCTTTTGCTGTCGGAAAATTAGGGCTCATTGGCAAGGCAGGAAACACTTGGGGGGAGTTTGCTGAGACACAGAAAATCACCAGTGCACAGCTCAGCACAGCTTTCAGTATGGCCAGAAAAAAACCCAGATCTGGAGCATTAAGTAGTGATTATGGTTCACCCAGGCTCAAATCCTGTCCTGTGCGGGAGTGAAGACAGTGTGAGCCCTTCATAAAGGACAAATTACATCCCAGAGGAGAACCACAGGCTGGGAAGCCCCAGCACAGGAGAAACCAGCTGGAAAAAAAAGGGAAATTCACACAGCCTTGTCATCAGCCACAACTGTCCTAATTTCACATGGATTTCCACCTTGCTGGACAAATTAGGACAGCTGTGTTTAACAAGCAAGTGCAGAAGGCTGTCTCTAATTCCTGCCCGTTAGATGTTCACGTGTCTGCTGGGGACTGAGGCTGGGAGGGTACAAGCTCAGGTTGGGTTTGGAGGCAATACTGAAGACACTGTTAATGAGGAGGGCAGGGGAAGGTTGGGGTGGTTTGTTTTCCATTTTGTCCCCTAAACCATAATTGAGAGTAAGTTGGAAAGCAATTACTTTTAATATCTTACCTACAATTCCTGACCGACTAATAGCCCGTATAACCTCCCAGCCAAATTCTGTGAGCTGCTGAGACCCTACAACTCAAGCAGAAGTGATTTGGGGGCATAGACATAGAAGAATTGGTATTTATGATCTTGCCCGAAGGTTCACAGCAGGGCTGAACCTGGGCTACTAACTAGGTCTGTCCAACTGTAAACTAAATGAGAGCCTGAGGAACAATAAGGAAAAAGCCAATTAGTTGATACACTAGAAAATGGATTCCCTAGAAATAACAGTTGGAATCAATTCTCCTTAAAAGAAAAAAAAAATTTGGAGCAAAACAGAAAGGAAAACACCCCTAATTTCATCAGGTACTAAGTTAAAATAATATATATGCAGAGTCTGTAAGGTAAGACTGTGATCAGCAACCCTGATGTAAAGAGGGAAGCATGAAGCTGTGCAGTTGTGAGGAGCCAGTGGAGCCCCAGCCTTTGCCTGTCCCTGGTCCATCTGTGCTTCCCATGGGAGCTCGGAGCCTGGAGACCTTTCTGCCTTGCTGAGACAGATCCAAGTCATTACAGGAATCAGCTCTTGGGCATGAGCCACATTTAACCAGGCTGATTTCCCTGCAATTACAGAATCCTGCCAGATTATAGTGTTTTAAATTACTGAATTCTTATTATTTACTCAGATTAGCTACACGGTTTGGTTATGCATATTGTGCTTCCTAGAAGGACTAATGGCTGGTAGGGAAAACATGAAATCTTCACAAGATAATTGATAAATAATAAAACACCAGCAACTGCACTTGCCCTCAGGTTTAGAAGGCTTGAAAAATGTTTCCTTCTTGATGAGTTTAAACTGCAGCAGTTGTTCTTGATGAAGTGATATAACCAGAGGGCCAGAGTTTTACTGAGCTGAAGGGGAATCACTCCAGCCCCTCTGTGCCAGGGGAAAAGCTGATCTATCAAGGCTAAGGCTCCTTGGCAGACAAACTGGGTGCCAGAAATTCAGGAATATCAAGGATTCTGCAGTGAGGTGCTGCAGAGTGGCCCAGACATGAAGCCCTGCATGTGAACCCGACCACTGCTCCAAGAGCACAGTGACCATGTGGGGGTCACTCACGCTGTGTCCCACACGGCCCAGTGCTCAAGGTGCACTCAGACCACAGAGGGGGAACCAGCAGCTGTTGAAAGGCTGAATAACCACCAGGGAGCACGGCATTATCCACCTCCTGCCCAAGGGATCACCTTGCAGCTTCCCCTTTCCTATATATAGAGGGAATTCAACCCGTCTCCAAGACATTTATCTGAACAGCACAGAAAAATACAGACTCAAACACAACCTCGCTGCCCAGTTCACAGTGAAAATTTAAAACAGAAAACTGCCATTAATTCCTGCTATTGTCCTGTGGTCCTCAATACCACCAACAAACAATTGGTGCCTTGAAAATGGGCTGGATTCCTTTGGCCAGCAGAAGGCATCCAAGACAAGCTGGACTGCAGCATGTAGAGACAGAGAAGCTTTCTGCAGCACACAAGTCTGCCTTCAGTCACTTAGGCTAATGAGCTTAACTAATAATGCAGCAACTAGACTGCTGGCAAAACAAAAATAGTCCTACAACACAATAATACCTAATAAAAATAATGTCCAAAAGCAGTCTGAAAAATTATACTCCTTAAAAATATTCATGAATTTTCGCAAGCAATTAAAGAAAAAGTATTACAATTTTTTTACCATAAATCTTTGCAATTAAGGAATCATCCATAATTTGTGGCCCGAATTCCCCCAGAGCAAATAGATACTAAGGCAAGTCTATAAGATTCTTATTATCTATTGATGATAAATAACTTGTTCTTTTTCTACTAAACTGACTTTGACTCTGGATATTTTCCTGGGGTTTACAGTCTGGTCCATTGCAGCAGCATCAATTCAGAGAACTGCTGCTGTGGTTTTGCACTGGGTTTACATCACCTGTAGCAGAAGAGCAGCAGCAGGCAAATCCCTTCAGAGGGGGTGCCTGAAAAATTGTTCTCTTGGCTAGAGACATTATTGCCTCTTAAACAGGCAGTGTGAGCCCTCTGGGAGTGGGTCACTGAAGATTTGCTGGGCTGAATCTTATTTATAGATTTCTTCAAATCATCAGGGACAGGTTGTGTCTGTGTTTGACACAGGGTGGTGTCAAACAGGTCAGCTTTAGGAGAAGCTCCAGGGAGGGAAGGTGGCCCTGCCCCAGCCCCCCTTCCTCTGCCAGTGCATGGGTCTAGAACAGGGTTTCTCCATGCAAGCATGGATTGGGGGAAGGAATGAGCTTAGGATACCGCACACCACACAAAGCAAAAATCACAGGAATGCTTAATCCATCTCAGTGGGCAGGGAGTGTGCAGCCAAGCCCCTGCCACACCAGCAGCCAGGGGAGAGCCCTGCTCCTGGTTTGTGTGGGAAGGCTGAGGCACACTTCACCCACAGACACCTGGGAGCCGGGCACTAGGGGAGCTCCATGCAGTGCCGTGCAGTGTTCCCAAAACTGCCACTGGCCTTTCAGGATGAGCCCTTTCCCCCCACAGGGCCATGGTTTCGGGAGTTGCTCCTCTGCAGGATTCTGCTTGGCACAGCCCTCCAGGCACCACACACTGGGAACACCTTCACTTCTAAAGGTACCAGGGGTCTTACACCCATTAAACCTTTGCACCTCACCATCCCTGTTCTCTTATCCAGCATGCTGACAACACAGTGTTACAAATTAAAGGAGTTGCAGGAGTTTAGAACACTTTTACCATGCAATGGCAACTAACACATTGGATAAACACGAAAAGCCTTTGCTGAGGAAAACATCACAAACTACCCTGACTGAAAATACACTCTCAGATTATTGGTGTTATTGAGACATAAGAAGTGGGAGTTGACTGTTCTGGGTGCTGTACAAGTGTATGGACATGTGGAACTTGAAGGCATTATGCTGTGATTTAGTCACACGAGATGTTATTAAAATGTTTGATATTCATTATGCAGCTACATTCCTGTACAAAATTAATACAGTGAGGTGTCCCCCTCCCCTGTGTTAACTGCTGCATGCCACAAAGTGAATTCAAAATGCCCCTTTGCTCTCTCCATGACTACAGTCGGCAGCAGCTCTGCTCATGATTAATGACTGTCACACACCACAACAGGGAGCAGGAGGTTCATGGCACATTTGGCAACACCATCACCCCAAGCTGGTCCAGCCCTGGGGAGCCCCTCGAGTCCCCCTTGAGAGGTGCAAGCCCCAGCTCACCCCAGCTCACCATGCAGCTGGTACTGTTCTGCCTCAGCTGGCACCTGCAAGGGCAGCAAAACCAGCACCACCTTACCAGACTGACCGGAAGGTACTTTGTTTATCCATGGCTTTATTTGGGTGTACATATCTTGAATTAATTTCACTATCATTCCCTCCCTGGGAAGGGGCTCCAGAGTTGCTGAGAAAATGTTGGGCTTCAAAAGAGAGAGCCCTCTGCAATGGCAAATGCCTCCAGGTGTCAATCCTGGCTCCAGCTGTGCTGCCAGGAGCGTGGCAAGGACAGAAGGACAGCATGACCAGTTCCTTCCTCCAGCCTTGCTGACTCCCTGCCCCTCTGGGAAAGAAAGTGGGTGTGAAGTCTGGGTCACCTGTTTTCAGCTGCAAGAACTTCTCCAAGTATGGAGGAATCAGTGTCACCAGTGAGGAAGGAGACACTATCTAGACAACTCTGCAAGGCACAGGAAACCTAATTCTATGCAACCTCCTTGCAAATGTCTTACTTATAATTGGTATTTTATTGTTTACTTTGGAGACTTGCGTTTATCAATGACACTTTGCTGCATGAAACAGCTGGAACGCTTCTACCTCCTTTTCCACATCCTGGGGCGAACTGTGGTGATAAATGAGCCCTGGAAAGGCATGATTTATAGCTCTGATGCCTCAAGGTGCACTGCAGATCCTTTTGTACAAATTAAATCCTTCTTAAGACTCCTTAAATTTTTCAGGGTGACCTCTCTTCTTCCCTGTCACAATTCTCATTACAAATCGCTGAGACTCTCTCTCTTCCTTTTTAAAATGTTATTTTAACTAAAGGTCTCATCTTTCCATTTATTTTCCCTTCCAAGTTGCATTTGGCCTCAACCACTCTCAGCTCAAAGTGGACAGCCAATGTCTGGTCAAGAAGAGCTCTACCTGTAACGGGGAGAAGGCTGGTCCGTGGTAAGTGCAGCACCAGAGACTCTGCACACACGTGGTGATGGGCTGTGTCTCACTGCTCCCTTGTTTGCAGAAGTTAAAATCACAGCTGGACATCCATAGCACCCCACTTTCTGACTTGCCAGAAGGCAGTATCTCTGATACCTGTGGTAAGGAAAGCTGACAATGATCCTGCAGAGATCACCCACCCAGCCTGTGCTTTAACTGCTGTCAGCAGGCATTTACCTGCTAGTAATTATCAGGAAAGATAGATGGGAAACACTTGGATGCAGTGGTCAAATTCTCATAGAACTTCCACTGGGTACCCATGATACAAGTCATGAGAAATGCCTCAGGCCTACATTTAGCAAGGGAAGATTCTGGCTCAGCTCTGCAGACACAGCTCAAGCCAGTAAATCTTCTAAGAGGAAGGAAGGGCATCCTTCTTGACATGATACCTGTCCCATGTCCTTCTCAGACCAGAAAGTAATGAGACAAATAAATGATGAAGCTTTTCAGAGGATAATAGGTGAAATAAATCATACAGTGTTATAAGCCATAAATATACAATCAAGGAATTTTGAATATTTAGAATTTTTGCCAACACATTCTTATGATAGCATAAAATCTTTACAGAAAGAGAGGAATTGGGTATCTACGGGGATGAGAACAACATCCAATTGCATTTATTTAGTTAGTTGGTTACCTAATTATTTGTTTCAGAAATTATACCATGGGCCATGCCAAAGGTTTAAATCAATCTTTAATGACTAGGAATTAGGATGACTTTTCTTCTGGCATATTGCTACCAGTATCATCATCACTGGGTATACAATGACACGCAGCTTTAGCCACTTTGGGACCTTGGAAAAGCGTCCCATGCCCAACCAGTCCCTGTTCTTTGGAGGGAGTTGAGCGCACATGGGATCTTGGCCCTTCCCGTACCGTTGTTTTCTTTGTGCTTTGTGTTGGGGCAGCACTTGGAGCATCAGTCCCTGTTTGGCTTTGCTGTATGAACAAACACAGTGCTAGCCCTGCTCTGCATGCAATCCTGTACCTGTGTCCAGCAGTGCCAGGGGCAGCAGGCTGGGCAGAAGGGGTGCCACCAACCTGCTCTGAGACACCGCTGCCTGTTCCTAGTGTGCTGTGGTCTGGGTTACAAGGAAATGCGTGGAGTCTGGAGGACGTTCCAGGGAAACTGTAGCACCCTCTGCACTGAACAGGCCAAGCAACAGCTGCAGATGTGATTATGTACTGGGATGCCACAGTTCCATCCTGGCTAAACAAACCCTTGGCATGTAGCAGGAGCAAACCTAATTCATGTCCAAGCCAGTTTACACCTCATACAAATTTCCTAAACTCCACAGAATGTTACAGAGTCCCTTTTTCTATTTAATTCTGCCTTGACAAGAATATAGAGTGTGTGTGGAAAGTGTAGAGCTGTTCTAAAAAGCCAGCCCTTCCCACACACCAGGCTTCGTGGCCTCTGTCCCCTCCACCTTATGCCGTTGCCTGCAGATTCAAAGTGCCAACAGGGTTAAATCTGGTGTTCTGTGGTAAGTGTGTGACTGCAGGGTAAGTTCTGCCTGCCTCACTCACCACGAGCTTAGCTCTGCTCTCCTGGAATAATGCTCTGATATGAATCCTTTCCTGGGATTCATGCCTGGGCACGCACCTCGGGAAAGCAAGATTCAGAATACAAAGCAGGGAGAGCTCCAAGGTCTCCTTTTGTCTTAGGGTATTTTTCCAAAAAAAGAACTGTCAGAACGAATTTCTTGGGTAGTTACATGCACATCACACGGACTTTCACTCAAGCCCATTGCAATTTGGCATTAGTTAAATGTGCCATTAAAGTAAAGTGTTAGCTAAAAAGCTCCTCAGTAACTCTCCACCCTTGAAAAGCATTTACCAAACCCATATTATGTTCTTGATTGCCTCCACTGTATTTTCTGTGGTGTTTTTTTTCTTTCAGCTGATTGGAATTCTGAGATATAGCAAAACCTTCTTTGGAGTGTGACCTTGAGAGTTGAGCTCTTGTGTGTTATAAATAATGAAAAATTAGATATATAGGCTAAAACAGTGAGGAAAGTATTTTGTAAGATTTTCAAGGGCTGTAAGCCCAAGAAGAGCTGATGTCTATCAGACTGTTATATAAATAGTCTTGTAATAAGGAAGAGCATATAAGATCCAAGATAGATTTCTGCTTTTTAATGAGATAGGAGAATATATTACTTCCGAATTTAAAGGCTATTTTTCTTTTTGAAATTCAGATCTAGCTTTATGAATATTTTATTTTAAAAATCCAGATGATGGTAATAAGTTTTATAATGCTAAGACATTTCTCTTCGACATGTAAGTATATTGTTGACAAACCTAATTTTTTTCAGAAAAATCACTTCAAAGTCACTAATATACATTTTGAAACTGCATTCAGTCTCAGCCCATCCACTAATTTTCCCAGTACTGAAGCTTTCTGCCATTGTGAGGAGTTACAGTAAAAATTACTGATAGCGCAGAAAGAATAATTACTCCTACAGACCCTGCTGGAAACTTGTCACAAGGATAACCTTGCACCAAAATTGTGTTTTTTGAACAAGCTTGCATCTGAACTTGGCACTGGAGTCTCTGCAAAGAGGAAACACTGCTTCATTTAACAAGTACCCTCAAATCTGCCCTGTGATTGAGATAATATTTTATTGCATTATCAAATGAGTTTTGCACTGTAAACTTATTAAAGGAGTAAGTTTTATTGCTTTATTGGAAATTCATTTCAAAAGGATTTCTCTGGTTAGATCCAGATCAATAGCTGCATTTTGCACAATATGAAGATTTTTCTCTTCATTTGGAAATAGGACAGATTGCCTTAAGATTAATTTCAGCTGCAGTAGAAGGAGGATGTTGGAACAAGCAGGCACAGGATTCAGTGCTGGGCCATTATCTCACCAAATGTAAAAAGAAGGAACATATTTTCCCACTCCACTGATAAACTGTAGCTAGATCAGTCAAAATTTTCTCAGCTGAGAGATGCACAGTTCAAAGTGATTGAGGACAGGCTCATGTACTGGGGGCACACACATAATCAGCCATTTTCCAAGATGTTGCTCTTCCTCAGGAAGCCAGACTCAAAATCCTGTGACTTTTCTAAAAGCTGGAACATCTTCTCAAAGCAAACTTGAAGTTCAAGTTTTCATTTCAATATGCTGTTTCAGTAAGTGCCCACACAAAGTAAACATGATGTTTTGTTTCAGGTTAAATATTTGATAATGAATATTTTGCTTGGTCCCCTTTAGAAATGTCAATGTCTTAAGGAAAAATGAATAATGAAAAATTAATCTAAAAATAATTAGCCCTTTCCCTAAACAAATAAGTAAAAAAAATCATGTGTTCTAATTGCTAAACTACCAATTTCTGACTCAGGTTCTGGCCAGAGGCCTCCCACAATAAAGACCCACAGTCTATCCCCTGTTCATCCACTGATTCATTATTTGAACTTGGATAATTGCTGTCTTGTAAGCCTCTGTTTCATCATCTAAGAAAGAGAGCTGATGTGATAAATCCTGGTGCAAAGCCACCTAAGTGCTGTTGATGAGCCTCACTATATGACAAGAAGGCTTTTATTAGTTTTACTTTTTTATAGTCTTTTCTGCTTTTTCAGTCATTCACTAAAACACATCACATTCTAGGCCATTTTTGCACATTCTAGAAAAGCTGGAAAGATCCTCTCTCCAAAACCACAGTGATTAAAACCTCCTTCAGAAATCTTGGATTTATATGATACACCAACAATGCTGTTTCACACATGAACAACAGCGCAGAAGGGAAGATGAAAACAACCCACACCATCACTAACTAGACAAATTCAATGTACAAATCACATTCTGTCCCCCTGAAAATCTTCACACAGGAGATTCACGCACTGTTTTGAGTGACCAAGTGTCCCTGTTACCCCTGGGGACCAAGGCCTGCCCCTTCCTGCAGGGCAGCATCACTCTGCAGATGTGATACAGCACAAACGTGCTTCCATTCTCACAGGGGTGTTTCGGGACACCTCAGTGAAAGGGAGCCTCACACCCAACCCCATACACCCCTGCATGGCTGACCTGCTCCAGAAGACAGGTCTAGAGCCTTTCTGTCTGACCTCAGCTGGCTTCTCTTGCCTTGACAGCCTTGCCTTAAGTCAACACATGGATGTTTCTCTCCATGAAAAAGCACCTAATAACACCTGCTCCAAGCCTGGTGTTCTTCAATTTCCACTTGTGCTCCTGGTACTATCATCTGGTAGACATTATCTACAGCAAATTAAGAATTTATACACCTCAGGAAAGCCCTGACTGGAAGCTCATCGCGGGAGGCTGAATGGGGGCTTTTTCATTAAACTTTTTCGTTTTGCTTAAAGATTGAAAAATGTATGACACAGCTTCTCTGGGGAAGGAGGAATTTCTAACTCCTTAATAAGCACTATTTATCAAAGACATACAGTGGGAGCCGCCTGCCAGATGTAGAGTACATGGTCTGGAAACTCTTGTGTACGAGCTGCCTGAAGGCTGGAATCTGCCTTTATCTGTGTGGCACGTCTGCCGCGGTCACCTCTGCCTGGCAGCCATCAGACCCTGGGGAAGCTCTTCACACACACTGCCCCTGCCAAGGCCATCTTCTTCCAGGGGCATCTTCACCTCCACAGTCAAGAGACAGTTCCCCCCCCATGGCATGAGGCACAGGCCCACCGTGAGCTCCTGAGGGCCAGTCAGCCCCAGGTTCACACCCTGCCCAGTGGGAGCTCTGCACACCTCAGGGCGACAGGGACATTGTTGTGGGTTTCTGTGGCTGGGTTTTGGTAGCGAGGGGGAGCCACAGGGGTGGCTTCTGTTAGAAGCTGCTGGAAGCTTGCCCTGTCCTATGGAGCCAATGATAGCCAGCTCCAGGAGAGACTTCCTACTGCTGGCCAAGGCTGAGCCAATTAGAAATAGTAGTAACGCCTCTGTGATAACATATTTAAGAACAGAGGAGGGTTGCGCAGAAGGAAATTCCAGCCAGGGAAGAGCGGAGTGAGAACATGGGAATAACAATTTAGATACCAATGTCAGTGCAGCAAGAGGGAGAGGAAGGACCCTACAGCAGCAGGGGAAGGACTCAGAGCTGAGGCCCTGCAGCCCGTGGTGCAGACCATGATGGAGCAGCTGTGCCCCTGCAGCCCGTGGGAGACCATCGGGGTGCAGAGACCCCCCTGCAGCCCATGGAGGAGCCCAGGCTGGAGCAGGTGGATATCCAAAGGAGGCTGTGACCCTGTGGGAGGCCCAGGACGGAGCAGGGTCCTGCAGGAGACCTGCAGCCCGTGGAGAGTTAAACCCACGCCGGAGCAGGTTTTTCCTGAGTAGGACTTGTGGCCCTGTGGGGGACCCGCATCGGTACAGCTCATCCAGGAAGGACTGACCCCGTGGGGAAGTGACCCACGGGACAGCAGATTGGGAAGAACTGCCTGAGGGATGGACTCACGTTGGAGAGGTCTATCAAGGACTGTCTCCCGTGGGAGGGACCCCACAGGAACAGGGGAAGGACTCCTCTTCTGAGCAGCAGCAGAAACAACAACTGACCATAACTCCCATTCCTGTCCCCCTGCACCGCTGGGGGGAGGAGGGAGAACATGGGAGGAAGGAGGGGTGGGGAGAAGGTGTTTTTAAGACTGTTTTATTTCTCACTCTTTGGCTCTTATCCTGTTAGTAATAAATTTAAATAATATCCCCACTTTGAGTCTGTTTTCCCTGTGAAGATAAGCAGTCACTGACCTCTCCCAGCTCTTATCTCTACTTATGACTTCTTAGCTGTTTTTTTCTCTCTCCTGTGTCCAGTTGCAGAGGGAGCGTGAGAGAGTGACTTTAGTGGGTACCTGGTATCTGGCCAGGGTCAACCCACTACAGACATCAGTGGCAGTGAACAGAAAGACACCACATGGGAGGTGACCATGACTGAAAATCACAAAAAGAAGCACACTGGTTTGAGTCACTGCAGCTTTCAAACCTAGATTTCATTTAAATTTTCATTTCTACTGCCTTTATAAATCTTTTTATATCTTCACAGAAGTTATATTCATGGAGCTGACTTAAAGTAGAGGATTGTAACTTTTCAATATCTAGCCATGGTAAATATTTGTATAGCTCAAATATAATTAAATTGACCCATAAAAGCTTCATTATATTTTGAGAGCCAAGGTCTCAGTGTAATGGAAAGTTCCTTCTATGCTATTACATTCTAATCAGATTACTCATCTAATCCTCCTCATTTATCAAGTGCATCAGAATTGATCTGCAATGTACAGGAGCTCTTAGTAATTTCTGAGTTTTTTGGGGGGGAGTATTTCTGCCTCTTCTTGCCCAGTTCTTCATTTACTGCAGAAATAGAAAGAGCAAACTGCAGAGCACTGGCTCTGTACAAATCTCTAATACCCAGCAAAAGGGACTATTAGGCAGATTCACTCTTAAACATCAGTGTCTTTCTTGACATTAAAGTTGGAAAATGGAACAATTATTTTTGCATTAGCAAGTCATACTGACAAATTCCCTCTGCACCCTCTTCCTGTCATGCCAAAATGAATCATCAGCATCTTATTAAGGTGCCCAGGCTGTCCCATAACAGTAATAAAGTGTAAATGTATCCCAATTATTCATTTAATGACTTCATGAATATTCAGTAGGAAGAAGCAGTAGCTGAGCTCACTACAGTAGGTTACTAAGGACACAGGCTGCATATCCCTTATTATTTCTGAGATGACTGCAGGTTTATTCAGATCTTTCCAGTGTCCATAAATGATAATTCACGGGGACAACACCTATTCTGTGACAGGTACAAATCCATACAGTTTTAGTCCTCTCATTTACATGTTTCTTGGGAAAGGACCCAATCAGGTAATAAGAACAGATTGCAGGGGAAAATCCAACTTCTCTATCAAAGAACCAGATCTTGGACTAGAATTACAAGAAGTTGGAAATTTATAATATTCTTTACCTGGACTTGCAAATCAACAGGTACTATATGCTTTCTTACACCTGCTCAACCAAAATTCTTTACATTTTGCTTTTTGGTAGCAAGTGAATTCATTTGTTGTATATGTTGTGTACTCCCTTTTGCTGTTCCCCCCCACACCGTCACTCCAGCCCAGCCTGGGTGTGCTGTGAGCTCACAGGAGCTGTTCCAGTCCATCCAAAGGGATGGTACAGGGTTAAGTGTTGAATGAATTGGCACAAAAATGCTTGGCACTGTTATCACAGAAAATTGCTGCTATGACACAGATGCTTTTTTTTAAGATGTGAATTGCCAATGGAAATGTGAACAGTGATTGCACATTTATCCTTGTGTATGCATTGCTCTCCATCTACTACACTGCTCTGTGCTGTGCTTTGCTCTGTGCCGTGCCATCCTCTAGAGCAAAATCTACTCCACATCTCCCTCAGAACCTCTGGAAACCCATTTGGCCAGAGATCCTTGGCCCAGAAGAGACACCCCTCCTTCAAACAAGGCTCACAGTGGAGGGCTGTACAGCCTTGATAAGCTTGCAGTCAGAAGGAAACATGTTTGTTCAAAGAGCTGGCTAGTGCCCAGAGCAAACCTCAGGTGGGCAAGAAAGCAGCTAATCTCCTGACAGAAAATATCATTGCCACTCTGAGAGGGAAAACCGAGGGCAAATGCTGACAGAACAGACTCACTGTCTTCACAAAAGGGTCCACTCCTACTGAGGAAACTTGAACCCAAACCAATCCTGCACAGAAAGGGATGGGAGCAGAGAGGATATCTCCCAGTGTGCTTAGAGGATAAGGATCAGCTCATGAAGCATCTGAATAAGGAGGAAACAGAGACAAGGATTCACTTATAGCACCTACATTGTTTCAGATACAGAGGGAACAGCTTTCAGTATTTTCTGCTTAGCCCGTGGCCTCTTTTCTGCATAAGAGTGAATGTGTGAACACGTGATCAGAAGGTAGGGTAGTGCCTCAGGAGGGAAAGGAGCCAGTTTCTGAAAAGTTTTGCCCGAGAGACTGTTTGAACCCAAGAATTAAACCTGAAGACTTCAAGAACAAGAGTGCCTGCCCACTGGCCAGTCCCTGGAGAGCTGAAAAGCCCAGGGTCTCACAGCTGCATCAAAGCTCAGCTGTTTGCCACCAAGCCAACCACACTTACAGAGAATGCAAAGATGAAAAACCATTTGTAAGCTGATTTATGGTTATTTATTAGTTTGACTTTGTCAGTCCTACAGACACATAAAAAGCAATGCCTTCCAAACACATAAGTTGTCATCCTGTGAAATTGATGCTGGTTTTAGAAGGGTTGTCCTTGGTTTTCTATTTTCTGGTTAACTGGAGAAAATGTTACTTTTACTAGGCATGCTCCCACGAGGATGCCTGAGAGTCTTTGAAAGCAAGCAGCATCAGGCTCTGGATGCATAGCTTGACTGCATTGGCTTTTATGAAATAATCTTGTAACTTGAGACATGCTAAGCAACGCTTCAAAGAAAATCTTTATTTTTAACCCGATTGAATCGGTGAAAGAAAGGATGTCTCTGCCTAACCCAGCCACATATTCAAAGCACAAAGTTCAATTTCTACTTTCCTTTTCTTCGCAAAACTTTATTTGCATTGATTTTGGTCTGTACGTTGTAGATCGACCCTAAGATCCCCTAGTACGCTTTTGTGGCACCCTAATTCCAGCAACTGTATTAACTATGTTCCCATCACTTCTCTTCCTTGAGCAGACCTTTATGAAGCTCTTACGTTTAGGAGGGCAATTATTAACTATACTGTGGGAATCATCGGCACACGGTGTTAGAGACCCGCAGTGCAAAGGGGTTCAAAAGGAGAAAGGGCTCCAAATGGGCTCCAAAGCCGGTGGAAGGCAGACTCAGCTGCAGGTGCTGAGGTACAGGGGTTTGAGAGCAGCCCTGAGCACAAAGAATCCCCAAGCAGCCACCCTTGGTGAGCCAGGAAGCCATGCCACGGGAAGCATCCTACGACTGCCCCTCGCTTCTTACACTCCCTAAGATAATGCTACTGTCCGTTTTCAGACCTGGAATACAATCGGATGCCACATGGTTGTTCTTCTGAGTTAAACTGAACTTTAGGGCCATGTCTTTGCAACATGCTTTTTCTATCCACAAATGGAGTTTGATTTCCTAGAACTCATGTTGCACAGAGATCAATGACAGCTTTGGGATGTAAGGAAGCTGGGAAATCTGCTCCAGGCATTTAGATGCTTAACTGCCATTGTCTTGTTATGCAAATCTGGCTCTTAAGAGTGAATCATCCTACCTAAATTTAGCCATGTAAAAGCAAGCACTTAGTCTAAGTAGTTCTTTAGGTTTATGATATTGTCAGGGAAAGATGATTCAAGAACCTGATGGCTTTTCCTGTTGGAGGTATTAGAGTTCCAGCGGAAAACACATTTTCATGTTAATTCCTTTATATAAATGCATGAAGAAATGTATGTGTGCATACAGATATTGATACATTTTAAGCATAAAATCTATGTTTTACTCTCCAGTTTTAATTAGGGACTTGTGAAAAGGCAGGATTAAATCTGAGAAAGTCACTTGGATGCCGTGATACACTCGCATTCAGGAGGCTGCTCATTTCCAACCATCCCATCTGTGATATCTTTCTCTTTTTAAATGATTATGAAGACTGAAAGATTCTGTTCTCTGAGGATGTGCTCTAGTTTTCAGATAGTTGGGATGTTTGTCATGAGCAAGCTTAAAAGTCAAACGGTTTAGGTTTTACTGAAAATACTTTACGCTACTATAAGCTTTCCCTGTAATTTATGTGCAAGTGGCTCCAAATACACAGCTGGGGATGTCGTGTGGGAATAGACTGAAATCTTATTTCTGGGATGTTGCATCACTGACTTGAGTCTTAACCTACAGCAAAAGGGATGAAGAAAGAGCGTGCTAAAAGCTATCACTGTGATTAGTTTTTTGAGACTCCATTCCCACCAAAAAGAGCTATTTCCTCTCTTTGTCACTGCAGTCAGGTTGTGTTTACTCCCCGATATGTTTGCACACCACACCGAGCAGCAGCGTAAGAAGCATAATTCGAATGAAACTTTTCCTAATTATTGTTCCATCTGAGCAATAAATATGTATGGCTGGCTTCTGTGCACGAAGACAAACAGATGCCCTGCGGAAAGGCTGGGATGCAGGAGTCAGACGTATTTCTTACTGAGCTGTGCAACACGGCGAAGGCGTGTGGCAGCGTAACAACCTCTGCCTGCTGCAGACTCCCTGCACAGCCACGGCTGAGGAGAAAGGGAACCTCGCTGGCCCAGAGTGCTCCAAGGACAAGAGGAGGTCTCAAGCGTGAGCCTCACTGAGTGACAAAGGCCTCTGGAATTAACAACGAAGGAAACTTACCCATGAAAAAAACCACCTAGTGCACATTGCTCACCCCATAAAAAACAAATATACTTGTGTGTTTGAGGTTGAACCAAATGTGTTCTTAATCACTTGGCTGGTTTGAAGAGGTTTCTGGAACTCCAATTCAGAGAAGCATCTAATCTTTCTCAGAGCCTCTTTGTCATAAAATAAAAACTAGCTGCTATTTGGATTTTCCATTTTCCCCAGATTCTTTGCATCTCACAGCCATTCTGTCACTCCTTGGAGTCCTGACACCTCTGCTGCTGCTGGCTTTATCCTGACAGCCCTGCAGGGATTTACCAGCCACCCTCACTGAGACTTGCTGGTGAAAGAATACGGTGCTTCTAAGCAGTACTATTTAATCACTTTTGCCATCTTCTGTCTGTTGGCTCCAGGGAACAGAACTACCCCTTACTAAGACCCACACAGGGCACTTAAGAAATATTGGAAATGAAAGAAGAAGATCTTTATCCCCACTAACACCCTGCAGTGTCACATAACCTCACCCAGAGCTCACCCAGAAGCTTCAAAATTTCTGGCATCGAAGTTCCCACTGCCAAACCTCCACATTTCCCACAGGCACTGCAGACAAATATCACCACATTTAAAACTGGAAATGTTGTAAATATGATATACTTCTTATATCAGCTTTAGGCCACGTACTGTGGCCTCATGGGTAGCAAGTTTTGGAAGCCAAGTCATAGAAAATCAAACAAAATCAGAGTGCTGGGAGGACTGTGCTGCACATGGAATTAAACACAGCTCTGTCTGAGACTCATGGCACCCAGGCAGGAGCTCATTCAGGTATTACAGCAAGTTTGAAAAAATCCATCATCAGAAACAGTTCTAATTATTTCCAGCCAAATGCCTGTAACCTTGGCAAAAAGCAATTATTGAGCAGGTTATTGATCTAGTCAGTAAATAAATACACTTATGTCATCAGTAAGCTAGAACCCTCCTGGGTATGAAACCAAAATCTTAAGGACTACTAGTTATCTGACATATGATTTTAATTAGGATTTATTGATTAAGGATTTTTAAAAACAAATGGACTTTCTTGATAAAAGGCCTAGCACAGGATTTCTGCAAAGTTAAATAATGTCTGACTTGCTGTATAACAACCTGTGACCCACATCCTAATTACTTTGCTAAGGAACTTTGCTTTTTATTTCAACAGAAGAATGCAGGTAGCATTTATTCTAAATACCATGGAAGTTTAATGCAGAGGGAGAAGGCCACATGGAGGTGGTTTTCAGTGCCTGGTCTTAGCCAGCTAACCAGGGGTATTGCAGTCAAATTAAAAAGGAAAGACAAAAAAGCACAAGAACGTGGTAAATGCTAGTTCTTCTAACACGTTGAACATAAGATGAACTGTAACATCTCCTTGGAGCCTGCTGTAGTTCAGTTCCTGCCTACAAGCCTAAGGATTTTCTAGAAAGTGCCCCAATTAGCAGTAGGTCAAGGTCACGGGTTGTTTACATCTCTGGGCTGAAGTCACTCTGGGATTCTTTATGTCCAGGGCCAACCTCGGCCACCGAGCAGACTCATTTTAGCCTCTGTGCTCCTGTGGAGGAGAAGGAGCCCCTTCAGGTACTGCAGATGGCAACGAGAACTGCCTACGGAGGGGAAGCTCCATCAGAATAAGCCCCCCACCATTTCCATTATTTTCCATAAAATGATTGCTCAAATTAAAGTCCAGCTCAAGCTGAATTAACTGCAGCCACAGGTCTCCTGCTGCAAACTGTAACCATGCCCATTAATGCAGCCAAGAATCCAGCACTACTCCACTGGCAGCTTAGGGAATTTTCCACACCACAGGTCACAGCCACAGCATCCATCCCCTGCTCTCCCTTCCCAATTCCCTGAGCAGCATATAACATGATATACATGCAGATCTCCCAATGTGAGAAACAGGTTGCTAATCTGTTAGTATTACATTATAGCTAAAAAAGTTATCCTCTGAGGAGGAGATATTTCCTTTAAAAGTAACTATTTGTGTCATAATCTTTTATCCACCCGAGTCAGGAAGAATCGGCATTTCTTGAGATGCCTGTGGGAAGCTTCATGACTCTGCCTTCCAGGTAAAAGTAATCCTATTTCTTTGTGTCACACAAAAAGCATATGACCACCCAAATCTCTGTGCAGCTCTATTAGAACCATTTACCCCAGAAAATGTTATTGACGTTTGATTTTTTTTTTTTTAAGTATTTAAGGAAAGGAAAAAAAATTAGTACAAAACTCCAAACCCCTCCAGAGGTCTCCTGATGCTTGAGTGACATAAATATTCACTAGACCATAGGAGACTCTAGTCTAGTTTGTTTAAATTCAATTATGTCATTGTCTGGAGCAGAATGACAGGGGACTAATAAAATGCATGACATACCTGTGTGAGGGAGAGGAGGGACTGGCTGGCCCACTGGCAGTGCACTGCAGCACGAAATGGGGCTGATGAGGTTTTGTCCTTGGCTGATTACTTTGCCTTTATCAAGTGTGACCCCATGTCTAAATGTCACGAGGAGAGAGTGAAAACTTAAATGCTGTCATTTTAATTTCCTTCCCACTGGGTAATTATAAGCGAGACTGGAGGCTGGTTTATTGTCCTTTCCTCGGTTCAGATAAAACTGCGTAAACATTCATGACAGTCTTTCACACGGGTAGCTCCGTCCCTCTGTACCAGGGAGCAGAAGGTTCACATGAAAATACCATCTGCAGTGATAACGAGACCTCCAAAATGAGCAATCTCAGCACAGCAGTGGGCAATTCCCAGCCCTCCCCAGAGCCTGCTGGCTGGGAATGCCGGCCATCGGCTGCCTTCCCAGGACACCACTGCAATCACTGGCAGCTGCAGGGCTTAAAAACGACAATAATCCTGTTGATGTCAATAATATCTCCTTAATTGCTAAAAGCTGGTGTTTGGTGCCTGGATGCTTTTCTCTTGAACGGGTTTGCCCTTTTAAACAATTTATATCCGTTCGCTTCAGAGAGAAAACAAACAGCAAATTATAATGCTGGGTAATGTTTGCTAATTACCCGCACCAATGAAATACACCTTTGAATGGTGTGGGCTTCCAAACCGGGACATAAACCAGCAGCTAACTTATTTATTAGCTCTGAAAAGGAGCTGAGGATCAAAACACAATGATTATTCTCTTCAGTCCCCAGGGCTGACTGCTGTGCAGGTGCTGAAAGATAATAAACACAGTCCTGAACTAGAAATGGGAATGGGACTGGGAACGAGTGGCCTCAAATCCAGCCCTAACAGACTAAATTTAGCTCCAAGAATTTGCACAAATAGCTTTTGAACCTCCTTGCAAACCATAGCAGCTGCCACTGCCTTCCTCAAATCTCTCCTGTAGGAAATGGTGGGGCAGGATTATTTCAGCAGGATCTCCAGGACGTGGTGCCACTGACATGAGCAGAGACCCAGAGTCCATCCTCCTATTTGGCTTTTGTTTGCCACAGAAAGTCAAAAATACTTTAGATTATCTTTCAAGGAAAACCTAAATGAGGTGTGACATTCCAATTAAAATCACTAAGCAGTGTGGTTTTGGGTGTGAGGAGTGGACAGAAGTCACAGAAAAAAAAGAGTCGTTTGAGAAATACGAGTCATGACAAAACAGAGTGGCTTTGGGAGGCTGAAGGCAACAACCCTGCCAAGCCCAGCAGAGCGGTCCTGAGATGTTCCCACAGCGATTCTGCTGTTGGGAGAGGAAGATAAAACACTGCTGATGGCTTAAACTGCCCGTGAAACTCCTGTCCTGGTGTGCACCTCCTGAGTGCAGAAAGGGAAACTCCTGCCCATCGCTGCAATCAACCACCTACGTCCTCATCTACCCCAAAAAGAACCAGATTGTAAGAGGTGGCCATAACGAACTACATTAGGAGCAGAGAAAAGGGGAAAAAAAGAACAATGACTTTTTAACTTGATTTTGAAATAAGAAAACAACAGTTCTTTGATTATTACTAGTGCTAGGATCTCTATTGGAATGATTTCCCACAGCTCTGTTATGGGCAAGAGCCAGGAGAGAGAAGAAATAAAAAAGATAATAATGATAAAAAAAGCCAGCACAAGCTGATCTAGTCATCTCGAAGCACGAAGTAATCAGATGGCCATCTTTCTGTACAGGTGTGATCAGTGAGAAGAAATCAAATGTCTTTTCTTTTTCCTTTTAAATTGTAGGACTTTTTTCCTTTGTTTTATACAGGTGCTCCTTCCCCCCGCATTAAATCTCATATTTTTTTTCCAAATACCTAAAAGACCTAGCCTTAAAATAAAAATTTGGATACTCAGAGTGATTAATAACAAAAGGTTCCACAGGCTTTGGTACAGAATGTTTGCACTACAAAAAGCTATAAAAAATAAATATTTAGTTTTCTCTCAAGTACCACAGCATCTATAACAAACCTTTTTTCAGCAGTCTCTCTGGAAGTTACACATCATCTTTACTATTTTCTCCCCTTGTTAGTCTCTGGGTTGAACTAGAGGCCAGGAACTCAGACAGACTTTAGTAGGAGTGAAAGAGCAGGAAGACACCAGTGTAACGTTCAGGGGAAGTCTGATGCTGTATGTAAATAATGAGCTTTCTTGTCTTTTAGACTGCAGAAAAGAACAGAATTTCTGTTCCCATTTAGAATGGGTAAATGTGAGTGCTGGGGGCTCCCATCCATCCCCGGGCAGGGGACACAGACACAGCTGTGCCCACATGAGCCCAAGCTTAGGGTGGGTGACATTCAATTCACACAGAAGGCACAAACAGCTCTAAGTGAGTTGCACTTTTGTTCAACATTTGATGTTTAGATGTTCAATAATGTTTCCGATAACATACTGTAACTAGGCAGTGACTGACAGCAGTCCTTGCATTGCCTTCTGAGGGAAATAGGCTGGGTATGGGGGCCTGAGGAGCACATTTGGGATAATCCAGTGGCTCCAGCCCTTTGCCTAAGCCACAGACACGTCCCCAGCTCCCTGAATGACAGGAGTTCACAGGAAAGGTGGAACCTGGTGTAGTGGTTTTAATTTTAGACCCTCCTTAGTAACCAAGTTGTGACCGAGGAAGTGGTCATCTTCCCAGTATTCCATGCGATTTTTTACGTAAACCAGGGTATAAATAAGAAGGAGGAGAAGCCTCTTGCTCTCTTTCCTTTCCAGTGGATCCGGGAGCAGGTTCTCTGCTATCGGCTCTGCTCGTGTGGAAGAATGAGGCCCAGTGAGGCCTTGTGGACCTTGGGAAGCGGAGAGTGCCGGCGGTCGCTTGGTGCAGTTCTGCTATCTCGAGAAGAGTAGTAAAATTTGCTCTTATTAATTTTTTATTGATTACTCCTGAGTTTTTATTATGTATAACTGTTTTAATTTTTTTTTCCTCTCCCTTTTCCCTTCGGGGCAGGGGGAAGTGTTCGGAGTCCCTTCTTCTATGTACATAATATTCTAATTGTATATAAGTGTAAATACATGTGTATATTTTTGTACAACTTTAGTCTGATCATTTCAGTGTTTCAATAACTTTTCCCTTCTCCCTTTCCCTTGTGTTCATAGAAGGAGTGAGAAGAGGAGAGGCTGCAAACTGTAAGGTTTGAGCATTCGGCAGGAAAGTCGAATCCAAACCGTTACACCTGGGTAGAGAAATGATGTCTGAGCAAACAGATGTCACTGCAGAGCTACCCACACAAATGAGGAGTCCAGCTCAGCCTTGCTCTCCATGGCCCCAGCGCTCCCAGGAAGGTCTGATGGAGGCTGCACAAGACCTGCAGAAATATTTAGTCCCAGCTTTTTTTTTTTGTTGTTGTTCTTCCCCTTTTTTTTAAAGTACAAATTAAACACCAAACCGCACTTTGATGTTGAGTGAACTTTCCATTTATTTAATGATCTGAAAGTTTGTTCAATCCCCTCATTTGCTGCTTGTTAACTGAGAGCAGCACCACTATTTACTTTTACAGCTGCCAACCAAACTGGCCTTAATAACTACCTGCTGAGGGCCTGTCTCCCTCCCTCTCATCAGAGGCTGTTCCTTATCAAGAACACACTTTCATCAAGTTGGCTAAAAATAACGAACATACTTCACAGCCTGTTTTTTATAAAACAGCCATCTTTTTTCAATATATGAAAATTCCGTCTGTCCACTTTAAGTGGCATCTTTTCTCCTTTCACCTTCCTTGCTCTGTATCCTTTACACATTTTCTGACACCCTTTGGTGGCCAAGGAACACGTGTTGCACCATGAATAGGAAGGATATAAAGTCCAGTTTATTCTTTAAATGACACAGTCTGGGCAGAATTGATTCTGCTGACATGCCCACATGCCAAATCCAGCCTGAGCGATCAGACTGAGCTAGCCCAACACTGAACCCCACACATTCAGCTGGACTGGGGACAAAAGGTAATTAAATTCCACCACCACAAAATCCAGGATTAAGGCATATTTTCATCACCTGCTTACTTTCCTACATTAACCTTAATGTGAATGTGCTTCACTGCAAGAAAAGGTGAAAAAAAGACTTGGAGTTTGAGCCCTGGCTTCCAGTGTTACCAACATTTTTTTAGTGTTATGAGAATGATTTAAAGAAACCTAAGGATGAATGGATGGATGGTCAGCCAGACCCACAAGGTCCCAGCTGTGCCAAAAGGTGATATAAATTCTCCCCAAAAGACATATTTTAAGAGTTATTGGGAGGTTGGCCATTTTTTAATTAAACTGCTACTTTATTCCTTTAGAAAATCTCAGCTTCCCCCTAGCCTCAAATCACAAAATTGCTGCAGCAGCCTGCAGAGGCTTTTAAAAGAAAATTTTACCTTTGGATGGTGAAGGAGGAGATAAAGGAGAAAACTGTTTCCATGGGATAGCCTGGCCTTAAAAACTTATTGAATGTTTTGGTCAGGCTGGGACATTGTTCTTTTCTTACAAAAAGGAGGGATGAAATCCTGGTTTTGGCAGGGTCAGTGAGTGGTTTGCCATTAGGATTCGGAGGGATTTGGACTCTGTCAATCCCTTGATCTCTTAAGAGAAATTACTACATGAAGTTTGATTACAAAAAGAAAAACAAAAGGAAGGCAGTTTGCTTGTCTGTCCCCAGGCTGATGCTTTCCTGAGCCGTGGGAAGGAGCCTGCCCAGTGCCTACAGTCTCAACAACAATAAGAGGACAGGGGTCAGAGCTCTGTTCCACTCAGATTCCCTTCACAGGCACCCTACACTGGCTCCTGGCTTGAAAAGATGCTCCCAAATGACCTGGGCTTTCCCACATTGCTTGATTTGGTAAATTTAGCTGGAGGGTATGGGCCACCTTGGCAACCCTTGCACACCCTCAGCTGTGTCTCCATTCCTATCCCTACCTGTCAGGTTTTGCTGGAGAGAACTTCCAGCACTGTTCACCAACACCTAGCGCTGTAAGTCAACCTCCTTTATTTTTTTGGCCCCCCTCTCCCAGGAAAGTCTTTGATATTCTGCCACATGATCCAAAGGAGCCTCTCAGAAATCCCAACCATTACCGAAACCCACAACAGGTGAGACTGGGAGGGACCACAGTGGATCCTCTGGTCCCACCTCCATGCTCAAGCAGAGTCCATTATTTTAGCACCTCCTCCAAAGACCTGACCTCCAGCTGCTCCCAGCCAGAATGTTGTCACTGCATTTTAATAACACATTTGCCACCACAGCTCACTGAGCTCATGGCTGCAGGAATGGCAGCTCTGTGCTGGGTTACATTTAAGATGTAGCCCTTTGAGTGTTTAGGGCCATGAGGGACTGTCTCATGTCCAGTCAGTATCCTGTTTATTTTCAGGCTGTAACACTTGCACTCACCCTGTTCTGAGCTCAGGATATTTTGTCTTTCATGAAGGCACCGTGGTTCAGAGGTGCAGCCTCCATCAGAGCTGCAGAATCCACCTCATCCCTTGGCAGATTGTCCCAGTCACTGACTCAAAAAACCCATTTCTAATGGATTTTATCCGACTTTAGCTTCCAGCCATTCGTTTTGCTTTGCCCTCCTTTGCAAGACCAGAGATATCATCAGCTCATGGTGCTCTCACTTATTTCACCACGCTTAAGGGGTGTAATAAAGGCTCTTCTCAATGTTCTCTTAGACAAGCTGGGTGATCTCTTCATTTAATCACATCACATTTCAGTCTCATGTACCAATGACTCTTTTCCTAATCCACTGGCACCCTTATAGGGTTATAACATCCACATGGGAGACAAACTTGGAAAAATTAAGATAGGGAAGATCAACCTCCCTCCTTCCCTGCTGGTCCATACTAGTCCAAAATCGAAAATCAAATGATTCCACATATGGCTCAAGTATGAGTCTCATTTTGAATTTCACTTGAATTTGTTAAGTGTTCAGGTATTTGGTACTTGTTTTGTCAAAAAAAAAAAGTACAGGGTATCTTTTCACCCAGATGAGCGTTCACTTCATAGATTACTTGAGTTCGAAATGAGATTTAAAATAGCTCTCAGGCGTATAACATATATAAAATTCTCCCATCTTATGCTCAAGGAAGGGAAATATCCTGCTGGAGCAGTTTTACAATTTTATTCAAAGGACTCTGAAATATATTTTTCAGCTTTCCAGAAGTATTTTCTGCTGCTGCTGCTAATGCTTTCCAAGACTCAATGCAATTACTTGTTAATAAAAACATGGTTTAATGTGCTGGCAGAAAAATTGAAACCATTTCCATTCTCTGCTTTAAAACAAATGAAACGTAGGAAGGAATTGAGCTGTCTCATTTCTGAAATGGGAAGCAGATATTTTTTAAAGTTCAGATCATTACCAAGCGTAATATTCATGTAACAAGTTTAACTGACCCTGTGCTATTACTTCTCTGGTGCTAACTTTGTGGGGAACGTACCATCTGCAAAACCTAAAAAAAAAGGGAATAGTGCTTCAAAACCTTCTGGCCTGCTCACTGATCAAACTGAATATCTCTAGCTGGTCATCATGGAATCAATTTGTGTGGAAGCAGTTAGTTGTGCCTACTGCACTAAGGCTGTGGAATAAGAACCCGTGAGCAAGAGGAACTGACTGCAGCCCTTCGTGCTTGACCAGCTCCAGGCCCCCAAAAAAACGGCTGCATTGGTCCTGGCCTGCTCTGTGCATGCTGAAGGTGTGTTCTGTCTTTGTTCACACACATTTCTCTGTACTTAACAGGGTCATTAAGTACAAATAAGCAAAAAGTCACTCTTCCCCCGTGGCTGTTGTGGGACAACTTCCAGGGAAGCAGCACTGGTCACTCTTCCCACCTTTTTTTGTCCCCAGTGCATCAGGCCTAACTGATGGTAAACAATAACTAGTCCAGGCTGATCTGAAGCTGTTCAACTGCCATTCAACCGCAGTTATTCTGGGTGTCATTAAACCTAGAGAAAGCTGTTTACTTTGATGCAGCAGCTATCTTTTCCTTGCAGTAGAGAGAATCAAGTTCAGGTCCTGCTTCTGCTTCAGAGAAAAGGAGGATACATCCACCAGGAAACTCCCCAGATGGTGTATGATGTGCATCTTGCAAGGAGGAGAGGTGAAGCTCTCCTCAGTTATGGCAGTACTGACACAGGGAAGGAGAGAGAATCACTTTCAAGAAAAATGCTCAAGACCCCCGGCAGGACTATGGGTTAGTGCTGCTCCATTTTAATATTTAATTTTTTCTAGTGAATGAAATAGTACCTACAAGGGACTAAAAATATAACCAGGTCAGAATACCCTGGAGTTTGGTCTCTACTTTATGCTAAATAACTGTTCACACTCAGAAGGAACCTGGGATCTCTTGCTGCTGAAGGGAGTATCTGGATAAGAAGCCACCCAAAACACCATTTCTGGGCCTGATCACCCCACCTGGGGAAAAATCAAGAAGGGATCTCAGCATTACATGGGCTGACAGGAAAGTGTGTGAATAAGGCTCATGTAACCTTGTAAAGCCATGGCTGAACTTGCAGGGAAAGAAGGAGGGCAAACATAAGGGAAGCAGAAGAATCTATGCTTAAGGACAACACCGACAAAGAATAAATAAGTATGAACAAACCATAGATAAATGCAAGCTTGAAACTAGATTTTTCTTTGACCACTTCCTCTGACATAACAGAGGGAAGAGCAAATGGTGACAGCTTTGCCACTGGGGACCTACTTAGTTTTAAGATGAGGCCTGATAAGCTTCCAGGTGGGATTAGAGGGAATTGATGGCAGTAGCAGAGGGCAGACACAATGGCCTGGAAGGTGCACTGGAGGTACATGTTTCTGGGTCGCTGCAGCACCACTGGAGAGCCTTGAGAGATTTAAGCTCTGGGATGGGAGTTTGCTTGTTTGCCTCCCTAGAGAGCCTGGATGACATTATACATAGGCCCGGATTTAAACACCTATGCCCAGATTTTTGAAAGGAAAGAACTAATTTGAAATTTTCATCCCTTTTCAAGGCCTATAAAGATTGATACCATGCAGAAATCTAAATCCTTATGTTTGCTTTGCATCTATTTCCCTAAAAACTCATTTGTCTGTCTTCACAGAGTTGTCAACTCCCTGGGACAATGACTACTTCCTACTCAGTCTGAGTCTACACGCAGTGTGACTCTGACCTCTCATGGGTCTGTTAGCTCCTACTGTTATTTCAACATAAAACACACAGATGCATACGCATTTAACTATATATAAGAATAACTGTTTACCTTTCATAGGTACCCTTTTCATAGGGACAGAATACTTCCAAAACAATTAAAAAGAAAATTGAAATAAATTGCCACAGAGGAAATTAAAAGGTTTTTCTGAAGTGGAGAACACCAGGTGAGTCCCCTTGTTCAGGTCCTCCTCGTGTGCAGCGGAAGGATGCCAACACACAGCCCTCCATAAATATCAGCTGCTGCACAGGCCTGCAGCTTGCCCTCCTGCCACATTAGCCTTCAGCTAATGTCAGGAAAAATGTTTTGTATCAGTGATATTTAATGTTTCCTCCCAGTGTGCTCTGCCAGGTTTGATCGGCCTTTTTTTTTTTTTTTTTTTTTTTGCTTTACCTTGTAAGATCTCAATTATGAATGTGCAGAGCTTAAATTAGGAATCAGAAAAACCTCTTAATATTAAGCATTTCCAGGAAAGAATTTATAAAACCCAGCGATGCTTCACATGGATGGTTCAGAAGAGAAGTAATCAACCAACTCTGTAAATGTCAAGGGGAAGATTAGCCTTTACTTCTGATGAACCCAAATCAGCAGCCACACTGAAAAGTGCCTTTGCATGTGGAACTAAAAGGACTATTTCCTGCTTTAACAAACTCTTTGACTTTCCTGTAGCTGCTAGTTTATCTCATTCACAAAACCAAACTCACCTTGATCTAAGAAGTTGAAACACCTTTGAAGACTATTTAAACCCTTGCTGAAGTTGATAGAAGAGTGTTTTGGCTGAGTATTTCAGATAAGCAATTACAGAAGGAGGATTTTTACTTTGATTTTTGTTTGGATTACAAGATTAGTCCATCAGCTTTGAAAAGCAACTCAGAAGGAGCCTAACTGTGAATGTGACTCTCCTTGGTGTGGAAATTTCTTGCTGTTCAGTGAAGGATTAAAGCAAAGGACTAAAACCATGGATGCTTCACACAAGTACAAACAATAAGCAAGCACAGACAATAACCACAATACATTTCTTGCCACATTTGGTCAAAAGTCTCCCTAATACATCTACCCAAACCTGCCTGGTAAGGGTTTAAGGAGCAGAAGTGAACCAAAGGCTCCCTGGAGCAGTAGGCACTGAAACACTGCCTTGTGCCAAGAGCACAACGTGGTGCTGCAGCACATGTGGTCTGTGGGGCTGCTCCCAGGCAATCCACAGCCAGGAGTCAGGTAGGATTCACTGGGCTCCCTAAAAATAGCAGCCTGCACATTTGGCATTCTGGCCATATAAGAAACTTCATAGGCAGAACACAGCAAGAAGCAGTGCGGGCTGATGCTGGCTACCCTTGCAGGCACTGACTCGTGCACTGTAGAAACAAGAAGTTAAATACTTGATTTACCACTTCTGTCAGATGTGGATTTAATGCACAGAGCAAGATTTTTAAAACCCCATGGAAAATATTAGTCTATTTGAGTACAATTACACAATCTTACCATGTGTCAGTGGGCTGATGTGCAAAGAGGAGCTGGGAGCTGCAGGCTTCACCAGGGCAGCAGGCAGTGGTATGTCAGTGCTTTCCTCATTCCCACCTTCTGGTGGCATCCACAGTAGAAATTATCTGAACTGAAGCAGAAAGGCTCAGGCATCCTGGGGAAAAAAAGAACAACACACGACAACTGAAAAAGATTAAAATGGCTTCGTTTCTTATTTAAAAAGAAATTATGTTTAAAACCACAGGTAAGTAAATTTTACAGTATTTTTTTTTTCAGTCAGGATGACAGAGTGTCTCTGGCTTTTACAGGAAGCAGAGACACAAGAAACAAGCTCTTGTTTCCTGTTCACATGTAAAACCAAAGGAAAGGAAAAATGCAGTTATGAGATGCATAAACTACTTGAGAGACCTCCATGGTAAGCTCTTGAAAATCTTCTGTAGCGCAGGTATTTCAACACACTCAAATAGTACTGAGCCCTTTATTTTCCCTATAAACAGTGAGACACTGTAATTTCATAATCTGTCAAATGTAGGAACAGACAAAAACAAACTGGTTGTTGAACCACTAGGAAATGGACTGTGAACATCACTGATTTTTGGCCTCTTTATTGTATTCTCAAGTGATCCAAAACTGCCAGGCACTAATATAAGATCACTTATTGCTAAGCTATGGAAGCAAAACATAAGGAAATCAGAGCTCTTGTTCTCATATCAGTGGCGTAGCAGAAACCTGTGCAAGATTCTTGGGAAGACCGAAACTGCAGTTTGTTGAAGTTAGTGAGCACATTAAGTGGGCTGCACAAAGCCAGCACACTTGCAGACACCTCTAACCCCAGGAACAGGGAAGCATATGACAGAAATGAGCTTGGAAGCACATTCATGTGCATCTACACCAATTTTTAACACATTTTTGAACCATAGTAGTCTTTTGTTTGGTAAACGCCTCTCCCTGCAGATCCTCCACCAGTCCTGACCACTGGGTAGGAAGATTGTTTCTTTAAGCAAATTAAACATGGTGTGGGTTAAGGCATCCTCAGTTTTCCCAACAACTGATTAGCCTTCTTATTTATAGCCATTACTACTTTTTGGGCCACTGGAGTAAGCCCTGAGAAGTGAGGACTCTTTTCTCCTGGCATCATGGCTCCCGCGAAAAGCTTCCTTCTTTTCCTAGCATTAGGCACCATTTCCTCACAAGATGGAGGCTTAGCAAAGCAAGGGTTAATTTTCCAGAACTATTTTTGTTTCAAGCAAGTTAGTCGAATGTAGAACTAACCTCTGACAGAGTCTGAGTAGATTCACAAGGCATGAAATTTAAATAGAGAAATTTCTCTTAAAAAAAAAAAAATTCCCTTGAGCCAAGAGAGGTCGTTGTCAGAAACCATAACTAATGTAGCAAAATGGGAGAGCGTCACAGGGAGTGAACGGTCCTTGGCAGCTGGTTAATGGTGCTCCTCAGCTGCAGCACTCAAGGCTGACCAGCCCTGATTTTGCTCCTGATGTATCGCTCCCTTCGGTCCGTGGTGACTCAGCCGCTGAGCCCCCTTAGCCTGTGGCACAGCTGATTGTGATTCACTCGCTGGCTCCCAGGAAACAGGCCGGAAAGTTAACTTCTGGTAAAATGTTCAGCCTTAGCATGGAAGATCCTCCAAGGTGAAGTTCCTCCTTCGCTGTCCCTCTCCTCCCCGCTTCCAAAATGACAGCCATGTAGAAACAGAAGGCTAAGTGTCCTTTAGGACACCTGGATCTAAATGTGGCTAAATTAGTTCTGGAGTGCAGTTGGCAGTGACAAAAAGCCACTAAAGGCCTAAACAGGGATTCACAGCCTGTCGGGCAATGCCTTGTCGATGTCCTGCACACCCTCCTCAGTCCCCATCCCAGGACAGTGTCCGTGTGGCTCCAATGTCAGGAAGCGTGGTGAATGGGAAAAGTTTATTTTTTCTGGACTCTGTGTTTTAATTTATATTGTTATAACCCATTTCTAATGTTTGTAGCCCCGGTGGTTTCTCAGCCCAAATCCTATGAGCAGGAGCTGATGTTTTATTCTACATATGCCAGGTGACCTACAAGCCCTGAAGGTGTGAGCATTTTCCTGCTCAAGATGTGCTTCATTAGAATAGTTTCCTGCCTGGGTTGTAACCACCTTTCCTGGATTTTTTTGTGCCCCTTCCCTGCTCCTGGCCATCAGGTCACACACCTCCCTTCCTATCTTGCAACAAATAGGTCCCAGTCCCTGAGGGGAAAGGATCTGTGTTTGGGAAATGTGGTGGGAGAGGGAGTAGGTGTTTCCCATCACTTTTGTCTTCTGCTTCAGATTTCAGAGCCAACAAACAGGTCAACTCCCCACCAAGGTGAAGGAACTTCTAGGCTACCAGAGGTCTGGCTTGCTCTCAACAGCAGGTGCCTGTTCAGATGGGTCCACAGCAGAGGCATGGCCACTTCTGCTGGACATTCTCATATTCCTGCCACTGCTGGGCTGCAGGGGGGAAATTTAAGTCTCATGCAATTAAAAAGGATGAAAGAAATCCATGGAAAGGAGGTGGTGGGATGATGTGAGGGGTTTGGTATCTGCTGGAAGATACAAGGAGAGGAAAGGGAGCTGAGACAAGCAGGGACTATAACTTTCAGCAACTGCTAGAGAGGAACTAAAAACACCAATGCAGAAAGAGGAGATGCAGCTGCACTAGCATCATAATTTCCTCCCACACTTGAAGTGCAACTTTCATATTTATTGAGCAAACACATTAATAAAAACATCATAAGCCGTTCTATTTTTATTTTGGCAGTTACATTTTCAACTCACGAGATCAAAGATTTTTTTCAAAGGCAATGAAGAAAGTTATTAAAGAAATATTTAAAGACAATGAATTAACAGTAAAAGACATTTTAAAAAACTGGTTATGGGAAGTAGTCAAATTGGAATCAGAGCAGCCTTTTAGCTGAGTTTAGATTACAGCAGGCAATTTCTTAGAGCTGCTTTTTGTTCAATAAATTCAAAGACTGTATGTGAATCAGGCATTTGTCAGTGCAGATCTGGGCTTTGCTGTGTGAAGGAGAGCACACCTTGCCAGCACACTTTTGCAGGGAGTTTGGCAGTCAGCCACATCACAGGAAACTGAGAACAAAATCACCCATTGCGTCCTGTTATATTTTAGCTTTTATCACCACTACAGAAGCTTATGAATTTAACTACCCTTTATCAGCAAACACCAGTCTTTGCGACCAAGAACTGTACCTTAACCAACACATTTTGTCACTCTCACTTGTTGGTACCTTAATACAAAAATATCCCCCCTGAATCCCACATTGGACATGTCCTCAAGTTCTTTTACTTAATATAAATATCAGCACCTGGTCCTAAATCAAACAACAGCACACCATAGCATACAAATTCCAACTGTCCCTACTCTGTCATCTGCCTTTATTTATTTTCATAAATTGTGCTTTAAAACCTAGATGCCACGAGTTATCCTCATGTTTTCATTGCTTCATTGAAAATTGAGGTTTCACATTTGAGCATCAGCTCCATTCTTAGCCTTATCTGCACAGCTTCTGAATGACATATCAGTCTGCCTTGTGGAATATTTCTCTGCCTGTCAACTCTCTAGTCTTTATGTTTGTTTGTAAAGCTCAGTATAGCTCATTAAACTCTGTGGCACCTGATGTCCATTCAAACACAGTGAGGTCTTCTGGTCCGACATGGTTTGTTCAAAGGTCTGCAGGAGCTGGATTAAAGAGCACACCTGAGGTGACAGCATGTTTGTTGTCGCTAACCCTGTCCTGATTCAAATCACAGTGGCAGTGCTGCTCACCATCCATCCATCCATGGCAGACTAAGCCAGAGGGCAGGGTGGAAACCAAACCTGGTGCATGTCTTGACTCAGTTTGGGAATTCAAGGTGCATAAAGGAAGGTGAAGCTTTGCTACTGTAACAGTTTGGATCCGGCTTTCCCACCGAATGCCCAAACCTTACAGTTTGCAGCCTCTCTTCCCCCACTCCTTCTATGAACACAAGGGAAAGGGAGAAGGGAAAAGCTACTGAAACACCGAAATGACCAAATCAAAGCTGTATAAAAATATATACATGTATTTACACTTATATACAATTAGTATATTATGTACACAGAAGAAGGGCTCCCAAACACCTCCCCCCGCCCCGAAGGGAAAAGGGAAAGGAAAAAAAAAACCCCAAACCAGATATGCACAATCAAAACCCAGGAGCAACCGACAAAGAACTAACAAAAGAAGATCTTACTACTCTCCTTAAGATAGCAGAATTGCACCAAGCGACCGCCGGCACTCTCCGCTTCCCAAGGTCCACAAGGCCTCACTGGGCCTCACTCCTCCACAGGAGCAGAGCCGACAGCAGAGAACCTGCTCCCGGGTCCAATGGAAAGGAAAGAGAGGGAAGAGGCTTCTCCCCCTTCTTATTTATATCCTGGTTTACGTAAAAAATCGTATGGAATACTGGGAACATGACCACTTCCTCGGTTACAACCTGGTTACCAAGGAAGGTCTAGAATCAAAACCACTACAGTTACCTACAAATCCTCCTTGTTTTGATAGCTATGAAACCTTCCGGAAGAAAATGCATGGTTGACTTGTTGGTCTACCATGATACTGCCACTAAGACAGAAGAGGTGTGCACCGGTGAGACAGGGCAGCAGAGCAAGCTGTGAGTGTCCTCATTCTGCACTCCTGTGTGTCACAGACCCAAGTCTCCTTTCACTTGCTTTAGCACAGGAATATTTCTACCCAGCGAGGACTGGAGATGAATTTCAGTTTGCTCAGGCACTTAGGCCTGCCTGGAAGGCAGAGCAGCTGTAGCCTCAGAGCCAAGGCTGCCACCTGAGGCACACTTTGTTCAGCAAGCACTGGCTGCCTGCCTTCCTCTCCCATTTCCCAAAAGGAGCATAAAGCCTTTGTTTTTCCTTCAAGGAGGTGAAACTGCAATAAACACAACACGAAGACAAGGGACATGCCAACAGAGCCTTCTGGGCTGAAGTTGGATGCTGAACAATTAGGTACATTAGAAGTTTAAAAAGGAATGTTAATGGAGCCAGTGGGGAAAAAAAAAGGTATTTCATCGTCTCTGGCTTGCTGACCCAGTCCTAATGAGCTGTGGTTTCTGCACCAGAGAGGTATTTGATACCAGAGTATTGAGAACACCACGTGCACTTACAGGTGTGTAAGAGAATGAAGGTGTGTGTCAGGGCTGTTCTGCTCACGAGAATAGCACGAGAGGATGAACAGGCTCTGCAGCCTCTTTAAAGAGCTGTTTTCGAACTGGCTTCTCAGGAGTGACAGATCCAAGATGTGAAAAAGGAGAGATTTAACATGTCCAAGAAGTTCTGAAAGAATACAGCTGAACATCTTTAAGTATCTGAATACAATAAAAATCTGCTATAAAAGCCTTGTAACTCAGAGACAATGTACCATGAATGCAGTGGGTTTTCATGCAAATCCTTAAAATGTTACTTCTCAGTTTATGCATCATTACAGGCAGCTTAAAAAGGTTTTACAGAAATATATTTCAATCTTGAAGTGCTAGTAGTCAACTATTCAAAGAATGATGAGATAGGAGAACTCTCGGCTGCTTTAGTATCATTTAGAGATGACATAAATGACACTGAACCTTAGAGGGTTTTGGAAGTTAAATAGCTGGCATTAGCAAGGCAGGGCAGAAAAAATTTCTGTGGTAAGCACAGGCTTTACCAACATTTACTTTATTTCATACAGAAAGGCAGTTGTTGCTATTTCAGACAAGTCTTTTTGCATTAAATGTTACAAACTATATTTTTTGGGTGGGAAAAACCCACAAAGAAAATGGGGATACTGTTTTTTTAGAGTATCAAATACATACAAATGAAAGGGGTAGTTCCACTCTGAAGGGCCCATAGAGTACAGTTGGCATTACCGAGTGAGACTAAAGGTGCCCCTATCCCACTACCCTGGGCAGGTGGTAAGGCAAGTGACAGCAGATGGGGACACTTTCCATGGCATTTCCTCCAACCTTCCAGTCCAAGTGAGGAAAACATTGCCAACAGCCCACTCCTGCTGCTCTGTGTGAATGGCAGCTGTAAGAGCATCTGGAGGTACGAGGGCACTGAACTGTCTCAGGAAGCAAGGACAGGAGTAATGCACTGATGATGGATGAAGTGATTGCTCCCCACACCGGTATTTCAGCAGCACCTGCCAAGTGATCTGGAAGTACAGGTAATTCAGGTACCAAACAGCACTCTTTTGGCACCATCATATTTTTCTTCAAAGCTTACACAGCTTTCTAAGAACTACCTGCTTTTAGAGCAGACCAAGGTAGTATTTAGGAGTTTCACTTATTTCTTCTCCCTCTGCTGTTCCATTACCCGCACCTACTTTACCCACTCCAGGCAGAAGTGCTAGTGGTTCTACTTTCCCTCTCCATCAGGGAAACCAGTGTTTCTTCACAGAATCAACCAGTGGCCCAAGTACTAATGAAGCTCCCCTGCCTTGGGTTATGGCTGGGGGTGGTTCATAGGATTTTATTTCCTCCTCACTGTCACTACAACACTTGTCCACTGTTGCGGATCTTATGGAATATGCCTGGTCCACCACTTGTGTTTTATTCATGGCTTCTGGAAAAAAAATTGATGCAGATTTTCAGTCAACAGAGTTTTGAATAAACAAAAAGGTAGATGGCAAGATTGAAAGCCAGTCTGAATTTATTGAAGCGGAAGTTGAAACAAAAAGATTTCCCAGAAAAATGCCACTGACATTTATACTAAAGAGCGGAACAAAGCCCAGATCTGACATTTAAATATAATGCCACCTGTGTATAACCTAAACCTCATTTTTTACAGGCAGTTGGAAAGCTTCAAGGCAACTCCTCTTGTCCCTTTGTTAATCGTGAAGCCTTTCATCATAAAGGATTTACTTCTTTTGCCTTTTCATGTTCTTTAAAAGTGATATTGAATAGTGACTATGCAAGGCAGCAAGAATTAAGTGAGTTGAAGAGATCTCAGCACAGGTAGCAGAGCATCACATTTAATTCCTTTGGTCCTTATTTTAATAACATTTATCATGATGAACTCTTAAGTCATTACAGAGCATGAAATATGCAGTGCTGTGCTTTGCCATTTAACATATAATTTATCTCTTCATTGCTGTGACAAAGACATTATTACTTTTTTTTTGGTAACTTCTTATCAGGCAGGTTCAGGCACATATCATTGGTTTTATTTCAAAACTCTGCACTACAGTCATACTCAGGAACTGATGCCCAATTTTTTTCTTCATTGCTAAGAAAAAACCCTCCTGCCACATGTCAGAGTCACTAATTGACAAAGTTACCCGCAGGTGAAAGGTAGGGAAAGGAGATCTCACTTGTCACAGACCTTGATCCCAGGCTTTTTTGTCTCTCCTTGTCTGGCTGAATGCTTCACTGATCCACAGGGTAAAGAGGAAGGAACATTTCTCTAGGTTTGAAGGAGTGCTGACAGACTATATACAAGACAAAGAACTTCACCATGTCATCTCTGTGTCAGACGTATCCATTTGTGGTCAAACTACAATGTGTTGTTCAGCTGAACATCTCCTCCTGATCTGAAGTGCCTGGAGTACTTATTTCATCTCTCAATAAATAACTAATTCCTCTCATTGTGCAAGTACTTTCACTTCACTTTAATTCCTGACTACTGGACTTTGTAGGGGGAACAAAGAGCCCTGGGTCAGAAGTCTCCTAATGTGTAGGTACTTGCAGCTTCCTGCCTCCAAGCCCACCTGGGCAAGGGACAAAGACTGGTATTCCTGATGTCTCACTGAACACTTTGTTTGAAAGTTCTCTGCAGAGGAGAGTGGAAGGTACAGCTTAATGCTTCTTAAAACACTGTAATCCCAAGATCACTGTTTCTTATATTGCTTTTAGCGTGACTCACCCAGGGTGAGCACCAAACGTGCTAGAAAAAGCTCTGTAGCTCAGCAGGCTTTCA
Organism: Cephalopterus ornatus; assembly: GCA_013396775.1. NCBI lineage: Eukaryota > Metazoa > Chordata > Aves > Passeriformes > Cotingidae > Cephalopterus > Cephalopterus ornatus. The sequence continues at coordinate 103,609 of VZRE01014602.1, forward strand.
GTGCACTTATACAGGGGGAGCAGTGGTGGCAGCAAGAAACAATCAGACCAGAAAATGAAAGATGAACAGGAGTCAGAGCTCATCAGCTGCTTCGACTTCAAGCGTTTTGTAGGCATTGTGAGAGCAGCAAGATTTGAGAAGCATAACAAACACACACACGAGTTCAGAGTGGTGGTGTTATTACTATTAGCATGTTTTTTCAGATTGCCTCTTTCTTAATTTTCATTATCACCTTTGGAATGAAGTCCAGGCTGAACAAAGTGAGCTACACAAGCTAACATGTCTTAAAACCAGTGGTCATGACTGAGGAAAATAAGTCAGGTGGCCAGTTCAGCGCAGTGCTCAGGCAGCAAAGGCATTCAGAAAAACATACCGTGCACATAAAAAATAATCAGGAAACAACAGTCAAAATGGTCACCATGCACTTCACGTAATTTAACTGCCCAGCTGCAACTCTGAATGTCTCTTCACATGATGGAAAGTTTGGAAGTGCCTTTAGGACAAGAAGCCACAGTCTGACTGCAAAGCAGAGTGGATTAGGATAACTGGGGCTAGACTAGATTAGACAGAATGGGGTTCCTCTCTACATCCTTATGAAGTTTAAGGTTTCAAAAATAATGAGAAAGCTCTTCTTGATTTCAGCTGCCCTGATTTTAGCCCCAGGTGGTGTAAAAGCATATAGATTTTGATAACTCAAAGTAGACAATTTGTTAGATAAACCAAAGGACATTACCTTGTTGTTCTCTACAGATAATTTGGTGAAACACAACAGAAAGGGCTCACTCTATGCATCAGTTTTGGATTTGCATCAGAGCTGAATCACAAGACCCAGAGTACTTAATTAGTCTATTGGCTTATTTACCTACTTATGAACTGAGTTACTAATGATCAGTTCACAGATTAATTTGCTGAGGCAGTTAACTTGACACAATTAATCATTATGAATACAGGACAACTATTACTCTGCCTTTCTTTTGAGGAACCCCCCGCACCCCAAATGCACAATTGGCCTTGCACTGTCACTGCTCAAGGCAGGGACCCCATCAGTGGGGCTCAGCCTCTCTCCAGGGAGACATCCCTTTGTTGAGATGCGCTGCCCCTGTTCCCTGTGCACACAGAACCAGGCATTGTTCCCTGTGGTCTGTATGCACAGGGGAAGGAGGAAAGGCAGGGACTGCACAAAGAGCCGATGAACAGGACGTTCACCTGGAGGGTGGGTGACAGCAGTGCCACACACGGTGTCCCGGGAGCCCGAGGCCGTGGGGCACAGCGATGTCCTGCCCCAGGCTCCTTGCTCTGCACAGCCCCGAGAGGCAGCAGCAGAGACCATGCCTAAAAAATATTCCATGTGTGGAAACTGTGTTTATTCCTCCTCCCACTTCAGACAGTAGGCTCTGAGCACTCCTCCCTTTAGCAGCTTTTAACCCCCACATTTGACAGATATCTAAGAAACACCAACCTCAGATGTATCTCCTTCCGTCGGCAACTAAGTGGTTGAAAAAAAATCTCCAGTATTAGCTTCCTTCTTGCACACTGGCTCTCAATCAAGGATACTTCAGAAACTGTTCTATTTGTCACAGTACAGTAACCCAGCACTTTGGGAATCATGATGTATTATTTCATAGCTTTGGTGAATAAATAGCTGTAATTTTCATTAGTCCTTCTTGAATAAGCTTTCCTAGAGTGTGAGGTTTTCCCTAAAACCATGTCTTTGTACTGCTAACTCGTAAGCTATGATGAACGACAGAAATGATAATGAAGCCAATCAATGTATTACCCTGTATGCACACATTATATACAGCAGAGGAAGGGCTTTGTTTATATCAGGAGCCGTGGGGACTTCGTAGCCTATTCCAGCAGCTGCTCTCTGTGCATATCTTAACAAGTCAAGGCCCCACCTTGTGCCTTGGGGACAGCACCGTGTGCTCCCTCCTGGAAGGACAGCCTGCCTGTCACGAATTTACTGGGGAAGAGGTTGAACTCTCCTTCCTGTGGATGGGAGTGACATCCATGTGTCAGAAGGAACAAAATGCTATTAAGCCTAAGGGCTGGGAATATAAGCAAATACCCCCCTGTCAAAGGCAGATGCTCATTTCTCTAAAACAGGAACAATGGTGAAAAAATTCCAGTATCTCAGTGAAAGGAAAAATTTAGAATACCTTCATGTGCAGTTTTCTTCAGTTAAAAAGAGAATTAAAGTACAAAGAAGTGACATGGAAATTAAACGTAGAGTAAAAACTTGAGGAGCTTATAAGTTACTTTCTAATATGGCTGTTTATTGTCTTAATATGATTTAGCCCTGCTCTCAAGGGGCAGGTGGACCAGACAACCCAAGTTATTCCATCCCTCTCTGAACCAGCATTCAAGGTTTACTTATAAGCATTTCTCTTGGCATCTTTTACCAATCCAGAAAGCATCAATTTATGCCTACACCATGCTGGTAACACTTATCACCCATCTGCTTGCCCCACACATAACCACAAGGATGCTAAATGTAACCCAAACACCATAAACAGAGCAAATACGAAAAAAAAAAAATTGTTAAGTAAAGGCATTTTCTTTCCAGACACGTCTGAAAGCACAGAAAATGGATCCTTCCCCCAGCTGGAGCAGATTTCATCTTGAGCATTTGCTATCTTATAGAGCACTGTAATTGACAAATTATCATGGAATAATTTTTGCCACTAAATATATCTTTATAGATTTCTCAAGTCTCGCTGTGTTTCTAAGGGCATTAATGCAATCTCTTAATATCTCAGCTATTTCTAAACAGAAGGCAGAAGCCCTTGATTAAGTAATTAGTTGTGTCAGTAGGAGAAATCATCAGCAAAATCACACCTTCCTTTGGTATAAAAGAAACAAAAACCCCCCAGAGAATAGATTTGTAGTACAAATTAAAAAATCCATTTATCATTCATCAATGATTCACCTTGGCACTTTGCATCCCCCTTGTGCAGAGGGCAAATGGCTCTCAGTCCCCCGGCACAGAGAGTACTCCCAACGTGGGGAGAAGACCCATGAGCAGATGGCACCTCCGCACACAGACATGCTGTGACTTCCACTGGTCCTCCTGTGGGACAGGGGACAATATCTCCCTGTCTCCCTGCAGAGAGTGACAACTTTGCGATACTGTGTGGTTGTGCTTACCTAATTAACTTCTCCTTGGCCAGAAGGGAAGATGTGGTCTGGCCCCAGAATCTCTTGTAAATTCTCAGCAGGATAACAAACCTCTGAAAATGCATTGATCTGTCAGCCCACATTCGCAGACAGGGCGATCACTGAATGCTTCCTTCTGCTCAGGAATTCGCTGAGAAGAAATAGAGCCAACCTTGGTGGTTTTTTCCATTCACTTACAAAAAGCCCAATAACCACATCTTAAAGGCTGAATCACTACAAGAGCAATCTTGAGAACTAATAACGTGAAAGCCAGTATTGATGAGACCAGGGTGAGAGAACAGCTATGCAGCTGCTTTTCCTGTAAACACAGGGAGCGGGAAACCTGCTCATTTCCTTGTGGGCAAAATAGATGCTCAGGGGATGTAAATTCCACCAATTTCAAACCAGAACCAGATCACATTGGTTTAGAATCTCTTCTTCTGCTTTCAGAGTGACTACTGTAGTAGTATTATACCACTTTCTATGTAATGTCAGTTTTATTTCCAACCACTTTACATAATAACACTTGATAATTCATTACATATTATTTTGACTCAGTGCATACACTCCTGCACTGGGAATACAGCAAATGCTTGCAGAAGCAGATCTTCATCTTCGCCTGTGCTTTGTGCTTTTCTTACTTGGCACTATATGGGCTGTGAGTAGGTTGGTCTCCAAATGCACATCATTCAGCTTCTGGCCCTACACATGGATGACGGATTTGTGCTTTAACATAGCTGCTTCTAAATAAAGCTTTGGCTTGTCTGAGATCAGCTTTATCTGGTCTGGTAGGTAGATGACCTGTGCTTTGCCAATGCTATTTTGTAGTCAAAGAAAACCTACTTACTATCAGGGTTACACAGAGCTGAACAGAGAATGGTTTTATAAATCTGATCGTGTTCCTCACAGCACTGTCAAGGAAAAAGTAATATGATAGGCAAACATGCTGATCCAAACCTCTCTGCAATCAGCAGTGAACCAGCCTGCCCTGCCCCACAGCCAGCTGAGGAAACCTCAGAGCTACTGCTCACCTTTGAGGTCTAGTGAACCCCTGCTGCTCACCCTGACAAAGGAATCCTCAGGGAAGCAGGATGGCCTGTGCCATAGTTGAAAGTAAATGTTAATGACTCCATCGGGCCTTAAAACTTTACATTGGGCAAGTTTCCCTTTCTTTTTTTTCTGGCCTAACACCACCCAGATGAATGGAACTCCTTCAAGCAGCCTTTCATAGAGGTCATGGTGAGATGGTCAAGAGTACCTTGAGTTCTGCAAAGACCCCTTTTTCTACTGTACAGCAGAAAAAAAAAAAGAAAAAGACAGGACCGAAATAAATGTTTGTCTAAATTCTGTACACAAGATATTTTCAGTGTGGTTGTGAAATGGCTTTAGAATTGGTTTCAAAGGAACATAAAATGGCTTTGTAATTACAAAATAGATTCAGAATGATTGAAGTCAAGTACATGTTCTGAAAAGCATCCTAAAAACGTCTTGGCATTACAAAGCCTTAGATGTTTGTTTTATGTTCTATCTCGGCAGCAGATAAAATCTGCTTTTTTTCCAGGCATTAATGTCTGCTATAAAGTGTAATGAGAAAGTTAGCAGGACGTAGCAGAGGAAGTATTCTCATGCTCACAGAAGAACATTCTGAGCAGCAGGCTAACCTTAAAGTGCTGCTGGGCAGGTAGTGCCACAGCAACTGGGGGTAAGCAAGTGCATGGGAATACAGCCTGGGAATTCAGGGAGGCAAAAAGCAACCTGCTTGCTGTGCAGCCCCCTAGGTTGCACTGCAGGCCTGGGGATGTGTTTCCAGCCTTTGGTGCTGCTCACCAGTGCCGGGCGGGGCAAGCACAGAGCAAGTGGGTAGCGAGGGGACGTTTCCCAAGAGCAAACATGGGACATTGTGCCAGAGTGCTGCCTCTGCCTGCTCTGAGAGTCTGAGGAAGCTGCCTCAGGCACAGGAGCTTCGACTGCAAAGTGAGAGTGAAGAAAGGTGTAGATGGGAACTGTGTGAATGAAGAACCACGAAAGGAAATTAAGAAGCTCTCAGGTAGTGCTTGTCCCTCCACTGACTCCGGTGGGTACCTCCTCTGCTAACCATGACTGCACCAAACAGCACTTACTAAGACATTAACTAATGGTAAAAACACTCTCTTCATCTCACCCCTACCCTGAATGGCCTAAGCTATGCTGCTGCAGTAGATAACAAAGCAGTTGCAACGCGATCACTTCCACGCTCCCCACAATTCTGCAGATCTGTGCCTTTGTTCCTCACTAATTAATTCTTGCCCTCATTCGGCCAATGAATTCTTATTTCAACTCAGGAAGAATTTGCAACATTCATGCCTTGATCATCTGAACAGAATTATTTTGGACAGCTAATAGGACAACTGGGGAAGTCCAAGCTCCACACCATGAAATGTTTCCATCTGTCTCAGCAGAGAGCCCATTCACTGGGTCTTGGTCTCAGTGATTTTATTAGTCCGACTCTGGGGGGCACTAGGATCTCATGATGAAAGACATGGGATAGAATCTTTGCTGTTTCCCACACTCATATTTGCAGCTATTCGGATTTTGAATGTAAAATCAGGGCCAACAGTGATTAAGTTTCACATGAGTTTCATAACGCTTGAGAATTCCCCTACTTCCACTTCTACAAACTCTCTCTGGACCCCTTCAGCCGGGAAACCAGCACAGAGGTCTCAGGAGAAAATGCTTACCTTCAGTTCTGAAACTGAATACGCTACATGAAACTGCAACGTGTTAAATACTTAAAAAGTCCTCCACGCTCAGCTGGCACAGCAGAAGCCTGGACATGGGCTGAGGTACCGAATCCCAGAGCTGCTCCCTCTTGACTGCTTTCCCCTTCCCTCTGCCCTTCACAGTACATTAGGTTAGCTTTTGATCCCAAACAAACCTACAGAACACAGGGACATGAGCAGGTTGCTGTTTTTTATCCCATGGCTTCTGCTCAGCAATGATTTTCTTTCCTCAGAAACACTGTGTGGGGTTCATGTTCTTTTACAATCTTTGTCTTGCTTTTCTTCATAATCATCTCAGCTTACAGGGACAAAACAATATCCAAACCCCTTATTAACTGCGATGAGAAAATTGTTCCTAAAGACCTGTTAAGGTGATAAGGCAGAAAAACTATGGTTTGAGGTAGGCACCAGGAAGCCTTCTAAGGATGCCAGTTGCCTGGAACATCCACACAGTCATTTGCCCTCTTCACAACACTAACAAGGAACCACTACCATAAAAATAGCAGTAATAAATAGATTCAATTGCAAAATCCACATTTCAGCCTGCTACTTATATGGATTATGTGATATCCTCTCCTCTCCCCGACTGTCTGATAGGGTTATAGCCGAAATGGCAAGAACAGCAAACATTATCAAACACGGGACTTGCAATTTAAGCAATGAAACCATCTTCATGTAACGCCCTACTAAGTAAGGCCAAAATATCACAGAATTTAAGGAATTTTTCTATATATGCAGTATTTCAACTGACAGTTCCCTGCTAGCAGTCTCAAGACCAAACAATTACGCTGAACCATGTTTAAATAAACCATACTTTTGCTTAAATGTACAGATTTTCAAAGAACACTGAAAACCTTGAAAATCTCTTCAAATTAATCACTGCAAATTATTCAGTCAGTTACAATTCTAGTCATCTGTGCTTGGGAGAATAAAAAGCATGTAATTTATTTGTCTGACTCTCACAAAGTGTCCACCCATTCCTTTAAGCTCTCTTTTCACCGTGCTTTATGGGGACTGTTAGACAGCTCTACAAAAGCATTTTAACAGCAAACTGAGCTTCCCAAAGCACACTTGGCAGAGACTAGACCTTCTAGGTGAAACCCCCAAGAGGGAATATTATGTGGCATCTTTAATTATTGTGGTCCCTATTGTCTTTAATTTCTAGATTAAAAGCAGAAGGAGGTGGTGAAAGAAAATCCTTTTCCATAGACTGATATTGTCGTCTGAGGATATTATCTAACTATAATTTATGCTTTAAAGCACTTCAAAAGAAACTGATATTTTTATAGATGTCTGAACTCTCATAATCTGTACAGCTGCCAGCTGTTAATACTCAGGAGAAACAGAAATTCAGTTATTTAAGACCACAAAGCAACAAACCGAAAATCCAACCTACAAAGCCTACAAAGAGAATTCTAATATGACCTTTGTCTTTAATCCAAAGTCAGAAACTGTTTGGCTGAAAATGTGGCAATTGCAAGACTCAATTCAAACCCACTCGGGGGGCTGAGAAAGCTGATGTGCATCTGACCCTCAGCTAAGCACAGACAAACCCAGTGCACAAACACTCACCTTCACAAGCCTTAGAATGACCTTTATTTTGGAAAAAGAATCATCAGCCTGTACTTCTATCACAGCAGTGCAAAGGAACATGTACATCTAATGCTGCCACTGTCACCACTAAAGGCGACAGTGGACATTATTCCATCTCTACTTTTGATACATAAGGAGGCGTCACTCTTACTGTGGCTTTTGCTTGGCACTCTGGAGCTGTTATGGGTATTGAACCGAACAGTCCAAAGCATCATGAACTGGATTTTGCTGCCCTTCACTTCCCTGGACAGTACAGCTCACCTCAAATCCTCATGCAAACAAAAGGGTTTCTCAGCAGGTAGTGCATTAGTCAGTATGGGAAATAATGGCAGGGCTTTGTCCACAGAGGGGATCCCACACTGCACTCCCAGGCTATGGCTCCAAGGAGAAAGAAGGCTCTGTCCATTGTCCCACCGTGCTTTGGCAGTGCTGGGGTGTTCAGATATAGCTGACTTTTCCAAGGCTTTGTCTTAAGATTTATTCATCACTGCTTTCCTTTTTGTGTGAGGAACAGAAACTCAACTGGTCTTGAGAGGAATCCACTAAAGGAACCAAAGCAAGCAAGCCCTTCCACCCTCTGGCCACTACACACCTATCCCTTACCTGGTCTATATTTTTCTCAGCCTTCCTCTTTCTACCAAAAAGGATGACCCAAAACCCAACCACCATACCTTTCTTTAAACCCTCAGCTCCATACCTCTCCTTTCCCTCAAGGATATTTGAAAAAAACCCACAATTCTTACACCCAAACACTGCTCTTCAGTAAGTCCAAGCAGAAACTGCCAAGAGAAACAACATTCTCCCAACAGCTCCCATTCTCCACGTAGCACCCACTGTTCAGGCACCCACGGCCAGTCAGTTCAGCAGGAAACCTGACTGAAACACAGTGCTCCTGCTCTCCATGCCTGAGCACCTGCCATCCAAAGGCACCTCACCCGAGGGGCCACTCCACCCAGCTCACCTTCCCTCCCCATCACGGTAGGAAAACAGTGAATCCAGAATTGGCCTGATTTCCCAGGTTGCCCTGTGCTTCCCACCACAGGGCATTTTAGAGGTAACCTCTGCACAAGCAAACCCCAAGCAGGCCCTGGGCACGAAGGATCAGAGGGCCCCATCCGGAGATCAACCTTCCCCTGCTCCAGCTGCTGAGCAACAGCAGCCACAGAACTCCAGTTTTAATCGTAGTTTTGTTCACTCTCCACAGAGCAGTAATAAAAAGTTCAACTTGGGGGGGGGGGAAAGAAATACCACAACTAGTCATTCCCACCAGCCATACATCTGGCCCTTAATTACCCGATGGTATTTATATAATCAACAAAATATTCAACTTGTATGACTGATCATGCTGGAGTAGTAGAACACATTAGCAAATAAATAGCAAAACACACAAATTTGTCAACAGATGGATTACAACCCAATGTAATTAAATGCAAAATAGTTCTGCTTTTAAAGCAATTGCTCATAAATTAGCCTGTCAGCAAATGTATGCAACTAATTGCATGAAAAAAATTAGGCCATAAGACAATGTTATCTGCACATAGTCTTTCCAAACAATGTAGAAATGATTGGGTACATTATTAATTGAAAAGAAGTCAAACTGCATTAGTTTAATTGCTCTTTTTTGTGCAAACCTATTAGAATAATTTATACCATATTTACTCCTCTTTACATCTGATGATAGGTGTTTAACTCTTGTTTGTAGACTAACAATGATGATTTCACCTTTTTCTCATCTTAATAAATGCAAAAAGATTTCTATGTTTGTCCATGGCAATGGTGAACTAAAACTGTGTTCCAAAAGGGTTTAAAGAGAACAGCAGCTGAAGCTGTCCTCCGAGACAGTCTTTTTAAATGAATCTGAGACTGTTATGGAAATCAAAGGTGGCAAGAAAAGCTTGTTTGCAGGGAGGAAAGACTAAAGAACTGTAAAACGTTCTAAAAAAAGTGTCTCCACAACGACACTGACAGCCCAGAGCAAAGCCAATTCAGAGCTGTGACATTTCACATCCAGAGCCTGGCTCTGGGACACCTAATTAAAGGTTGAATCCCATGATTTTTGGTCCAGGATGTACCAAGGTGAGCTCAGGATCTAAGGGCTACTGATCAAGAACCTCTGAAAGGTCATGCAGGAAAGCAAACTTGTTCTCTTATCCTCGCTGGGCAGGATTTGGTATCTTTGGGTTTGTGAACCCCTGTTATTTTCTCCAAAACCTCTGAAAAGCACTCCTGGCCCAAGGCTGACAGTCTCAACACAAAGATCACATTGATTTTGGGAAGCTTTTGCTTAAGTTCTGTAATCAAGAGAGATCTATATTGAGCTTGATTCAAGTCTAGTGCTGGTGGATGGGGAGAGCTTCTGCTGACATCAGAGAAACTACTCCGAAAGAAAGATCACAGGTGTGATGCATTTCTTGTACCTAATCAAACCATCTGCAGCTTGAACATGGGTAATGAACTGCTCACAGACAGTTGGGGAACTAAGAATCATCCATGTAAGTTATTCAGCGACTAATTAATACATTTGAGAAAAAATGAAAGTTATTTACTTTACATATCTTAAGCATTTTTCCCCTGCTTTCTCTACGTGAACTAAAACTGGCAGAGAAAAGCAAACAGAATTGCATGGAGAAGCTACCAGTTTGGTGGCAGAAACACACATCCCTCCAAAAAGCTCACAAATGAGCAAACTTGTCAGCTGAACCAAAATGAAAACTTAAGTCTGTTGCTGATTTGTCACAAAAAGAGAGGAGAGTTCTCTCAAAATCAGGTTTAGACTTCCCAGGAGGAAGAAAACAGTGCTAAGATTTCCTCGTCCTGCTCTGCAGGTTTGGAAGATACAGCTTGATAATGAGGGATCCAGGTAACGTTAATAAGCAGACCAACAAGTTTAACAAGACTTTAGTATTGCAAAGAATGTTTCTGCTTTTCTTACTTTATGTTTCCTAAGTAGTTTTGGAAAGATACAAAATCACGGCTATTAAGGAGAATTCCTTGATTCAGACAAGGCAGGTGACATGGAGAAACTGAGCCAAAAGAAACGTGAAGATAAGAGTAGCAAATTTAAACTCTTTGCTCCTGGGCTTACTATTTCACAGCATTATTCCAGCACAGGATTCTCCTTCAAAATCCTTATTTCACACCATTGGAATTATTGGTTATAGTTTTTTCAAAGTGAGTGCTTGCTCCTGAGAAATTCACACAATGTGAATTTTGGGAACATGATCAGCAATTTAATTTAGCAAACTCAGCTGCTCTTTCGATATCCTCCAGGCCTGCAGGGTTAGGAAGAGCAAATGGGGTGGACCTGGAGCAGTGTCCAGCACCTTTGCCCTCTCAGACCACTGGGGAAAGTTCAGGCCACAAGGTGGTGAGGACAGGGCCACTTGCAGTCTGCAGAATCTGGTGGAATCCCCCAGAAATGCTCTGGCTTTACCACTCTGGTACTGCTAAGAAGAGGTAAAAATTAAAATGCACTGGAGGGAAGCTTCTGTGACCACTTTCAGTACACACCATGTTTCTGAAGATTTTTGCTTAGGCCATATCTTGTTGAGAAGTATTAAGGATTCCTAATGTCCTGAAGGAGGCATTGGGGATCTGTCCAGGAATGTCTCAATACCCATCCAGGTGCCACTGAGCAAAGGAGCCTCGCTAATCCTGAGCCTTCAGAAAGCCTTTGCAGAGCCAAAACAGGATTTTTTTCCCTTCCTTTTTACATTAGATCCAACCAAATGGTTGGTCAGAAGCACAAACTTGCTCCACAGCTGGCACCTGCTCAGTTCCTCTATGGAGCACCTCAGGGTGCCTGTTGATTAGAGAAAGTGAGGAACAGAACTGCAGAGACACCAACAGCCTTGGTAAACACCTGCTTCTGAGACAGGAATTTCACAGCATGGAGGGTATCTGCTGAGGCAAAGTTAGGCCCTACTTAAAGAATTCTAATGTATTCAGCAAGTGAAAGAGAAATGAACACTCAATGTAGGACATTGCTGAATTATTCCTGAATTGATAATCAACGGTGCTTTCTTCCCCGACTGCAAGATTTGCTTCACAAGGCTTGCTAAACTTTTACAAAAAATGCCACAAAGCTGACAAGCACTTCCAGATGATGGGGAAAAGAGCTGCTGTTACTTATTTGTATTCCTGAAGGGCCCAGGAGCTGTGTGGTGGCAGGCCAGGAACACACCAAGTGCTGCACAGACAGAGCAGAGACAACCTCTTGTCCCACATGCTTACAGACATCCGTGCCTGAAGGTGCCGAAATTATGGACCACGTGTGAGGGACTTTCCACCTTAACTGCCAAAGGAGAAATGGGAGAATGCTTACATTACTCTAAACGTGACACTTCCTTTCTGTGCTTTAAGATGTGTAATCTGGGTGCATGCACTCAAAAAAAAAAAAAATCAAGATTTGCCAATGTGGGTGGATAAACCTGTCATTATTAAAATGAATCCATTAAACTAAGATGCTTTATAAACTCCAGATGATCTCTCTCCTATTATCCCGTAAGGAGATTAAAAATTTTCATTGTTGCTTTTTTATGCAATTTTTTGTAAAGGGAAGCAACTCAAGGTTAAATTGAAAAGCCTTTTCCATCCAATAAAGAGGTCATGTTAATTTTCCCTCGTCTTAGAGAAAATATATGGCCTTGTGAGACATGATGGCTGTAAATGTGCTTCTTTCTGGGCTCCCTGCTGGTGTGTTTAATAATGGAGCAGAGCCTTGGCCAGCCATCTGCTTTACTGCACTGCTCTGGTAGGGAGCAACACTTACAAATAGTTCCGTTCAATCTGAACAGATAAAAGTTTGCAAAATACATTTTAAGGCCCAGGAACAAGCAGTTAAGCCCTCTCTTGCAAATTAGGCCTTCAGTGCCTCTGATCTTCCTTTTAACTTACTGCCTCCAAGAAAGGAAATAGAAAATAAGAACAATGTTTCGTTCCTGGCAGCAGTTTAGAGTACAAATGAGGGGACTTACGCCAACAAAGCACAATTAGCAACCATGCCAGAAAGCTACATTTTGGCTTGTTGTGCACAAACTCTGCATTGGATGTAATCAAATATACGTACACTCACACATACACATTAGTGCATACACGTGCACACTCACACACAACCTCCCACCTGATTTTACAGCTGCAATAGAAATCCTGATCTCTGTACGAGGTAACTGGCATGGCTCTACCCTGACCCAGACAGATAAACTTCAGGGCTTCACAGATTCTTTAATTATCATTTCCCAAGAGCCAGTGTAAGACAGTGTTTCTCCTGGCACACACTGCTGTACTCCCATGGTATCCTTTATGCACCTCTCCACGTTCTCTGCTGCCCAGTCACTCAGCACATGCCCAGGTCTCCTCTTCACAGGGAGGCCAACTCCACCACCCTGGCTAACACTGGGTGCTACAAGGCTCTTCCACAAGTGAACAGTTCTGTATAGAGTAAGCTCTATAATCAGAGTACTGATTTTCATACCAGAAATGCTGGCCAAACCTCAGCTCAGGGCACATGCGTCAGGTTTTGGAGTGAAGCAGCCACGGTGCCGGCACAGACCCTCTGTACAGCACACGCACGCTCAAGAAAAGTCAGCCCAGACATACTGCATCCCCCATCTTTCCATGGAAAGATGGAGTCTTGGAAAATCTGTATGGGTGGCAGCCTTCAGCAGCTGAGGAGTTACCTAGTGGCCAGCCCTTTGTGCTGAACTCTACCAACAGGTGTCAGGATGTTTTGGGATATAAATGTAGGTGAACAGCCCGGGGCAGGCACAGCCCCCAAGCAGTTTGCCTATTTGAAGCTGAAGGTGGGCTGACCCCTCTCCACGGGTGGAGACACACAGCCCCAGCCCACCAGACATCTCAGAACAGTGAGCCCTGTCCTGCTCATGGCAGCTTTGGAACTCACGGAATGCATGAACAGAAGGGAGAGCACATCCGCTGTGTGTAAGGCACTTATGGCCCATGGCTGTAACCAGGGACAGATCTTTCTTTCTTGCTTTCAGGGGCGTGATTAGAGTTTATGCTGGAATGAAAGTTTCCATTAACAGCCAAGATAAGTGAACATCAGGAAATTATAGGAAGCATCAGCTTTATGAGCTGAAAGATTTGTTACTTCCACCCACATAACTAAAGGCATTATTTCAAGAAAGTGTTTAAATTCTTCTTAAACCTTATTCCTGATACTTCAAAAGAAAGAATCTACTAGAACACTCCCCTCAATTCTAGTGTCAACTTCCCTGGGTGCTTTTCAGAGGTTTTTGATTAACAGCTTAACTCCTAATTGTCTGTTCAAAGCCTGTGCTGGTTCTAAAGTCTACTTGATCATCAGAGCTGCAGCCAGGTGTGCTGGCATCCCCACGAATGCCTGTCCCCAGGACTCTCAGGACACCACATCTCCAGGCCAGGAAGACAGGAAGAAGCCATCAACCTGGACCACACACCCCCCACCTGGCCACCACCACTGCTGGGACCTCTGCTCCACTCCTGCCTCCTCCTCCACCACCTGATGGGAGCAGAAAGTTGCTCATGTTTTATAGGGAATGTTCACTTCTCTGGAAGGTAGAGGAATGGACCAGGCAGAATATATGAGGGCAAAAAGGAAGATAAAGACAGTCCTTCCTAATTTTCCTCTTCGTCCTTCTTCCCCTCCCCATGACTCTACTGTACATTGTTTTCAATCAGATTTGCTATTTATCCACAACACCACAAATAATATACACTTGCTCTGCTCAGTTACAAAGAAGTATTTTCATTTAAAGAACACAAAAAAAATCCCAAAGCAAAACTGCTAAGGTCACCAAGTGAAATAACACAGTTACGTATCAAACGGTTTATAAACATCAGACTCTGAAAAACAAAACTGGTTAGAACAAAGATTCTGACCCTCACCACAAGTCTTTGCAGAAGGCTGGGATTGTTTTACTGAACTAGTCTTTTGTAAGTATTTGATCTGAAGATGTACCAGTTTGGGAAACATGAAAGAGTAACCTGCCATGTGAACTAGTTGGAAAAAAAAAATCAATACGGAAAAATTAAGTTGAAAGCCTTTGCATGAATTTCCAAATGTCATAGAAATATTCTTTTTCACCTACAGATCAAATAAATACGGGAATCTTCTGCCTCTCCAGATATCTTTCAAGACTCCTATCTCTTCAACACAGAAGCTGCCTACTGAGAAGAATTTAGAGTCCAGCTCCTCCTGCCTATGAATCAATCAACTTCTCTGAAAGCAGCAGGAATTATTTGCCACTTGGCTCTGCTTCTTGGCAGGAATCACTGACATGCTTCTGATTGCACGTGCATTTGTCCTGTACATATGCTGTCTACCACAAGTTGATCTAGGAGGATCTAGTGTGGCTTCTCCAGGCAGGAGTGTGTTGGATCTGGATTTGCACACACAATGACTCCTCTGAGAGCTGCTCCCCCTACTCCCCAAAAGGGAGTTGGTCACTCTCTGTGTGACTGAGGGCTCTGTTTCTGAAATGCTGAAAAGGTCTGAACAAAATGTCTCTTGACTTAAACCCTTCATTCATTCCAAGGCGCTCATATAAACTGACCAACTCTTTACACAAGTAACGGTAAGTTGTTGGTTTAGATCATTCCTAAGCAAGGTTTTAATCGATTTAGAAGCTCTTTCTCCATGATCGTACAGAGCTGTGGAGCAAACCTTTATTAAGAAGTAAGAACATACTGCAGCTAATCTAAGGATTAAAACTTCCTCCTAAAGAAAAACTAAGTTTGACCTAAATCTCTGGGTTTTGAAAGAGCTTGGATAGTCCCCTTCACCTCCTGTACCTCATCTGTGTGCATCGCTGGGGCTCGGGACTTCAAAATACAAACCCAGCACAACTCTTGTGTGTGTGAAGAAGGAACTCGGTCAGCCTGGAAAAAGAACTGAATTCTGCAGCACGGACAATATGTCCTTTCCTCTCAGTAACACTTCAGTGAGTATTCAAATGCCTGGTGCTTTTTCAAAGCCAGTCTTTTGTGACAGCCTCCTGCAATTTCTTCTCACAGAGCGTGAAGAAGGGAGTGAGGCTGTACCCAGCCCAGCAGCCTGTCCGAGCACACACAGCTACCGGAGCAGGGCCTGACGCTCGCCTGCCACAAGTAAAATTAAGTCTTCAAGCTTTTTTTCACAACTTGAAGCTGAAAACCCCAATCAATAACACTCACACACTCACAGTCTCCCTTGAGCTACAGCCAAAGAATACAGGCCAAAATCTCTGTTTACTTATTTTTTAACTCTTCCCCATAGCAATTCTTCTAAAAATTCAATCTTGTAGTTCAAGCTTAATTGCTCACTTTGAGACAATCCAAACCTCTAGGAACCCTGGCTGACTGAAGGATTTGTAGCACCTTTGATGTTTTTGTAGCATCAATTCTTAGAGGCACTTTTTCAAAAATTTATACAGACTCTCTCTCTTCATACGCAAACAACTGGACATTAATAATCTAGCAGCAAAATTTAAGACATTTGCATAATTTGGAAAATAATGAGACCTCTATTTAAGATATCTGTCCCTATGTAAGTTATTAGAGTACAAGGGTCCATCCATACATAAAAATCAATCTTAACTGTCCAGAACCAGCTATCAGATGGATTCAAGAATTCATCATTGTAATTCATTGCAAGTAACAGACACACAGCCAGTGACAAATACCTCAGTCAAAAGCACATGTGATGGTCTGCTCCCAAGCTGTTATTTTCCTGGGATCAGACACATACTTTTAATGAGATGCTCTGTGCATGGGATATAAGAATGTCTGTCTGACCCTAACTCAGCAAAGGACTTGCTCCTAACCTAATTAATGTCTGTGCTTAAGAGCAACCTTGACCTTGGTGGAAATTCAGAATTCCCACCAACTTCAACAGACAGGAAAGCTGTAGCAATATGAATCCACAGCATGCAGAAGTATCCCAGGGCGTACAGAGCCTCATAAGGGAAGCACAGCTCTGCATTAATCTACCTCAGGTGCCTCTAGTGAGGATCCACTTGTGCTTTGCTTTGCTCAGTGATGCTGCAATGGCCCTTCTTCCCCCAGGACAGCAATGCCCCAATTTCCCTCCGGGCTCTCTACTTCTGAGCTCACAATTCCCTCTCCAAGTGTGATTTCTGCACTGAAGTTCTGATCCCACTTCTTAGCACCGCGACCCTGTTCATGCTCACAGTCCTTGCTGGTGGGAGCCACTGCCCAGATCCACGAAAGGACCAACCTCTTATGCTGGCAAACGCTCAAGACAGAACCACAGCCTTCCAAAAACGCTACCAATGCTACCCAGCTGCCACCTGGGCCAACAACATCTCTATCTCCTACATACCACAGTGCAGACACACCTCTGGATGATGCACCAAGGCAATTTAGAATGCCCCATAGGCCCAGACCTGCTTTTATTTCACTTCATGTGTTCAGACCATTGATCTGGGATGCAGTGGGAATTCCAGAGCTAACACTAGTCATGAACGAAAGCAAGCTCTGACCTATTTTTTCACCACTCTAGCTTGACAAGTAAGGGCATAAGGAATTAAGACATGAGTTGTCTTCTGCAAAAAGAGCTGACTCAGTTCATGGAAAAAAAATGGCAACTACTCAACATTTTCTACAATTGGCTTTATCAACTCCTGCTTTCTTTCTGTGTACCAGCGACTTCACTGTCTAGAGAGCCTGAAGTCTGAATGCAGGACTGGGAATCCCTCTGTGATTGGGATGATCTGTCCTTAAGACAGATCACGGAATACTAATTGTCAGGCTTATATCTTCTGTATATTTAACCCAAAGTGTTTTGATAAGGAGAGAAGGGTCTTAAACATATGCTCAAAGGCAAGTACAAGCTTCAGTGCACTACAAATAGAGCTATTTAAGTTTGAAATAACACATTTTGTAAAGCTCTGATCCAGAAAGCACACTTCAAGGTTTTGCACATAAATACTGCACAGAGCACCAGTAGCTCTAACGTTTCCCATATGCTCCTGTGCACGTTTCATTCATTTTTTTCCTCTGCTATTGGTCATTTACATGCAGGCCCTCCTACCTCACAAAATCACATGCAGAGGTGTTTGTTTTCATCGTCTCCTGTTCTTGGTTTCAGCCACTCTGCGTGTCATCAGAGAGCTGAACTGGTGGATAATAAAAGGCTCCAAGATTATTATTTTTTTTTAAATGGTTGAAGATTCTAAGTTCCAAAATTTATGAAGAGAGCTCCCCTTTGGAAGACACAAGCACAGATGGTTACTTTTACTCTGACACATCAACACCTTGTGGATAACTATTTCTTTTTATAAAAGATACAATCTCAAATAGTTTATACTTCTACTTTCTCCTGATATCTTTTGTATCTGTCTGAATACTGTTTCCTAGAAATATCTGCCACCTCACAAAATGCTTTGATGCTGATTAATTGTATCAGCTTTCTTAGAGGAGTGGTCAGGTTGGTTTTTAAACATTCCTAATGAAAACTTTTTTCCTTTGTTCTTCTCATAGTTTATTAATTTATATATATATATATACTTAAGTCTGATCCAAGACTTTGCAGAAATGAGCAGGAGCAATAGTATTTCAGATTGCAGATGTGGTTAAAGCCAGCATCAGCTTATGCTTAACTTCTTTTCATTTTTAACAGTCCTTGCCCTGCAGATATAAAAAGGGAATTAAAGCCATAAGGTACTGCTTCAGATTTGTTCTCTTAATTAGCTCCTGCCATGGTGGATTAATTCCATCTGCAATGTGTTGCCATCTCTGCAGAAGTTTATCGTAGTGGAATGGGGGATTAATGAGGAGAGTGGATGCTTTGACATCCCAGCTGTCCGTAAACTGGCTGTAATGGGATCAGTGCAGATGGTACCAATGCTCTCCCTAAGTATCACTGAAGGTGAGGAATTCGTTTTCTATAAACCTGACACATGCAGTTACTCATCCACTGCAGAAAATAAAGTCAGAGCTACACATCTGTCTTAAAAATAGTGGCCAGTGGACCTGATAATCTCAAAAGACTCTTCCTTTCCTGAAGAAATAGTGGGTTTATTAGCTTTTGCATTTTATGATGAATGAGACAGACCAACTGTATTTTCTCCTCTTGTCTTTTGACTACAGTAACTAAATGTAAATACATCTAAAAACTGGAAGATTTCTTTTAAAGCTGGGAAAGCTGCTGCTGAGACCCAGGCAATTCAGCAGTGAACTCTGCACTGAGGTCTCATCCCTAATGAATGAGTCTCTGGGATGGACTGTTGGGGCAATATGGGTTTTTCCTTAGTGTAGTTTAAAACCAAAGTAACGGCAGTAAAGCTAGGAAACACCAGAGGCATGAGAGTGGTGAAAAGACAATTGAGGATCTTTCTATTTTAATTTTATGTTGCACTTTTTCATCTGTTTAAAATGAAAAAGTCTCCATTTGCTTCGTAATGGTCTATTCTTGTAGAACATCCCCATGAAGTAAGATCTGAACACATTACCTTTCTGTCTCAATACCTGCATTACTTCATTAT
The DNA here is from genome assembly GCA_013396775.1 of Cephalopterus ornatus. Classification (NCBI taxonomy): domain Eukaryota; kingdom Metazoa; phylum Chordata; class Aves; order Passeriformes; family Cotingidae; genus Cephalopterus; species Cephalopterus ornatus. Next base: position 122,600 of record VZRE01014602.1, read on the forward strand.
ACTTCTAGATATTAACAGAGATAAATTGTTTCCAAGACAGAGGCAGTTTTCTGTTTAAGAAACACTAGCCTGAGACTCTAGAGATAGAGGCTCAATGACTGCAACTATTATAGACTGTGTATAACCATAGGAGTCTTCATTTATCCCGTGGCCTTACCTATAATTGGAGATAATAGGCTTTTCAATGCCCGTTTTGTCTATTTTAGACAGTCAGCTACTTGGGGCAGGTGCTGCCATTCTCCATGTTCATTTAGTGTCTCACATAATAGAGTTCCCATCTCTGTTGATGCCTCTGTGTGTTATTAAAATACAAAGGATGTCAAACAGAAAAAGACATTTAAGTGCTCAAGTGCCTTGGGAACAATACAGGTGCGCAGGTATTTTTCTTCATCCTTATAAACCTGCTGCTAAATATAAAAAGCTGTCTGTAGCTGTTCTACTACCAATACATAAACCAGAGGCACATCAGACACAGTCACAATGCTGGGTAATTCATTCTGGGAGCCTTCCAGAAGTGCTATCATGAAATGGCAGCAGTAACTCTGACTCCTAGTCACTAAAGGACAATTGTAGTTTGAAACATTATTATTATTTTCTTATGCAGGATCTGGTATGTTTTTGGGTGCACAATGCAGTTCTGTTCCACTCCTGTGGCTTTACTTTTAATTCTTTACCAATGTCCCTCATTTGAGCCCCAGCCCCTACAGCATCATGTAAAATACTTTGCTCTGGTATAACTATTGAAAGGAGGGAGGGAAGAATCCAGGCATGCTGGAATCTTAAGATGAAAAAACACTTCAAAAGAAAACTGACGTCCTATTACCCCACTGGCTTTGTGAAAAAGAGTTGGAGAGACAAAGTGGAAGAGACAGCTAATCATTTCAAGGAGAATGCTCTAAACTCAGGGGATGTAGGATGAGCACAAGGAGAAACAGCACTGGGTCAGAACAAGGACATCAGAGATAATGGGAAGGAAGTCTTTAATCAAAGGAGACATGTCTATGGATAAATCCCTTTTGCCTCACAATCCTCTGCAGGAGGGAAGGACAGAAGAGGGAATCCAGAAGGGGTCCATGGCAGACAGCAGCTGAAGGCTGTTCTGGCTCTTTGAAAAGCTGCCAGCTCTTCCCAGTTATACAGGGGGCTGGGGCAACAATTGTTGCCCAACACAACTCCAGCATCTCCTGGATTGTCACTCTACTTTCCCGGGCTCTGCTCTGCTCCAGGAGCCCCGGGGCTCCCAGCAGCATTCCCTGGCATGTGAGCCCTGGGACAGGGCTGGGGCTTTACACTCAGCCTATGTCTTAGGGAGCTGAACGGCAAAGGGCCTCACAACGAGTGCAACCTCCCAGCGCTCACTCTGTGTCTCACAGTCCAAGGTGGCACAGAACTGGTTAAATAAAATACACGGTACTCTGCCTGTCTGCACTCAAACGGAAGCAGGCAGGAACACTCCATGCAGGGGTTTGGAACGCTGCTCTGGGATCTGCACAGGGACAGAATGACAGTACATTTTCTGTAATGACATTACATTTTCTGTAAAATATAAGTAGCTGAAAAGGCCTCTCTGGGCTGCAGTTATGCCTTGTTTGGTCAGATGGCTGTAATTGCACAGAGCACATCATCAGTGCTGCAGGCACAGCCGAGGGGCTCAGACAGCTGGGGGCTGTGCTGCCCTGCTGTCTGTGGGGCCAGGCAGTACAAGACATATTCCAGCATATACACACATGGCCCTTCACACCTGGGAGTGGCCTGAAGGCAGGGAGCCATGAGGGTAGTTTCGAGCTGCTTTCACGTGGTGTTTTCTTCCAGGTTTAGTCTGTGACAAAGGAGCCAAACTCCTGCCAAGGGGCCTGGACGTGAGTCAGGCTGCGGCTGCCCCTCTCCCTCTGCACAGCCCCTCCCGAGCCCCCGCTGGGTCCCTGTCACGCCTCTGCTGGGCATCGGTGTGAGGGGGGAAGGCACAGTCGGATTTTATCCATGGTACAGAGAATCTATTAAAATACTTACTGCAACATCCTTTTAAGTTAAACTTGCTCTTTGACTTTCTGCATTTTTTCTCTTTTCCAACATAAAAGGCGGCAGTTAAACATGACAATGGTATTCAGCAAGTCCAAGAAAAGGAAGGTTTTAAGCAAGGGTTATTGCTAGACACAGCAACAAAGACTGGTTCTGTCAGGTTTTTACTTTGTACTGCCACTTACTTTGCAAACATTCTCTTCTCTTCACTGACTAAAGGCAGCAAAATCTGGCCCTTGGGAACCTGCTCCTTCGGGGCTTGGCCTCAAAAGGGGAAGCTGAGCTGAGCTTCCACAGGAGGACCCCACACTTAAAAGAGGATGCCAGTCCAGGGCTCCCTGGAGCCAGAGAAGATAGGTTGAGATTGTATTATGTCATGTCAAGATAAGCAGATCAAAGGGACAATGATCCCACCAAAGAATTCTTCCTGCCTGTGAGGCAGCCACCAGATTTTATTCAGAATGCTGGGCTGTATGTCTTATATAGCACAACGTGCTTTAATTATAAGGATAATGTTCACAGCAGAGGACTGTGCATGGCAATAAACATTTTCACTGGATGATTAAGTACCAAAGCAAAGTTGAGGTGTTTGGGAACCACTGAGCTGTTTACTGTGCATGTCTTCCAATGCCATAAACATTACTCCTGCTTTATAACAAAGAAGAAACAATAAACCATAATGCAAACAAAAGATTATATTCATTGCCTCATGAAATCTCTTTCTGGTACTGCATCATGTCCCAATCAAGGCAGGGTTTTATAGAATAAATATTTTGAAGAGAGCTCTGAATGTCCAAAATTTGAGATATGAATAGCAGCACTCAAGCCAACAACTGCTGCTTTGCTGACAGTGGCCTCTATTTTTCAAAGGGAAATCTCTCAGGGCAATTTTAGATTTTTCCTGAAAAATTTCAGTTGAGTGAAACAAACACACCACAACTCTAAAAGATCCCATGGCCAGTGTCAGCCCAACTTCTCCATAGGGATATCCAAAATCAGACAGCCCTGTCCAGCATTTTATGAGGAGGGTAAAAATCATTCCCCAAATGTCTCGTTCACAATATCCAGTTAGTCATCGTTTCCTATCACCAAATTATGATGTCGAAGCATTAAGGATAAAATCCTGCTGGCAGCATAAACCCAGGTTCCTGTATGGCTCTCAGGACCTTGTGTCCAGCACTTCCTGCAATAAGGCCACGGGAGGCTATGGAAAACATCCACCGCAATATAAGAGCATTCCTCACATGCAGCATAATGGCAATGTATAGCGGTGCAAATGCATGTGTAAGATGTTCTTCATCCTGCTCCCACTCCTCCCCACCCCTACCCTCCTGCTCTTAACTGCCCCTTCTGTTGTCCCTGAGCAACTATTTTGGGGCTTAGAACGAAATCCCAGCCCCCACACCCCCTTCACAATTGAGGGGCTCCTGAACTAATGGCATAAGGGGTCAGGAATGAACAATAACCAGCTTTGAGATGAGGTGAGAGGTTCTTCATCCAGTCATACTCTGAGAATGAGTCATTTAATATTAGTGAAATGAAGATTTCCATTTTAGCACAGTGAGGCATTGGGATGGCTTCTTTTTAACATTAAATACTTACTGTAATAACATAGTGAATGAAAAGGAATAGTTTAAATCAAGTCCCGTCATTAAGGTGAAGAATAATAGTTCTCAAGTTGAGTGAGGTGAAATTCAATTTGGTGATTAAGAAAACTGACAGAAAAGTTTGATCAAGAACAGTCTCCTTAATGAGGTGGTTGTAGCTCATTCATTAGAGAAAATGAAGTTGGCAGTAAGGATTCTGCACTCTTCTGCTTCCTGAGAGCAGTTCTGCAGCTGACCCTCTTCCATAAGGTTTTGAAAACCCAAGGCCAACATGAAAGTACATGTTCTCATACATTTTATATCCTGAATCTCTCCCTTAATAAACAGGCTGTTTTAAAGATTAGACCAGTGATTTATCCACTTCTATTCTACATCTATAACATTACACGATTATGGCTTTGAGCAAATCCAAGGTCTGCCTCAATCAATAGAGTTCAGAGGTTTCAGTCTGAAGCCTGTGTGAGTATCCCGTCCCCTGGGGAAATTCCAAGAGTTGCTTCAGTACTTTATTTAGTTTATTTATTTTACTTTATGAAACAAAAGCCAAAACACAACAAAAAGAACCAAAAGAAAAACCCCAAGCTACAGAACAATAAATTTGTTTCAATGTAATAATCTCTTTTTCACTCAGTTCTACAAATTACATGACAAGAAGCTCTGCAATAATAAATTGTTTGGCTTGCTATTGTACATTAATCTTTGCTAGAATTCATAAACAAACTTTAAGTCAACAAGCGTGAATTTAATTAAAAAATTTCCAACTCAGTACTATTTTACTCCCCTTTCTTAGATTAGGCAATAAACCATGGAGTTCATACAATTTTATGTGGAGCAAATTTATTTTTCCCCCCTTAAATGGCTCACATGAAGGGTAACTTCCTCGAAGCAATTGTGCTTTCCAACAGTCATGCCTTTGTCAGTGCACTGCTCGAGCTGCCTTCTACCCATTAAGGTAAAACAGAAAAGGCTGGATGTGATCAGATTTGGGAGCGGGAGAAGCAAGTAAAAGTATCTATTAGTTCTTGAGAAATTATCTGAATTGTGTTTTGTTCAGTGGTTCCTAAGCTGTGGTTTTCAGATCCAGGGGGAGCTGTTTCAAAAGGCCTCACGGAACAGCTGTGCCAATTGTCAGTGGGCTTGGAACAATTTTGAGAAGTTCTAACAAAATAAGGTAATCCTCCAGCATGAACTGAAGAAAGTGGAGAGGCTAACAGGCTTTGGATCAAGCCCTTGGAATAAAGGTTGTTCAATGTCATAAAGAAGGATGAGGACAGTGAAGAAGAGACCTGACTCGCAGGGGCAGCCTGCTAAACACCACCCTGAAGTTCTGGAAAACAAAACCAGCCGAGTATCTGATACCGGAACTGGTTTCCAAATATTTATCTGTTTCTCAAGCTAAGAAAGAAATGGTCTCTAGCAAAACCATGTGAAAGCATTTCTGCTTTAATTACCTGGCCTAGTCGCTTCTAATCAGCACAGCTAATTTGGGTGCAACTTTCACCTTAGCTCAAGTCGTGCCTTCAGCCCCGTGACCCAGGGAATTTAGTTTATTCAAAGGGGACTCCGCACTTGCTTTTGAAAGACCGCACCACCACTTGCTCAATGACTAATTAGAAAATAAGTGCGTTTAAACTGGGCACAGCACAGCGTTCACAGACACAGCTGCGCTCTTGCAGGTGGGCTCTTTTCCTGGTGCACTCCCCAGCTGTGTAAGCAGGTTTACCATCCAGTCTCCCCCAAGCTTTCCCACAGGACTTCCTCAGTCCCTTCCTCCTTACTCTACAATCCTGCCCTGCCCAGCCCTGGTTTTGGCATGACTTCTGCAACAGCCAAATAAAAACTCCCTATTTTTTGAAGTTTCCAGGCAAACATACACAAAAGAAACAGGTTTTTTACAGGAGCCTTGCAGCAGTTCAGGCTTTCCCTGCTGTTAAGCGTGGAAGCAGCACAGGAACAGGGATGGGCCAGCAGAAAGGAACATAAATCCAAAATATGACCGTGATGATCTTCTGAGGGTTCTATTTCATGGGCAGCTGACACCAGAATTTTGCCTCTTCTTGATACGTCCTTTGTTCCTGAAGGACTGTTTTTCCTTTTAGAGGCAATGCAGTATCAAAACAGGAACTGTGAGAACCGCTAAAAAAAGGATTTTTCTGGAACTGGGGAAATAATTTTACTTGACCAGTATGTTAAAACCCAACGGTCTGGCGTCAGGTTTTACTGATTTACAGGGCGTTAAAAATACACAAATAACAAATTTTACCCAGAGAGGAAGAAATCCCCATCCTTCTGATCTGGTGTGCAAAAAGGTTCTCTTTCACTTGCCCCCTTCTTTTTTGTGCTTTCTGTGGGAGAAATCCCTGTAAGCCGGTGGGATGGCTGCATTTACATTTAAATAAGGATGTTCTCAGGTGATTCTTAAGAGACAAAATGTAGCTACTCATGGGCTCTAATGAGAGCGTTAATTTAAATAGTTTCTGATGTGCAGCCCCGATAAGGAACATCCTTGAAATCACTTGTGAATGCAAGTCATCAAAGCAGTCGTCTGGGACTACTCTAGAAGGGAAGCAACTCTCCCCAGGAGAATCACTCAGGGCTGAGTGGCATTTTCTTGAGACACTGCCAGGAATGGCCTTCTTTCTTCTTTACCTTCCTGGAATCGCAAACATCACTCTTCTCAATTATATTATTCCCTTTGTCGTGCTCCTTCCACCCTTTTTCCCTTGTCCTCCTCCTCCCTCCCATAAAACTAAACGGAGGACAAAGGCAACAAGGTTTATGACATTTTATTCAAACACAAACAAAAATGTCATCTGCAGAGACAGGCGGGTTAGAGTCACACCTGCAGTCTAATAACTGTCACCCTCAAGAGACTCGTGCTGTAATTGAACAGCATTGAAATGCCAGTGCTACTTCATTATTTTTAATATATGCCTCCCTTCTGTAAACCAACATATCAAAATCATAAGCATTACAAGCAACACTTAATTTCCAAATTTTCTTTCAACTAAGAGTGAAAAAAGTCATAGTTGTGTCTTTCAGCTATTTTTGAAATACCACTAGGCTCAAACCGGTGGAAAAGTCCAGCTGGGAAGAGTTGTCCTAATTTTATTTTTTTTTTAGCTTTATTTTTCATCTGTTTTTGCACCATATGACTTCAGCTTCTATTCCTTGCCTGCTCCCTCTAAAAGGGAGCAGCAGCAGCACTTCACTGAATTGCCTAATTGTGCTCCAAAGAAACAAGCAGTCGGCACATACCTGCTGCCCACCTCTGCAGAAGAGGTTCCCTCACCTCCCAGACTCACCCCACAGAACAACAGAAGCTTCTCCCACTTGCCTGGGCACTAAGAATTTCCCTTTTCTGTACTTCAGCCTTGCTCACTTACACTATTGTGCATTTAACGTGTGCTACTGTACTCTCTCGGGTTCTCCCTGTGGTAAGCACTGATAAAATGATAAAACAAATTCACTGAAGTAGTACACACCACCGTAAGTTGCTACAATACTTCACAGTGTATTCCCTTTTCCTCTTTTCTTCCTCCCTCCAACAAAGTGTCTACCTGGAAAGGTCCAGGGAGTGCTCTCCATTCCTGAGTGCACTTCCTGACCCTGAACTGCTGAATTAAACTCAGTAAATGTTAACCAATAACACAACGACAAAGAGAGTAATTTTTAATTGCTGGTGGTTTCAAATCCCTCAAGTGTCAGGCTGTAAAGCACCAGAATTGAGCCAAACCAGCAAAGGACAGGGGGGAGTGACAGCAGAAGGCTTGGGAAGCAGCAATGCCTGTAGCACGGCCCTTGCCTGAGGTGTTCACTTCTGGCTGTGCAGGGATCCTTTCTGCACAGTCAAAACACGCCAGTCCCATCAGCACAGGGAGCCGTGGACACAGCAGCACTTCCCTGCTGCCACTGGTAGGGACTGTCAGCCCCTCAGCTCCTGGACAGCTGACTGTCTTGCAGCAGCACTTCCCCCTCTATCTTGCCAGCCTTATTAAAGCCATCATTTCTTTGTGCTGTGGACCTGACAGAACTGAGCCTTGTGACCTCAAGCCTTCACCTGCCCTATGGCTGAATGTACAAACGATGGGGTAATTGCAGCCCCCTTCATGTTGTGCTGTGCAGCAGATGTCAGGTTTGCAGCAAGGCAACTCACGCTCAGCAGCAGCAGATATAAGCCCATTTAATGCAACTGCAGTTGCAAATGGTCTTTTAACTCACACCAGCAAATGGTGTAAATCCAGAATATTAAAAGCACAAATGTGCTGTTGAATACAGTAAGAAGCAAATTAAAGTCAGAGCAACACCAAGTTCTGGGAAGACAGCCGGTAAGAACAGAAAAGGAAGTAAAAGCACTGCATCCTTCAGGCTCATTTGTCATGCGAGGTGATGAAGTTTAGGCCTATAGGAGAGTCAGGGATCAAAACTGTGAGGAGACTGTCCTTGAGGAAGATACCTGCAGTGAAGGTCTTCCTCCATCACAGCTTTCCCTCCACTTAGCACAAGAGTTTAACAGCCTAAATCTAAATGCTTTGAAGAATGCTTTAACAAATACAGGCTGGGCAGAGAATGGATCCTGAGCAGCCCCGAGCAGAAGGACTTGAGAATGTTGCTGGATGAGCAGCTCAATGTGACCCGGAAACGTGTGCTCACAGCCCAGAAAGCCAACCACGTCCTGGGCTGCATCCAAAGCAGTGTGACCAGCAGGTCAAGGGAGGGATTCTGAGCCTCTGCTCTGCTCTCCCCACCTGCAGGGTGGCATCCAGCTCTGGGGCTCCCCCGCATAAGAAGAATATGGACCTGTTGGAGTGGGTCCAGAGGAGGCCATAAAGATGAGCAGAGCAGCTGGAGCACCTCTGCTATAGAGACAGGCAGAGAGTTGAGGGTGTTCCGCCTGGAGAAGAGAAGGTTTCAGGGAGACCTTAGAACACTTTCCAGTACCTAAGAGAAACTTTTTATAGGTGTATGGAGTAATAGGACAAGGGAAAATGGCTTTGAATTGAGAGAGGACAAGTTTAGATTACATAATAGGAAGAAATTATTCCCTGTGAGGGTGGTGAGGCCCCAGCACAGGTTGCCCCATCCCTGGAAACATTAAGGCCAAGTGGGACAGGGCCTGGAGAATCCTGGCCCAGTGGAAGGTGCCCCTGTCCATGGCAGGGTGTTGGAACAAAATGATAAGGTCCCTTCCCACCCAAACCATTTTACGATTCTGTGAAGTTCCACCCATAAAGTTGTTTTTGCAAAAAGAATTTTCCTGAAGAAGAAAAGACAACCTACACTGTAAAAAGTAGTAAGTGATCTCATGTAGCGCTGGCACTGTGGACAAAGCAAAAGGTCCAGCTACAGTCAGCTGCGGGTGTTGCCCTCGTGGGTATAACAGGGCTTCTCAGTCTCCCTTGCCCGCCTTGAGCTTCTCTGTCATGCCCAGTGTGCCAGCTCAGGCAGACCATGTCAGGATGTATGGGCAGAACTGGCTGGAAAGTATCAAAGGGGAAAACTTCCCCCTCATAAAATACAGTTTAGATAGAAACGTGTTGTTTTGCACGAATACGGCAGCGCTGGTCACGTTTTCACCAGGGAATTTTTGAAGTGGATAGCTTGACTGTCTCCTACTGCTTTAGGAACATGGAAACATTTTGTTTATACAAATCAAATGAAGTCTTTCTATGTCTGTGAATGGAATTTTGGCAGAATTCTTGCATTAAAGTTTTCTATTCTGCTTTAACTTAGCAGGACACTGCTAATGGACTCTTTCCCAAGTCACCACTTAATTGCAATTACTGTGGTTACAAGGTTAATCAATAAACTCTCCTCGGGTCTTCCAGCAGCAGCAATTCTGAGAACTCTGAATTCCTCCCACATGCTGACTGCAAGAAATGACCAAGAAATCTCCTTGGGTTCCTCTTAAATCAGGCAGCTGATAAGAGAGACCTAAATACTTTCCTGTCTACTACTAAATTCATTATTTCATTTATATAATAATGTGAGGTATTTTTACATCTGCCTTTACTAAAAGAACTATTTAACATGTGTTGCAACTGCACCAAAGTTGAATATCATGGTGCTTCCCCCAAAGCCTCTGTTTTGGTAACTGCCATGAACTGACCAACCTCTGGACAAACCTCTCCATCCCATCCCTATGGTGCAACATAAGGCAAGGTAGGGCAGTCCAACTCCCTGGTGTTCCTGGCTCCTGTTAGGAAGGATGTGCACTCTTGGCTCACAGGGAGTGCATCCAATATCTCACCATCTAGTTTGTTACAGCAGCATTGTTCATCATACTGAAGCTGAACAGCCTCTACAGCCTCGAGTTGCTACATTGCTTTAGGGCATTACCTGCTGGTTTGCTTTACGTTATTATGTAAAAATCACCGTGAAATGTCAGTTTGCTTGTAAAACCACAAAATGTGATTTCACTTCTGGTTCCTTCGAAAAATTATTTGATTCCCAGTCATGGGATGTGTCCCAGCCACTGCTACCTGCAGGCTCTTCACAAAACAATCCCGACAAGCTCAAGGCTGCTTCCACCTGGTAGCACAGCAGCGTTTTTGTTTCAGCATTGGATGGCTTCGTGTATTTTATAAATTCTATTCAGATGGCAAAACCCATTAAAAGAAAATCCATTTAACTAGATACCTGCATTATCAGAAATTATATAGTAAAGAGCTCTTTTGCAGAAGGGAGAACACTGGGCTCGTGGTTAGTAGCCTGGAAACCCTGGGACGTCACCACCACAACACTGCACTCCAGCAGTGCAGTTCTGCTAGCAATGCTTTCGCATCTGCCACAGCCGGATGCAAAGAAAAAACCTCAACTCCTTGGGAACGAGACTCTGAAAAGAATTTGGGTTCAGTTACTGCCCCTCACATTTGGCTTGTGTTGTTTTGGTTTTCCGGTTTGTTTGGTTTTTTTAAAATCAAAACTTTTGGTGAAAAGTTGGCTTAGTAGAACAGTGCTCATAAATGCATAACCTTTTGCCATTTTTGCTATCAAGAAGTAGGTAGAAAGGGACAGAACGAAGAAGTCTAGTTTCACAGTTTATATTTTCAGCAAAAAACCTAAAAAAACCCCCCCGTTTCATAGGACAGACACCAGAAGAAAAGGCACTGTTAGAAAGTTATTAACAGCCAGTTTTGTCAGCGGATGCTTAATTACAGAGAGACAACCATAGCAAATAATCTAACAGCTTGAATCTGTATCAGAAGGAATCCTGCATTAACCCTGAAGAAGGAAGAAAGGAAATGTGCAGCCCCAAAGGACTGACTGCAGATCAGGTTCCTTCCAACTTTGCTGATGAACGTTTAAGACCAAAGAGAGACTTAGTAAAACCAGGGATAAATCTAATTAGTTTTTAATCACATGAGCTGACTAGGCTTTGCCCAGAGGTTGTTAATGAATAATTTGACCTGCTGAAAGCCAAATGAGAGTTTATTGCTTAACCCTGTAACCACAGTAAGTGTAATTAAGTGGTAGCCTGGGAGAGAGTGTTAGCAGCATCCTGCTAAGGCAAAGCAGAAACTTAATGTTTAAAGACATGATTAACCTTGTCATAACTTTCCTCTTGCACTCAGAGTACCAATTTTCACCAGTACTCATGACATTTTGCTAACTTATATTGATTATTAGGCAGAGCACCGTCGTGCACACTGTATTGCACTATCGTCTCACTGATGCTATGGAAGCACGTGGAGACTCTGGCCAAGGTAAGACATGTACAGATCCACAGGTCTGACAAACATCCAGCCTAAGACCCCCAGGGAACGGGCTAGGAGTGACTCCCTAGGCCACACACATCTTGAGCAAGTATCCTACTAACTATTTCTGTCCTGCACTGCGATGACGAGTCATGGACTGGCAGGAGGACTCCCATCTTCTGGCTTGTGTTATTGTTTCCTTATAAACAAATCTCTCTTTAGAACACAGTCAACACAGGCAGAGATAACAAACAGCCCTGTAGGGGACCTTTGCTTGCACACCTTCCTGAAACATTTTGTTTGGTTGCTAAGACTATTCCGAATTTGCCACAGAGCATTTCTCAGCTTTATGACTCCTCCTTCTCAGGACAGGTGCTGGCTTCCACCTGACAAACACAGCTCCTCGCCTGGCCTGGCCCCAGGAATTACCAACCCCACCTCCTGTTAGTAACCAGGAGCAAGGAAGAAGAACTGTTCAGTGTAATTTAAGGTTAGTGCAGCATACTCACTTTTCAGGGTCAGGGGGTACCAGATAAGCACTCTCTTAAGGTTAGAAACAAACTTCAGGGTTGCAGGGGCTGGGGAGTTTGGGGAAAAATGTATACAGACAGTTCACTGGAGTTTAAAAATTATATGCTCCAAGGCTGCCTCTAGCAGGTGGTTGTTTTAGGAGCTGCAGATTTACAGATGGCACTTTGTGTCCCAGTCCTAAATGGAAAGAATATAAATTACATATGGCTTTGGCCAAACACACCAAATTAGGGTATGCCTTAGATCCTACTCTACTCTGTATGATTCAGCAAAAATAATGCAGTTAATAAATTTGTGTCTTCATCAAAGCAAAATTAAACCGAACCCACACACACACACATCCCAAACCACAGAGGGTTTATCATGGCTGCATGTGAGGCCCATTCCCCAAGCTAACAAAGCTGCACCAATACAGGAGAACAAGTGGTTTGGCGCAGAAACAATTCAAGTGTTCTTGGTGATCATGCCCATTAATTACCATATGCATAAATGGGCTCAGGCTCCCGATCCTACACATGACAGAGACGTGGACTCTCACACTAATCCACAATACTGTGCCCTGGAAGTGTCAATTAGCATGTTTCATAGAAGCTGAATATAAGCAAATAAGAAATCAATTCACTCTGCAACATTTCTGTTAAAAAAAAAAAAAGGCAGCTAATAGATCAGCTGGGGTAGAAAGAAGTTAATTCAAAAAGAGGCAGTGGAAAGAGAAACATAAAAGGATAATCCGTTAAGATTATAAAGGTTTTGTGTAATGCTTAATTTTAATCAGTATATGGGACTAGACAAGGATCATCCTCACAAAAGATGACATAAAAGGATTAGTGACTTCCATCCAGCACAAAACCACACAGAGACATGGTCATTACAGTTTGGAATAGTTTCCTCTCCAAATAAGCTTTTCAAATTCAAAAGAGATATTAAAGAGGGGTACAAACAGAGAAGGGGGTGGATTTCATTTTTCTACTGTTTTTAAGATTCAAAGTTAAAATGCAAATCAAGAGATTTAATTTAATAATGTTTAGTCCAGAGCCATAGAAAGGGTAAAATCCCACAAAAGTTACAAGACTGTTTCTTTTTTAGTTGTTGAACATAAAAATTATGTTATTATTATACATGTAACTAATTGTGTGTAATCCTTGATTAAGACAATTTCAAGTATGTTCTCTTTTCCTTTCAGGCTTGAATTCTTCGGGTTCACTTTTCAAGTTTCCAACCAGTTTATGCCAGCTAGACCCTTTAAAATGAAAGCTGAGGTTCATGTGATGTCTAAGTGAGACTTGAAGGAAAAAGGGATAAAAATACACCTGAGGCCATGGTATTGTCCAACACACAGGCTGTATAGCAGTGAAGAAGCAACCTGTAAGGTGATCAGAGACAGACAGTAACAAACCAGAAACAGTGTTAGCCCCTTTCCTTCTGTCAAAAGTAAAATACTTTTCTAATTTATTTCTTCCTTATTTTATCTTTATGCACAGCCGCTTCCCCAGACTTTCCTGTGCGCTGTGATCACTTCTCTTGTTCCAATGTCTCATCTCCACTTCTCCTTGCCTCTTTTCAGTACTTTGATCCTCTCCCTTTCATTCTCATTCTATCTTTCTGTTTCCTACTGTCTCTGTTCCCGATTTCCACCCCCAGATTCCAGCAGAAGGGTATAATTTCTCAGTTTCCTGTTCTTCTATTAGTTATGCCACTGGTGAATCACCCTAATTGCAAAGACAAACATACTCCCCCGTCATTTGTGAATTTGGTTTACAAATCTGGTGGAGTGATAGGAATAAATATTCCCTCAGATGAATACGTTGGAATTAGCCAACCACCATGCACAGCACTGAGGCTGCTCAGACAGACACAGACTATCCGGCAGGAAATCATAGGGTGGATATCCCGGTGTTCTGTTTCACAGTGTCAGTCACAGTTCACAGCCAAATGCAATCTGCCTCTGCAGACAGCTATTAAAATTGTCTGCTTTTCTAGAAGTGCAGATACAAAAGTCTGAACAGATCTGTTGGGTATTTAACAGAAGGGCAAACATAAACAAGATGTGCAAGTGAGGGGCTTGGCTAAAAAGAACAGCTTTCTCACACACCAGCTCAGTGAACAAAAGGAGACACGTTAAATGATAAATATGGGTGTATGTTAGGCAGAAACTTTTGAAAGTCCCCAGTAAGTTGGAGATGGTGGCACAGGTGGTTAAGATTTCAACACCAGAGTCTTTCAAGTCCCACATCCCACTGTGCAACCTCCACTCACTTACTGGTAAAATGGGGAAAATCTTATTTGCTGTTCCTTCCAGGGATATTGTTAATTAATTAATTCTTAATTAAGTTTGCAAAATACAAGTATCCTCAACTGAAAGACACTGTAAAAGGGAAATTATTGTTAGGAGGATCAGAACTCTTGCCCGGGGAAAACCTTTGGGTGTATTTTCTCATTAATGCTAATGGAAATTAACAGTTTAACGCAAGCCAAGCTGAAAATAAGATAATTTACATTTGCATCTTAACTACATTCAGTTCATTAATTATTTAGGATCACTGATACGTGGGGGAAGGTGAGTCTCAGCACTTCAAGCTATGGTTTTTGAGAGGCCCTATTTGCACAAATGCATCCCAGTAAAATCCGTTCTATTGTTATGACAGTCCTTTCCTTACAGCAACACACACAGCAGTGTGCAGAACGTGCCCTTCCAAATGAACACACCAACCTAGCAGAGAAAGCAAGAGAAAATCAGGAAGGGCCAAAGACCACACCAAGAAAAAGCCCCTGGAGACTGTTAAGAAAGGAAAGGGGGAGAGAGGCTCACATGGTGCCTACACTTAACTCCAACCCAAAGTTGCAATTCTGAGACCTTTTGCTGCGTTCTGGATACGCCTGGGTTTGAGATCCCAGCTTTCCTCAGACACCAACAGCATTTTGCTTCGGTCATGTCCAGTTGCCCGTTCAGTCTTCCCAGACATGGAGCTGGCACGTCCTGCCTTACGCTGCTGCAGCACCAGCCCCGGCAGGGTGGGTCTCCCCAAACCCAGGGACACAGAGAGCACTTGCACCAACCACATCCGAACACAGGCAGGAGAGGAGGACCAGGTTTTGCAATTTCACATGGAAGGAGCGACGTTACCTGATGGGAGCCTCTCCCGAGAGTTGTGGAGCCCACTCCTCTCAGGGGATCAGCCACCACACCCCACAAACATCAGCCTATCATTTCCCACACCACGCAGAGGAGATGGGACAAGGGGAACCTTTCCATGCCAAATCTCAGGTGAGCATCCTAATGCTGAACTGTGGTGGTGGTTTCTGCCTTGACCTGTCCTACCACACCAGCAGCTCAGAGTCTGAATTCCTTGTGCCGCTCTGAGCTCTGTATTTCACACATCAAGTTACTCTTATCTTTGTTATTTAAATTCATCTGCCCCCTGGTCAGGGAGCAATCCCTGGTTCTCCTACCACACCAATCAAACACAACTACACCCATTTCCTAAAGTATGGAAACCACCTTTAAATATAAAGGTACTGGTTTCCCCTACACTGAGATGTTGCTTCTATATGACAAGACCAGAAGCACTAAGAAAATGATGAAGATTATGGGAACATTGTGCTGAACACAAAGAATATATCAAGGATCTCAAAAGAAGCCCCCAGAGCATCCCTTTCACAAATCACATGCTTTCAGAGTTCATGAAAACACATGAGCAGGATTAGATCGTTAGCCACTGAGAGGGGCTTTTATTTTTCTTTCTACGATGCAATAATTCACAGTATATTTTTGGTTATCTGTAGCATACATTCCATTCTATTCTAATTCCAAAGAATGAAAGGCCAAAACTGTGCACAGTAGGAATCAAAAATTTAGAGTAATGTGTGCCCTCTTTGCTTCATAACTTCTGGAATTATTCAAGGGTTAATGTCTTCTGCATTTTCAATTATGGTAACGAAAAAAGCTGCATAAGTCAGAGCAGGATATATATTTTACTAAGGTATAATTCCAGGAAAGTCACATTTTTGTAAGAGTGATTTACCACCCCAATTTATGCCTTTACCCCTAATTAATCTGTCTGAAAAAGATGTTATCTGCTTTGATGAATATGATAATCATCAGATTTTGCAGGCTAAGATAGACTGATAATTGCAGAAAGAATTACTTGGTGCTCCCTCACCCAAACACACAGTCACCGGTTCTTTGCTAAGGAAATACGTGTCAAGCAAGATGTGTATAGAACTGGGGAACAGAGATACTGTCAAGCACAAACTTCTTCCATGAACAATCCTCCAAAAGCCCTGCACTCCACGCTGGGTGATGGCAGAGCCCAGGTGCTGCGGGCTGGAATGGTGCCATGACCCCAAAGGAACCGGGGTCATTGTTCCTTTGAAAACACAGAAGAGCTGCAGAAAAATTCCACAGGAGACGTTGATGGGACACAGAGCAGGCCGAAGCATGGACTCTTCCCCACCTCTCCATAAATCCCCTCTCCAGCACCTGCAGCCTGGGAGAGCACAAAGCCACTGCTCCCCAGGGCTGCAGCCAGCAGAAGCATTCCTGAGAGCAGCGCTGGTGCCAGGTGGACGCCTCCATGAGCAAACACTTCCACACGACACACTGGCATGGGCTCTTGATACACCACTGCTGGGATTCGGCCTTCCCCCATCACCTTCCTGCAACAGCAAACAGCTGCACAGCTCTAAGCAGAGTGAAATATCCTCTGTCATCACACTGACCTTCCAGTGCCTGTCCTCCTTCCTGCATTAAATCATGCTCGGCAATTTTGTCCAGATCCTTTAGGGAAACATTTCTGTTTCTAAGCCAGTTCACAAGTTCACTTCCTACACTGGGAGAGGGACTCATATCCTGTGATGACACTGCAGTGAAACAGAACAAATTTTCAAATCCTGTTGGCCTTCTCTGTGCCCCAACAGGTGCAAAACACCAGCTGGACAGTGCAAACTTCCATGAAGCCATATTGGCTTCTGCCCCGGTACAGTTTGTCTCCTCTCTCCTTTCTGAGGAGCACACAAGTTTGCAGTATCAGGTAAGGTTTGCTCCCTCTTGGTTCAATAAGCCAAAGCTCTGTTCACACAAATATCCCTGCTTTCCTGTTTATACTATTCTTCATCAGAAGTGTGATTTTATGAATGGCTGTGGTAGGAAAATGTACGTTCAAACAAATATTACTGCAAAAGATGCACTTATCCACTGTTACGATTTTTCAAGTCATAAAGTCTAGGCATATTATGCCTAGAATTGATCTCAAGGAAATATTTGGAGACAAGAAGAAATTTACCATTTTAACACCATTATGAGTGTCAAAAGAGTGTTATTTGTATGAAGCCACTCAGTTCACACTCCATATGATAAACAATGAACAATGAAACATCCAGAGGACGGGCTATGTAAATAAAAGGTTAGCATTGCACACAGATTCATTTTACGTGTTAAATCAACTGTTCTGCTCTATACTATNTTTAGCATTGCACACAGATTTACTTTGCCAAGCTACAGATTCATTTTACATGTTAAATCAACTGTTCTGCTCTATACTATAGAAACACAACACAACAACCACGCCTACAAAACCCCCAAACTCCTCAACTCTCCAAGGCCAAGGACCTTACTACAATCACTCTTGAATTTAGATCACATGAGCTGATTTGGAGAGATCTCCTTCCTGAATAATCTGCTTAACAATTAAGCTGCTGTCCAAAACAGCATTTGTAATTAGGAGCAGTGATCAACTTGTTTCCAGGTAATACCAGTCACAAAATGCATCTCTCTGCTGAACCTTCCAAGTACAAAGTTGTCAGGACCGCAGAGAATGGCAGATGAGAGGAGGCAGTAGGCAGAAGCTTATATCCCTTAAGAGACACACTGCAGACTTAGTGGGAGAGGGGATGAAGGCCAAGAACGACAGAGCTGCTACTCCACCCCCCAGCACCCCCTCCCCATTGCATACACAATGGAAAGGCTGCAAAACTGCCTCTGCCTTTCCCTTCCCTCCCATCACCACTGTCAGTGTCTCCAGCTGCGGCCGAGGCTCTTCAGGCCACACTGCTTGTAGCTCACCCCTCTTTGCAACAGCTCCCAGGGAAATGTGACGGATTTTATCTGGAATAGAGTCTGGTGCTCAGCCTGGAAAACACTGCACCGAATCCTGAACCGGCACCCAGCAGCAGCTGAGGAACACCAACCCACACAGCAGAGGACGGAGCCAGAGACGCAGAGATTTGGAGCAATGAGCAGGTGTTACACAGCCAGCTACCTTTATTACAACTGGCTGCACACACAGTTGCTGTCAACCACCTGAGGAGCAAGGGAAAAACATCTCCTGCCCGAGAGGGAGTGAAGAGCAGACTCACAAATCTCCTCCTGGAGAGCAAAGGTGCCTGACTGAGAATAGCCAACTGCTTTACAGATGGTGGGACTGTGCTGGTGCACACAGGTCTGTTTGCTCTACAGGACTGGTCCAAAGAGTTTTTCTCTCTTGGGAAAATAGGAAAAAATTCAGAACAACCAGAGAGACCAAGCCTGCAACTGGCATACTTTTTAGGAAGAGAATCAATGAAGACACAAACAGGAAGAAAAGTCACCCCCACATACCATAAGAGCACTTGAAAATACAATCTAGAAGTTACATGGGTAGCCCCCTCCACTTCCCAGTGTCTTATCACAAACCAAAGAAAGTGCTTAAAAAGGCTAAAAAGATGAAATCTCAGATGGGTTTTTCCTACCTGGATCTGCAGAAGCATCACAAGTGGGCTGCTCAGCAAGGGGAGGTGAGCCAAGGATGACAACAGCAAGGCAGATGTGGGGCAGTACCCTCTTCATCCAGGGAACGGTCCCACAGCAGCACAGGGAGCAGAACAGGCCCTTCAGGGAGGGGACAGGGCCAAGGCCAAGCCAGAAAGTCACTTTAGCAAGACAAAGCTAGAATGAGCAGAGTGTGAGGCCGAGCACAGGCACAGAGCTGGGCCGAGGGTCTGAGTTTAACTACAGCTCCTGAGCCGCCTCAGGGAGCTGCCCCAGCTCAGTCCCGCTCAGGTCCCAGGTACAGCTGCTCCTTATCACACCTGATTAGGGGCAGCCAGAGCCCTGCAGGTGCTGAGGGATTGTGGCTCTGACCAAATCTTCAGACAGCCACGAAGAGAGCACGGGGCCTGATGTAGAACTACTGAGGAAGACAAAAGAGAACACACATTGGTGGAAGTCAAAGAAACCATCATGCAGTGTTTTGTTTCTGAAGAGAAGCAACTTCCTTCCCTCTTTCTACTCCTCTGGGAGCCAGGCTTCTGAGGAGAGAGAATTAGAAAGTGAGTTTTGTCCATGTAAACCTTTTTGCCTGTTTTCTCTGTCTGTCAGAAAACTGCCAGCAGGAACAGTGGTGAGGGAGCTGCAGTGAGCCCAGACCAGCACGATCAGTCCTCCTCACGTGTGCTGACAGCCCCTCAAGGGCTGCTGCAAACACAGTATTTTAGCTAATGAACAGAGTTTGCTCCTGTCCCTCTTTCACCTGCCAGTGCTCCACAGCCCCACACTGCTACAGCAAAGCAAAACCCACCCCATTCCTCAGTCTGCCTCCAGCAGCAGCTCCACTTGGCAGGACCAGGGGCAGGGCAGGCTGCAGTGTCCAAGAACCAGCAGTGAGTGACACGTCTGTACCTCCCTCAGTATTTAGTCCTATCTCATGTGAAGGTTCTGCACGGAGTTTGTAAAGGATCCAGAAATAGAACAAATGTGTAAAAAATACTAGCTCTTAAGAATCACACAGCTTAATCATAACCTCAGCATGGAACCATTTATAACACTTCTTTCTGACCCTCTTATAACAGTCTATAAATACACACTGGTCATGTTATAAAAAAAAAATAGACCTTTCTTTCTCATTTACTATCCTATTATACATTGAAATGCTGTGTAACAAGGAACTTGGTAATTACTCAAAGCTGCAAGCTTGATTTCCACTTTGCTTTTTTAACCCCCACTTCTTTTAATAAAAGGGACATTAACTATTTTGCTTCATTTCTTTTGCTCATTGAAAAGTGTTTAGCTACATCCTTCTTTCCTGCACAGCAGGGCAGAGCAGGATATAGCACAGCACATTAGGGATGGCACTTACTGAGGGAATTGTTCTTTCTCCCTGCTCTCCTTGAGGAGAGAAAACAGCTGGTCCCAGAGGCCTGTGCTGGGAGACAGCTTGGAAAAGGCAGGCAAAGGGCTCCAGGCAAGGGCAAGAATCGGGTGAAAGGTAATAAAGTCCAAGGCTGTGCCTTGCAGACTACAAAAATCTCCACTCAGTGCAGATTTGGAAGAAGGTGGTGGCAGTGAAGTCCTCAAAGTGAGTAGAGGCACAGGGAACAGCGGATTAGTACTACTGATCCTGGTGGCTTGTAGTCCTCCAGAGTTTCCATATATGCTGGAGGACTCATGTTGGCTGAAATCACTGCTATTCTATGAGAATGGGCAAGGACAGCCCTCAGCATTCCTGATGATATTCCCTGGTGAAATACCCTCCCTCATCCTCTTCACTTAATTTCCTGCTAATCTGGCACCTGATTAAACACTAATCTTCCTGCTCAACCAAGGGTGGGACGTCACACCAAGGTGGCTTCCTTTGTCACCATTAACACTAAAAGGAATTCTATAATGAAGAGATTCCTCTTCAGGGGCCCTAGACCTGACTGCTCCAGAGTGGAATTTCTGAACAATAGTTCTTTCAATCACTTTCATCCCAGCCTTTTCACATCCCTTCCCATCTACCTTTTAAAAATCCAGTATTACTGCGTTGCTGCCTTTGAACATTTCATCCTGGAACAAATCCAGTGTTATAATAGCCATTTTCTCTCAGATGAAGGCTCTATCTTTTGTCACTTAGTGTTCATTTCCAACCACTACAGCTTCTGATCTTATTGATTGCTTAAGAAAAAGCAGCAAGAAAAACAGTCCTGAAATAACCACCAAACCATTCATCCTTCCCCAGTCATTCTGTAATTCTTAATCTCAGTCAATAGCAGGGTCATTAAAACCCTCCCATGATGACTGTGCTTGGCTCTTTACGAACCTGCAGAAACACTGGGTGCTCTGCCCTCACTTGCCACCTGCAGGTCTGTTATAAGCTCCCCTTATCTCTTCCCATCGTTTTTATTTTTCTCTTCCAGTTCTCTTTATTAGAGCAGCCAAGTCTGCCTAATCTGCTTTTACCTGCAGACCCACTCCCAGGCTCACACGTTGCTATTACCCCTCCTTTCCTATTGAAGTTTCCCTTTTGCACAGGCTCTGGTTTATAGCAACAGAAGTGCAGGAACAGGTGCTGTGGGGAATGTGACCTCTGCATGTGTGTGTATGTACGCAGTGGATTTGCTGGGTTGTTTGTCCTCCAATTCCAAACACTGAGATTACTGCTGTGATCATAACAAAGCCTTTATCACTGTAGAAAGGAACTATTTTAAATGCTTTAGGAAGCAGTGTACACCATACAGAACTTGAATCATGCTCAGAAAGAAGGCAGATAAACAGAATGTTTACTCATACACAGCATCTAAGGAATATGCTGGGACCTATTCTCATATTCCAAAGTGAACTCACCACATAATGTCAACTTCTTCAGGTGTATCAAGTCATTCATATCTGACATTTGATACCTTTATACATATCAAGCAGTATCCTTCCAGGAAAAGAACCTCCACTGACATCATGGAGACTACTCAAACAGTAAATTGCTTCTTCAGGTCAGTAGGCCCATCAACTTTTGCCTCACCGACCAATTTCTGAAAGGCTTGCACTGCTTTTTCTTGTTTTTTAAATTTAACATAAGGAGAATATCGAACCCCGAATATTTTTGCTCTTTGTGAGAACAAGGTATGTAAATGTGTAATTTCAGGTTAATGATTACAATTCTTAATTGTTTTCTAGTCTAGAAAATCAGACTTTATTTCCTTATCTTCAGAGATTAAGTTGAAATTGCTTTAATAATGAAATCCACTTTTCATTTGTATTCTGTTTCTTCTGCACTCTCATTAACAATTCATAATTTAAGAATCAGGAGTGATTAATGGCAGGCTACACCACATAATGCTGTTAAGGAACAATGGTGTAATTCAGAAGGGTTAGAAGCTCCCCTCATTCCACTTTCCAAACGTTAACCTGCACTGAAACTAATCCCCTTCTTCCAAACTCAGGAGGCAGCAGGATGTGGTCCAAAAACCCCACTGGTAATTATGTAAACTTACTAGAGTAAAAAACCAGCAAACATCATGAAACAAAAATAAAACAGAAAAGCAGACACGGTGTTAGGATTTAATGGCATGCTGACAGACAGCACCTAAAGCTTTCATCTCATCAGCTTCAGGTGTAGTTGAACTCATGGCTCTTTGCCTGGTGTCTCACAGATAGAAACTGGAAGAGAGCAGGGAGTGCTGTGAAATACTAAGCACACAGCTGGGGAGCTCCTTATCTCTCAGACGTAGCAGTGTCCCGTACTCGGCACAGCATCCTGCAGCATGCAGGAGGAGGCCTCTCCCAGCAGAATCTGAGGTGCACACAAGTAGCCACAATGAGCTTTGCTGGTTCTTCAAGGTTACTTAGATGATGGCTTATCATGTGACCTTGAGATCAAGTTAGAACACCTTATAATGCAATTTGCAGATGGAGGCCCTAAAATGGAGCATCAGCACATTTGAGCCTGTGCTGCTGAGGGGCTCTCTGGGTCCCTCCAGTGCTGCCAGAAGTCATGCATGTGCTCAGCTTTTCCTGGGGGACTTGCCCTACTGCTGCAAAACCAGACTTGAGCCCAAGCCCACTGAATCTGTTCAAGTGGGGCCTGTGACTCTGAGGACTGAATCTAATGATCTGACAAATCTGTATGACATTGGCCACTGAACCCAGCGACAGTTTAGGTGAGGTGATGGTGGCCAGGTCAGGGTCTGATTTTGCTGTAGGACTTTTATTAAAGCTTGGTAATACATAAAGAAGGGTTGGGTTATTGTATTTATACTCATCATGCAGCCAAACACACTGCAGGTGGTAGCAGCTGTATTGCCCACAGCTGTGTCTGAGCAGTTTGAGATTCCACAGCACTTATTTTGCTTACCATATTCTTTATTTCTACTGACTGTTATCCTAAAACACTACAGATTATTTCTCTTCTCCTTTACTTTCCTACACCAGTAGAAGCACTCTCCTCTCTCCCTAATACTCAGACTATAAATAAACTTTCCATGAGCAAAGACCAAGCTCAAGAGATTTCCAGACACCCCTCCTGTTAAGAGCTTGCCCACATGCAGGGTAGAAGAAGGCAGGCCAGAACAGAACCCAGTGCTTCTTTGAAATATGCACTGAAGAAGCTAACCTTGATTTGCAAAATAGTGGTGGTGATAGCTGGTAAAAATTGGGAGTGAGATATTCACCTTGTTAAGGATTTCCAGAGCCAAGGCTCACAAGCAGATTGGTAATAGGGGAGAACACTGATCACAGAGGAAGTATTGCCTCACCCTTTTGGCTCTTTAGGCAATAAGCAATGACTAAATCCTTTGCTCAAGAGGCATTTGATGCAGTTTTTGTTAATTTAATTTTCTGAAAATTAAGAAAAGGATTAATTTCTTGTTTAGTTTTCAATTAGATCCCAAAGGAGTTGGCATTCCACTGGAGTGGGGAAGACAACTGTCTTCAAGATCTGCTGTTAACTGCTGACTTAAAGTCTTCACATCACCTCCCCAAAAAATGAAGAGAAATGATGTGTTGAAGGATTGCCTTGGTGCCTCCATAAAAGTGCTGCTTGGTAGGAGATGACAACTTGATTAGCATTCCCCGAGACTGAGCATACGCACACAGTTCCTCAGACACCCCGATGAGGGTGAGGCAAGTTTGAGTGTCATCGCAGTGAGAAGCATCCTGTCCTCATAATTCAAGTGGGTGAAGGGGATTCATTCAGATGATCAGCTCATTTGTGGCATCTGGCTCCACACCACCCTTCATGTCACTGATCATGCAGCTGAGAAGGTCTGCTGCGATCACAGAGATGTTCTGCATAACACAGGCCTTGCTGTTTGCTCAGGTCTTGTCTGGAGCAGTTCGTACCCTGGACTATAACAGTCAGCTTCAGTCTTCAAACTGCCAGCAGTGAAGAGTCCAAGCACACTACTAGATTTTTTTCTGGGTATTAGTTATCCCTACTGCTAAATATATGTCAGTCATTTTTAACCTTAAAATGTTTGAACATGTCCAGCTACACCCACTAAATTTGGAGTCTTCTCATACACTTCCTTCTTGAAATGGAGTCTGTTACCAAGCCTGGATCCTCACGCAGGCACTCATAAAGGA
The DNA here is from genome assembly GCA_013396775.1 of Cephalopterus ornatus. Lineage (NCBI taxonomy): Eukaryota > Metazoa > Chordata > Aves > Passeriformes > Cotingidae > Cephalopterus > Cephalopterus ornatus. Next base: position 146,764 of record VZRE01014602.1, read on the forward strand.
ACATCATCCTCCCTTTCCTCATTTTACTTGAAAACTCCATTTTCCAGAGTCAAAATATAATGGCACGATTTCCATCCTTTCTGAGATGTTTCAATGCTTCATTCCCCATCCTACCATCCCTGCCAGACCAAAGCCCTGCTCATTGCAGCTGCCCCTTTGGAAAAGTGGGTGCCAACACCAGGATGGTGGGCAGGAGGTGGCATTGTCCTGAGAGGTGTCCAGAGGGAAGTGAGGCATCCAGTGCACCCAAGAGCATCACTGTGATTCTCACCTGCTCAACACAGGGCCCACATCTGGTGTTCCTCCCCCAGAGCTACATCAGCCCAGTGTTTCGGATTTATCCCCAGTTCAGGCTCTTCCTGGTGCCAATCCTAAGGGCTGTCACAGGATGTCCTGCCTGCACAGGCCCAGGGCCCAGAGAGGGCCGGCTGTGCCTGCCTGCTCCAGCCAGCCAAGGAACTCCTGGGACTTGAACAGGAAAGAAAACATTTTCTTGGGAGTGGAGTTCCCAAATATTAAGCAATTATATTTAATTTTTAAATCTGGGGGAGGGGGAAACAAACAGAAAGCCCCTCTTCACGCTTAAATTGGTTGCTGCCTGCTTTGTTCTTAAGCAAAGACATTTATGTTTTGTCTCTATCTCTTACACCTGCAACAGATAGCTGGTCTTTTAATTATTTATAACTCCTGAGCTGCAGTGACATCTGAAAACTTTGTTCAGTAACTTCAGGTTGTCTCTCAGGTCACTGAAAAAATATTGCAGGATCTCCCTACAAGCACACCAGCATGGTAATGACTTAGTTGCTCTCCGAGTTCATCACCTATCAGCCAGAAATAAAACTTAATGGGAATGAAGGTCATCTTGTGTTGTTTCTCAGACAAAATATTCCAAGGAACCAAGCAAAAGCACTTTATACAACCAGTATTAATTTAATCAATTAAGTTTACCATACTATCAAAAAGCTAATCTAACAGGATCCATTTTCCACAAGCCAATACCACGCAGCATTAATTAAAGAACTTACATATTTTAACCATTTATTACAAGATTTTTGTATTTGTCCTCCTTTTGTTTTGTCTGAGTCTGATATCAATTTTTCATTTACTTGAATTTTATTTACATGGATCAATCCGTTTCTGCTTCAAATTCTTAAGCAATATTTCCCCTCTAATGCCCTGAAACTCTCCCAGGGCTCTAGGAGTTTTTAAAAACAAAACACCAACAACAAAAATCCCAAACAAAAAATTCCCATAACGCCAGTCTTTGGTCAGCTCTTTTACAACTACAGGGTGTAAATTAATCTACATTTGCTAAAGTGAAGAAGTGTAAGTTCTGTACCTGAGGTTTAGCACACTCCTCACTGTGAGAGATGAAACCGTCTCATTCTCATATGAAAATGATACATCATCTGGCCTTTCCTCAACTAGAAGATGGAAATATCTACTGCAAATTGCCTCTTCCATGCTTTCTCTGGCAGTGTTCCCATTTCCTAGGAATGGACTGTTACAACTGCTACATATTTCTTGTGGTTTAATATACCTTTAGCACCTCCCTACCAGGTCTTGCAATTTTCATGCCGATAACTTAGATTTCAACTTTTCTTACACCTTCTCTCCCTGAATTTCCAGTTACTGATTTACAACTCACCACCTTCCCTTTCTTCCATTTGTTATGCATCAGACACTTCAAAACCCTTTTCTCTTTGTAGTTGCTTTACACCCCTTAAATCAGGCTCTGTATTTCTTGGTGACAGTGGCTCCCTTTTTGACTGTGATGTTTTGGGGAGCTTGTAAGCGGAGCTAAACCAGTTCTCTGCAATTTTGCTTCAGCTTTTTACCACTGTACCTCAAAATTATATGTAATGCCATAAAGGAGGCAATGTTAAACCACCCAGTGAATATTGTCTGGCTTTGGACTTGCAGATAAGAAGCACGATCCAATCACAGTTACTTACACCAAAAACATCAGTTTTACAATCCCCTCAGTTCTACGAGTGTCTCCCTGCTGGATGCCAGACTTTCTCACTGTCAGTGAGAACAGTCAGAAATGGCAAAAGTGTCTCAGCACCAGCAGCACGAGCACCACTCAGACTGAATTCTGCTAGGAGTACACAGTCTTTCCCCCCCCCGCCCCCAGAATGACAGATGGCTGCTCCAGCAGCCAGCCAACTTGTTTTCTAATGCCAGGGGGTGGGCTGGAGCAGCCATTAACTAGTACTCCATTTTCTCCTCCCTCTGTTAGGGCATTGATTTCCAGCATTCATGAGACTTTCTTTGAAGATCTTGATGACTCACTAACAGGGAGGGTAATTTTCATATTGAGCACTGCTCCTCCTCTTTTGCCCATTAAGCTCTTTCTAAAAAGCAAAAGGATGGGGGACTCAGCAGGCAAAGTCACCTGGGGGCAATGTGCCCTGTGTACTGCAGTACTGCCTGCATGCTGCCCTACAACCGGGAATTCAAGGCTAGATCAGCTCTTAAACGGAGACCTGAGGAACAGGGAATTTTCAAGAAGCCCAAAGGACCCCAATTCAATTATGCACGGTAATGAAGTCTCTCTGGCTCTCTCAAAAGTCTCCAGCCTATTGCACAGAGAAGGAGCACAGTATCTGCCCCCAGAGGGGAATGTCAGAGAAGGCAAATCCCACTCCAGCAGCAGAGCTGGCAGGAACCCTGCACCGGTACACTTGCTTCCCTCTCAGTACCAGTGACCCTCCTGGTCCCACTGCGTTGACCATGTTCTTTAGGGTACAGATCAACTCTCTTTGAGAACCTGACTAATTTTGCCATCTGGTTGAAGGTGGGAGACCTGGATCTGTCTTGGCAGTTCCCTGTCCATTCCGGTTTATAATTCCATGCCACAAAGGGGCTGAGCAGATTTACAGAGGGACAGAGGAATGTTGTGGCAGGGGTTCCAATAGCAAGCCTATGCTACCTCTGCATCTTAGAGCAGGGTTTGCTCATCCTGCTCACAGAAACAGGAATGTCTGCTCAGCTCTCAGACAAAGACAAGGGGTGGGTTTCTCAAGCTGTTAACATAGTTCTCAGAAGAGAAACTCCATATCCAGTATCCTAACTATCATTTGGTTACCCTGCACTTCTTTTGCTGGTTTCATATTTGGTTTCATATCCTACAGTAAAATCTTTACACCTGTGACCAGAATGACCATTGTACAACAGAACAAAAACCTCCTCTTTGTGCAATAGAAACTTCCGTCCCAACCCCTCCTAATGGTCCCTGCAGTCTCTGGGGCAGGGAAAGATTTAGAGGGACACAGTAATCCAGGCTGGAAGAACCTTCTGCTTCAAAGCAGGGTCCACAATGAGGCCAGATGAAGTTGCTTAGTGAACCTGAACTGGTCTTGGGAACATCCAGAAATGGAGATGATATACCCTCCCTGGAACACAGGTCCCAGTGTTCCTTGCTGGGGAAAAGCTTCTCCTTACATCCAGTCAGACCCTCTCTTGTCTCAGTTATGTCTGTTGGGTTCTACCTGCCATGCACAACTGTAAATTGATTTGTGTGGCTCTGAGATTCGAAGTGAGATGAGGGATGGAGGAGGGATGGCAGGAACAGGACAGAAGACTCAGGGAATTGTACAAAGTCTTCACAGTGGTAAACCCTCCCTACAGCATCATGTGCTTGCACTCAGAGTCTGTGGGGGTGCTGGGATCACTGCAAAGCTCTTATGGCAGGGGAAAAAAAGTCACACACAGGCATAGCTTTGATAAAGCCTGTCTCAGGGGGGGAATCACAGCCTCATCCTACACCAGCCCATTAAACGTATCTGCTCCTTCATTTACTTTGTGCACATTGACAAACGCATTTCCACAATTCCCTCTGAAGAGACATGAATCTTGTTCTCCACACAAACACTAAGCACCATTTTTAGAGCCTCTCCCACCGAGCATCATTTTCCTATAAATGCATTAGCACTACGGATTGCAACGGAGCAGCAGAAGCCAGCGATACAAAGGAGCCACAGGGCCCCAAATGGGGCTGTTCTGAGACGTCCCAGCGTCAGATTTTTCACTTTGACATTGCACTTTATAATCGTCTTCAAAGATTACTATACACATGTACACATCTATTTTTAACTGCATCCATGAATCACTGCTAATGCAGCACACAGCTCCCGTGCCCAACACACGCAGCTCTGCCTGTGCCTCCCCAGGGGCTGGGAAGCAGCACGGCACAGCCTTTCAGCTGCACAAGCAATGGCTGTAAACATGGAACATGACAAACTGGTGGTGGACAGGCCATCTAAAGTCACATTTAATATTTTAGTTAGCCTTACACTAGCTGGCAAATGCTCATTTATATTATACATAGTAATGGTCAAGTTGAAAGTGGAAGGAGAAAACTGGGAAGAAAAACAGGCTTTGTTCTCACACGCAAAGAAAGCTAAAAGTATTTTTTTGTGTCTATGTGCATGTTTCTCCCCTCATATAACTGACAGCCTGGGGACAGCTCTGGTGTGAGGAAATACAGCCGGCCCTTGGAAAGGGAGCCACTGCCTCTCACCAACATGCCCTTGGCAAAATTTTAATCACACAGAAAGTCTGCAATTATGGTTTTATAGGAGGAGCTCAAGGAACTTACAAAACCTTAGAAAACCAGCACGTAGCCTGGTACTTGTGTTACTGCCACCAGAACGTGGAATCTCCTCTTTCTGTCAGCAGAGAGAGGATTTAAAACCTCATGTTCAGCCTGTTCTTACCTATCCCCATTGACTGAAGGCTTGCCTTGATTGCCTTGGCAGGGGGGTTGGACTGGGTGATCTCCAGAGATCCCTTCCAACCCCAATGATTCTTGATTCTGTGTGATTGCTTTCCTGTGCAATCTATTTCAGCACACAGCTCCCCTGCTCCAAGAGCAGGACATTTTGTCCCCGGCACAGTCAATGCACGGGGCAGTTTATTTACCTTCTGTATTCAGAGTCTTTACGTACATGAAGATTAGTGGCTTCCTTCAGTTTCTTCTTTCCTGGATTTCCAAATCCCAAATCTACCCTCATCAGCTTATAGCATCTTTGCAGTTTTGGTTCTATCCAAATTATTTTCATGGCCATAGACTGATCTGCAATAGAAAGAAACGTTCCCTCTCAAACCATCATATCAGCGAGTTCAGCAGAGGCAAATGGCATTTTGCCACTTCCTCCTGCTGAGCAGCACAATTTTCAGAGCACTGAAAGAGGCTCACACATGTAGGTAATCGGGAATTACCCCAAAATTCAATTACTGCTGTGTGCCACAGCACTTTTTAGACCTCCTGACTAAACACCTTGCCAGCAGTGAGGATGAAATAGGTCTGATGGCATGATCCATTGACATTATACTGGGGTTTGGACCCAGAAACATATTCATCAAATGTCAGTTTATAAGCCCAGGCCATCTTCATGGTGACTTCCCCTTTCATAACCAGGTCCTGCTCTGAGTGGAGCCTTCTGTAAGTAGGAAGAAGCACAGTACACGGCTGGCGTTCCCTCTCCTAAATGTTACCTAAGCTGCACCATAAATTTTATTACAATGGAACAGCAAACATCAGACATTGCAATGTTTGAAAAAAAAGAAAAAAAAGTTAAAAAAGAACAAACAAGATCTAAGAGGACAACATTCTGTAGATTATGAAAATGTGTTTGACTGAACAAACCCAGCTGAAAGCTATCAACCACTGCCAACATACCCAAACCAATTACTGATAAAGCTACTATGAAGTATGGATTAGTAAGAACTTGGAGAAGCCTTCTTGGCATGAATGCTCTCCTCATTCTTTCCCTTTCAAAGCTTGCCAAGGAAATGAACCCATGGAGATGTAATTAAATGCAACATTAAAAAAAATATCATAGGAATAAAAAACAACTATCCAACCAAACAGGACACCATATTTAAATCTTGTTTTGTCGAACTTTTTACAAAGTTATTTTTCCCTCCTCTCTCATCCGGGTTGGTCTCACAGATAAACAATTGAAATTAATGTAGTAATATCAGCAGTTTTTCAGACTTTTATTTAATTTCAGGTTCAAAAGACAAAAGGGTTCACAAGAGTTTCTGCACAAAAAGATACTCATTTGCCAATTTGCATCCTTCATAAAAAGCCTCTCTGTAACAATTTCCATGCATTTAAAAGCACAGAAAATATAATTATGCATTAGCAGGAGACAATAGAGAGGACCTTAAAACCTCAGGAGATTAGAAATCCAGATGTTCCTCTGATCAGATATAAGTGTAGAGGTTGTTTTCATAGTACCTGCTAAGGACAGACACCAGCATTCTGGAACATCTGGTGTAATGTAAAGGCCTTTCAATCAAGCAGTATAGGATTTTTTAGATGATAAATTCTTAAGCAAATCATAGTAGGGCAAAAGGAGAAGAGTAATCATAAAATTCTGATGATCAGATTCCATGCTAATAGGACAAGTTGAGACTAAAAAGGGAAGAAGGTCAAGCCAGAGGAAGAACAAATTTGGTACCTGTGATTTTAACTGCTTATAAGAATGTAAAGGTCTGATGGCCTAATCTCTCACATCCCTGAATAGTATTAAAAGAAATGCTGCAAAATACAACAACTGACTTAAAATGCTGCCAGCAATCAGATCAATGTGCCTTCTTGTCACTTGGTCCCACTGCACAGCCATCCCCAGCAACAGGAAAGCTCTGACCCCATGCCCAGACTCCTGGCCAGGTGTACTCTCCTCCAGAAGGACGGGCACATCACCCTGTTCAGTGCAGCTCAGGGACTCCCAGTGTCCATGCTCAAGAGCAGCTGTCCCATCCAGACTCACTCAGGTCCAACTTCAGTAACAGCCTCAGCATGCGGTGATACCAACAATAAGGGAGGCTGGTTCCCAGGCACCAGCTCAGAACCGGGGAGAGGCTGGTTCTGTGCAGTCACAGGACACAGTCTTCCTCAGGATTGCTGGCACTGGACCCCCAGCTGTTGGATGCTGTCCTGGGACCTGATAAGAGCCTCAGTTCCCTCAGCAGGGGCCCTCCGAGCGGGCCTGGGGGCTGCTGAACATCAGCGCTGGCTGCCTCGCCTGCCGCACGCCTGAAGGGGAGCAGTCACAATCTGCTAATTGTCACAAACATCTGTCTCTGAACACTTCCTGCGCAGCGTGGTGCCTCTGGAGCACATGCAAATTCTGTCTAGAGCAGGCACATGCAAATAAAGTGCTGGAGAGGATACCTACAGTGAACAAATGTACTGCTGCTTGGATGCCTTCTCCTCCAGCAAAACAGCACAGACGTCTCTCTTTCCCTGGGGGAAGTCAGCTCTGGGCTGTGGGATAGCGGGAGCATCACCAGAGGGAGCACACATGGATATAACTGCAGGCCTTACCGGGAGGGGCGAAAGTTAGAAGGCAAGTGAGTTTTTCTCCTTTAACAAGTTCACATTCAACTACACATTAACTCCTGTTTGTACTCTAAGAAAACACAAAGGTGAAATTGTGCTGCTCACATCAACCTGCAGGTTGGTGTCTGAGTGCCCTCAACAGAGCTGCCCTGCTGAACACCCTGGAGTGGAAGTGACGGGCTGGGAGATCAGATGTGCTCTGGATGGGGCTACAGCTGCTCACTACAGGCAGCTTAGTTCAAATTCCACTGTGATTCTAGGGGGTCTCTTCAGGCATAAACTGTCATTCCTTTCTGCATTTATAGCCACAGAATCATTTCCAAAGCTCTAAATGAATACTGATCCTCTAAAGAAGCGAAAGGGAAAAATAATTATATTTGCCTTCTTTCTGTAAACATCTCTTAACTAGAAATGCGTTAAAAGCTCTACAAATTGAATGCCCAAATGTCACAGGCAAAACTAAATGCAATTGTTTTGTTCTGGTTTTAATACAGTGAATCAGAATAACATTAACTGCCTGCTCTCATTTCAAAACAGATTTGTGATATATCAGCATTAGAGTCAAGTAGACATTTCCCAGTAAAGCACTTCTACAACTGAAAAGGGTTTCAATGAGTGTAAGATTTCCAAAAAAATAAATGTATTTTGACTATGTGTTGTGATTTGGATTTGCTTTTTAATAAAATTTAGAGTTCTGATAAAATTAACTTTTTAAATTACATTTCAAATTTACTGTTAATTTAAAAAAATTTAATAGCAAAAAATTGCTAGAAATCAAATTAAAAATTAATAGCTTTAATTCAAGTGTATTAACTGTTGTGACCTCTTGCTATTTTAAATTGCTACTGCATAGAAGCTCCATGAAGTCTGAACATAAAAAAATGACATTTTGGCATTTTGCACAAAAAAGAGTCACATGTGGATGCAATTGAGGAGACAGCATTAGGCAGATAATATTAGCTAAAAGTGGTAGTGCTTTGGTCTTTCTTCAGCAAATACTTCAGACAGCTAATCAAATACTCAAATTTAAGCAAGTGCTTAGGTGCTTTGTTGAGGAGAGTGATTCGAGCACATTCTGAAGGTTAATCATGCACTTCACAGGCTTTGCTGAATTTATTCGTGTGGGTCTGATCCAAAGCCCTTGAAGTCAATGGGATTTCTTTCTGAGTAAATTTGTGTATCAGACTTTAGAAGAGGCAGCTAATTTTTTTCTCTTCAAAAATCTTTTTCTCTGTAAATAATATTTTAAAACAGTCTAGTGTGAGTTATTAGTATAGTACAAAATATTAGCATAGCAGTTATTATGTTCACAAAGGAAAACAGTATCATTCCTTCATATTTTTCATGTTAGGCATCTCTTGGTTTTCTTTTAATTAAAATTATCTGCACTTAGAATGTCCATAGAGGATAGGGAGCAATAGAGTCAAAATGATAAGTTATGGAATGTAAATTTTAATTAAAAAAATCACTCTGTTGACAAAACCCACAAAGTAATTATGTAACAAAACCTATGTGCTATTTAACCAGCCTGGAGATGTTGGTTCCCTATGGGCCTCACACAGAAATCATCACATGGCCCTTCCTCAAAGCAGCAAAAGGCTGTTTTCAGCAGGACAGGAGAGGGAGAATAAGAGGGGCTGCTTCTGGATGTCGATGGTGCTCGTGTCAGTGCCAATGGATTGCGCACCAGAAATCCAGAGGAGCCAGGTTTCTGTTTACGGGACCAGAAAGGTTTGTGTGCCCTGTTAATGTCCGACGGTGACACCAACGGCAGAAGGGCCACGTGAGGAAGAGCAGTGGCTGGAGTTACGGAAATGAGAAAGTCAGCTTCAGGCCAAAAGGGATCCTGACAGCAACACCTCATCATCCGGGACCCTGCTACCACATCACCACGTCTGACAGATGTAACAGCTCCCCCGGGGTCTGAGGTGAATACAGGCACTTAACTGCAAATACCTGGCACAGCAAACACACCTGGTCCACAGCTCAGGGCCACACCAGAGCCACGAGTGCTCCTCAAGACGTCAGTCCTGGTAAGTTCTAGTGCGGAAAGAACATGGGAACCTTACCATTACTGAGTGCTTTACATGCTTCAGGATGCCATAGGAAAAGCCATTTTAATCCAATCCTGATCCCTTGACTCCCTGTCCAGCCCATTCCCTCACAGCTGAGGAATGTGAGGACATGCTCTCAGCTCCCTCTGGAGCATCCACCATGGACCAGTTTGAAATGCTCTAAGAGAAAGGAGAAGTCGAACCACAGGTTGTATTATATGTTCCTATCTGATTCTGCCTCGCAGGCAGATAAGCTGCAGTCATAGCTACATTTCAGTGAACTTGTTGTGGTGGGAAGGAAAAATTACTTCAGCATCAGAAAATCCGGAACTGCTCCACAGATACTAATTCAGAACTGTCTCCTGCCCAGATGAATGCTTAGGAGAAATAAAAGCAAGCTCTGAGCTTGCAGGTAATCACATTACACATCACCAGAAAGCTGTTGCTTGCTTAGATTTCATTCAAACACACCAGCTTCATTCTGATGATTTATGGAACTGCTGAAATCTCCACAGATTTTTTCCCCCTCTCTTAGCCCTCTGGTTTAAATACAACACAGTAAGTTAAGCTGAGAAACTGGGAAGGCAATTTACTTTGCTAATATTAAACCAAAGGAAAAAAAAAATCAATTTTTTGTATCCTAGAAGAAAAAAGAAAATCAAACTGTTTTTCTGTCTTAAATACTAACTGAAACCATCCCTTCCAGATAGAAACTATCAGTAAGATAAGCTTAAGTTTCTCATCTGCCTTTGGCAAAACAGAATAACTGTCATTCCGAGGGATCCTGGCAGAAAGCACAAAATGCAGAAGCACAAAGACATTATAGGGAAAGTTCAACCCGTCAGACTGTTTTATTGAATAAGTAAAGCCCATAAAAAGAAATCTCTGCAAGGAAAAAAGTAGCCAGTTATGGGGAAGAAAACTTAATTAACTTCTTAGGGAAGTTCCTGCTGACTCCCCAATAAGGAGGTGGCCTCACAAGGCACCCTACCCCACTACGAGTGGAGCAAAGGGTTACCAGAAAAAATCCAACTATTTTATGGGGCTTTACTGTAAACTTCAAAGCAGCACAAGGCATCCCGGCGTCAGGATACTTTCGGAGTCACTACACAGCCACAACCCGGAAAGGTCGCTCATTTATCAAAGAATCAAAAACTGGGACCATAAATTATCTCTTGCTTTTTATCTGCTCAGTGAAATTTAGTTGTGACTAGACACAACATTACTTAACCATCAGATATGCCGAAGTGCCCTGAAGGCCTTGGGTACATTATACACTTGCCGTTGCCATGGAAATAATGATTCCGATTTAAGAAGTGATAGGCAGCAACCTGTCACGGTGTCATTCTTCAACATCCCAGGGGAGCTGTGGCAATGAATGCTAGGCTGAAATGCCTCATTGCCATTCCTGTGAATTCTCTGTCTCCAGGAAGACTGTGCTGATGCAATCATGACTCCACTGTTATGTTTTCTGATGCCTTTTTTAATATCATTCCACGCAGTTTACTGCGGCATTTTCTACCACTGATGACTGGAAAACCAAACTTGCAGTATACACTTTATAAAACCTGAAACTCTTGGCCTGGGAGATGCAGCCACAGAACAGACCTGCTTGGAACAGGGATGGCTGATTCTTGCTTTATGGTGCAAGACACTGCTCAACAGTGACCATATAGCCCAGATAAGACTCCACAGTTCAACCAAACTGGAAACAGAGTGACAGTACTGGCTTTCTTCTGCTTGCCATGTTTTCGGATGCTCATTTTTCATAGGCCATACTCTAACCCTGCTGCATTCAAATGTGAAATTACGTGCATGTGTGCTTTGCCACAATACAAAAATGCAACTTCACCAACTCCCAAAGGTTTCCTCACTCTAAAGACAGTACGAGTTGTAAGCAAGCCCTATTTATGAATACATTGTTGCCACTTCTAGTAAATATTTGCACATTTATTATTTTCATATCATCATGTCCTGGATCCTTGCCAGCATCGTGAATTGCTCCCCAGTTATTTCTGCCATAAAACATTTCACCTTGTGCAAGGCTCCCTGCAGGAACTGCTGACCACACTGTGCAGAGTCAAAAACCTCCCGTTTGGAAATACCACCATTCACTGACATCCTGGAATCTGTGCTACAGGGGCTGTTCTTCCTTCCCAAGCACATGGCATGCTACATGTAAAACAGCCAAGCCTCACCAGCTGAAGATATAAATTCCTATTATATCCCTAATAACAGCCTCTTTTCTAACTCATTAGAAAATGAGTAAACGACTCTATGAATGGTTATGCTTTTCAGCCCCTTTGATTTCTCCCTTTCACTGGACTCCATTCATCAGCCCTGCTGACGCTACTGTGGCTGAAATCACATCAGCACTTTCCAGGAATTCATTATATAACACCAGGCCAGATTCTCAGCTAGTGAAAAATCTGCCTTCATATTTCTGCTTCATTCTATTTTACAAAAGATTGCTGTAGTGATAGAGGAAAGGCCAGACACAGGCAAGAAGCCTTTCTGCAGGCTCAGAACACCGATAGCAGCATTAGGCTATCTGACACTCGCAGCTTTCCCTTCCTTGGCCCAGAGGTACCCAGCGACTCCCAGGATGCGCCTTTCATTTTGAGCTGGAGCTTTCCTTTGTAGCAGCAGCTCTGCCTGCCGTTCCTCAGCCAGCACCCTCACTCTGATGGGAGGCCATATTCCATCACCTAAGCAAAATTTTCCTTACAACCTTCAGGGGCTTTCAAAAAGAGGTTTGGTGTTCAGGTTTCCAACTGGCTAGTTCCTCTATCTTTATTCACTGGATGTTTTTTGATAGAAATCCTCAACTGCTGTAAAACTGCAGAGCATCCTGGGCTTCAATGGAACTTTGCCATTTTGTATCCATTGAAGGTTTGACCTGTCTGGAAAGGATAAATTTTAAATCATCTTAAGGAAAAAAAAAAAAGGAAGTGACTGGTGAAGTATTTCTCCCTTTCTCCAACCTCATGCACTCTGGAGGAAAACCTCAAATACAGAATTATAGCACACTGTTAAAATATCTATCTGTCCAGCAATTCAATAGCCTGTAAAATTAGCCGGGCTTGTTCAGAAAGCAAACAGAAGAAAATAGCACAATTCCAGTCAGGTTTTCCCACTACTCCGGTACTTTCCAGTTAACATCCAATCTGCTGTTTACATGCACAGAAGACAGAAGTTCATTTCATGTGCTTGAATCAAATAATAGCCTCAATGGCAGAGTACAATGGTATTTGATTCCAGGGTTTTCATCTTCAGTAGTTTATTGTCCCCTCTGTAAGAACATGATTTGGCTCAACCTCCTTACTTGGGGAAAAGAAAAAACCCACCTGCTGGTGTGTCTTACAGCAAACACTATTTCCTGTTGATATCAAGGATGTCTGAACTCATGCTTACTTTTTTAAATAATTTTAATCATAATAAAAATTGCCTTCATTTTTCAGTCAACTTTTCTCTGGTGTATGCACAAAATTTTGATTCACCTTCTTTGCACTCTTGTGGCATCTTTCCAAAACACACAGGGTTTAAGGGCTTGCGCTCAGATGTTTACTTGCTTCAGAACCCCAGGGAAAGAACAATGCAATATTGTTCCAACGTGGGAGCACACAGGAACTTAGACAGCAAAGTAAAACATCACTATTTATGTTCTAATCCACTGCTCTTCTCACCCCTGGCAAGGGAAGATGTTTGCCCCACGGAACAGTTTGGGTTGGAAGGGATCTTACAGACCATTGAGTCAAGCCCCTCTGCTGTGGGCAGGGATAACTTCCACAAGACCAGATTGCTCCAAGCCCCCTCCAGCCTGGCCCAGATCCTTGAAAACAGAGACTGCTTTCCCCAGGATGCTGGTCCAGCTGCTCTGGCCTATGAGTCAGAGGAGGAAGCACCCTGGATGTCTGCAGGGGATGCAGCAGAGACAGAAGACAAGATTACCATTTTTTTCCCTTCTACTGCAAATAGGCCCACTAAAATCAATGGGGAGAGCCCCAAACTGAGCTACCAGTTGCATAACATACAGAACCCAGCTTCAGTAATTTTATTTCATATTTCGTAATCCAAGTGTCATTTTGATGATGGCTGCTACACACTGCAAGTCACTTATTTCAGTAGAGCATACTCTCTTTGCAAATGGCATGCTGCTGCTTTTCGTGTGACTTGGTACTTTCCTCTTCCTACCCTGTGCCTTTTTCTGAATGGTGACAGGTAGTTCAGACCGAAGGGGCTTGTGAGACTTCTGCCCAGATGGTGGTTTTATGCCCCATTTCTACACCGAGCAACCGTGGTCTGCACTGCCCTTTCCATAGTAGTGTTACATTCCTTCCCCACAGTGTCAGACATCCCTTCCCTGCTTCAAAGAGGATGTGCCATGCTCTGGCCAGGGACTGTGAACCATCACACTCATAAGGGCAGTAAAACAGAAAAGAGAGTAAAACATGCCTCAGAGGTGCAGGTATTTGGTCATGTAAACTGCCCACAGGAGGATGAGAATCTGGACTGCCAGATTCCAGGACAGCTTCCTCAGACATGGTCATTGCTTCGTAAGTAGAATAGCCACCCTTTTGTTATTACAACAACCTTTGAACTTAATTAAACCCCTCAATTATCAGCTTTTGAGAAAACAGTAGATCTGTAATACCAGCTTTGAGATGAATTTGAATGCGGAACTAGAACAAGCATACAAGGTATGGTGTGTGGCCTTCGGGGCTCCAGTCACTAACTCATGTCCCAAACTAGTACAATCTTTCCACCAGACTGCAGACTTCGAAGAAGGCTTTTAAAATCTCTTAACTCTGTGTTCAAAAAGATGACAGCACACTCCAATTTAACCCTCCAAAGAGTCAGTGCCCTAGGCTGCTACTCCCCCTAGCACAGCACGTTATCAGGGTGAGAGCCCGTTCTCTGCACAGACATCCCGGGCACTGCTTGCACTAAACTGCTCCTTTTAATGAGGTACCTCAGCACTGCAAACACCAAGCCATATAAAAAACATTCAGCATCCCATCTGTACAGTATCACACATTCTCACATCGAGGCAAAAATTCATAAAGAGCTCTGGGGAAAGAGAAAGCATTACCTTGAAGAGCTGGGAGCTCTACTGCAGTATCCTGAGCTTCTGTGTCTTCAAACCTGCCATTGGACAACTATAAACTTGTTTTTTGCTGATTACACAGGATATAAATCTTGGAGTAAGAGAGTTTAAAACAGTATTTAAGACTGATGTTAGGAGGGGAATAAAATGTACTGCTTAAAAGTATGAAGGAATGAAGCACTTATTTTCTGACTGAGTAATTTATAATACTTAAGACCATTTTCATCCTTTTATCAGGGTGAAAATATTAAATGATTGAGAACATTTTGAAAGAGAAGAAAGTTTGTGAGCTCCCTCATAAATAAATGTAAGGTAAACATTTTATTTTACTTTTATTACTTTCTAGTTATTTAATAACAAAAGGTAATGCAATTATTTGGCTTAAGTCATTGACTCAGACACTCCAGGTTACAAGAGAAAGACCAAGTGAAAAACCCAGCACTGACAATATAGTCACTGGATTCCTTCCTGAAAGAAGAACATTTGTAGAGTATCTGAGTGTTTCAATTTGTCATGCAAGTTCAAGGACTGTCATCTATGAGACACTGTACTTCTGAGTCTCTTGGTGTGCATACTGACGAAATGGTTTAAGAGTTGATATAAAACGTGTTTTAATTCTATGAACTCTGGCAGGCTATTGAATTATTTATATGATGTCATTTACTTACTACAATCGAGTTTGACAATTCCAGATTTAGGATCACACATAAACCATCCTTCCTGATACAATATTAACACCCTGGCTTTGCGACACTTCTAAGAACTCCAGATGTAATAAATATGCCTCGCATATATGCCCCATGGTATTCCACTTCTGGTTAGTTCACTGAAAAGCACGAACACATTTAAAAAAGCAAACAATCTCAGTTGATAAAAGCCTGGCAGTGATTGCAACTTGCACCATTTCCTGATCTTCAAAAGTGTTTCTTAGTTCTGATTTTTCACAAACCCAGTATTTGTGAAGCTCTGATTTGTACTGGTTTGGGTTGCAGCTGTTCAGCTACTGTACCCAAGTGATTTGGACAGAGCTCCCAGCCCTGGACCTTCTTGGGTCAAATTAACAAAAATCACACAATCTCAATAATTTCTTTAGTGAGGAGAATGTGATGCAACTGATATTCCTCTGACACACAGCAGGTGAGAAAAAGGCCAGTGGAAAAAGCCTAGTCCTGACTTTAAACTCTGATTGCAGTCTCAAACGTAGCATGCACCTGGGAAAAGGAACACTCATCAGCCATCAGATTTAATGCTCAGTCTAACATAGAATTGAAAGGAATGTGTTAACAGAATGTCAAGCTTGCTGCTACCTCGGAAAAAAAAAAGTTATCTGCTGCTCCTGTGCTAAAAATGGTTTCACTGTTATGGGTGAAGCAGCTCAGTATTTCCAGCACTGTCGCAGATTTAAAAAAACTCAGACATTCTTCGTCTAGGAGGGCTTAGCTGGTACCAGCAAACAGATAGACCATTTGTAAATCTGGGCTCCAATTCAAATATAGCAAACATAGACATACTAAATTTAAATATATTTTCAAAATGCAGTTCTGAAGTGCTTTAACTCTCTTATAACAGTAGGAATAAAGAAGGCCATTGCACCAGCTTTGGCTTTAAATGACTCTATTAAGTGCAAGCACACATCATCACCATCACCATCAAATTGTCTGGGTTACAAGGAACATCAAAACTCATCTTGTTCCACCCCCTGCCGTGGGCAGGGACACCTTCCATCAGTCGAGGTTGCTCCAAACCCCATCCAACCTGGCCTTGAACACTCCCAGGAATGGGGCAGCCACAGCTTCTCTGGGAAACTTGTGCCAGGGCCTCCCCACCCTCACAGGGAAGAATTTCTTCTCAATATCTAATCTAAACCTACTGTCTTTCAGTTTAGAGCTGTTCTCCCTTGTCCTGTCACTGCATCCCCTTGAAGTCCCTCTCCAGCTGTCTTGCAGGCACCTGGTGCCTTATCAGTTCTCTTGGACTTAAAGATCAACATCATCTAAGAAAGTATTCCAGAATTTCTGTATAGACAGGAACAACAACCACTAAAAATCCTAAATTAATTTTGCAGAGAGAACACATGGTTCATAAACATCTCCACTTAAAAGCTGTGTCACGTGTAGTCGCATATGTTGGGTAATAATTAGAACCCAATTAAGTAGGGCACCAAAGGAATCTCTGTAATTTTATTTATGATATTAACTTGGAAGATTTTTTCTCCCCAGCTGTGTAAGAGACATTAAGGCTATTTATCATCCTGGTAGCAATATGATAGTTTTCTACAGGGACATGTGGAACTAAACTGAGCTTGTATTTTCTAGGTATGACTTTTAAAAACCAGTCTATTCAGATTTGTTTTCATTTCTATCAAAATTTTCCAGCTTTCCTGAATGAGCTAAAAATCTAAATTCACCCAGAGTGGGAAGCACTATTTAATTCTCAAGCAGCACAGGTATGTAACAGTACCAAGATCCAAAAAGAGCATAAGTAAAAGAATGTTTCCCTAACCACAGTCATGAGTTTGAGTCCTGAATTCCTACTAGGTTTTCTTTCTTCTTTCATTTTCTTTTTTTGAAATTAGCTCTTTCATTTGTCTTTTCTGTTCAAAACAGATCGAATTTGACATTGAGTTCTTTTGAAGACACTTTTCTGGTCTCAGGCTTGGAACATATAGCTCAGTGTATTTACTGGAGTGACACAAATGAGACTTTAAACATGCACAAAGCTTTACTTTCAAACCCTAACACTTGGAGGGATCTACAACAAAACTGTTCTAAATCAATCAAAATATTTTCTCAGCAACAGAGGTTTGGCCTAAAGAAAAGAAATCAATTATTCAAGTTCAATTTGAAAATGGTGACCAGAGGATAATATGCACAAGTTTTGGTGAATCAAAAACTGACCTTACATATTATCAATGCTCTTAATATACATTTCAATTACTTTTCTCTTCTTTAGCTTCTCTGTTACTATGTCCAAATCAAGAATCCATTTTTGGCAGAACATACCTTAAAAATCTTAGAATTCAATTAAAACTCTTAGAACTCAAATCAATTAAAATCTGCAGGTAACAGTGACAGGTCAATGCAGTGAGTGCTACCCACATCAGCACTTGTTCTGCTGCTCAGCTGATGTGAAGAAAAGTTTTGCCCTATTTTCTAACACTACAGGGGTTGAAAGAGCAGCATTGTTTCACATTTAAGTGTGTAGCACATGACAACCAGTCCAAAGTAGTTAAGTTCGCACTTCAAAAATTCCCTTACAGAACTCTCACTGCATTTCTTAAGTTATACTTACTGTTTTTCCAGCAGCATGCAGCTTAAAGAAAAATCCTTTTCAGGTCTGAAGGCTGCAGCCTTATTGCTTCATTCCTTGAGCAGATGCACCAGGATGTTACCTTCCAAGCAGTCCATATTTAGAGGAACACTGAAGTTTCTACGAGATTTAAATGCACAGTTTTATTAAGATACATGCCATGCACATGACACTGAACAAAATAATGTAATTATGTTGGATTACTTTCTATGATGATTTAATCCTTTGATGGCCATCAATTTTTATTTAATATGCCAATGGTTGCACAGTAAACAAGTAGAATGAAGCTGAAAGATGTGTCAAAGGAAAGGAAACATTATAAACAAGGAACAAACGTGGATATGCCTTTGGGGACAGAGATCTCTGTGGTACTACTTAGACTTGGGAAGGGAGTGCTGAACTAACAACAGAAACACAAATAAGATTGTGCTTTTCAGCATCTGCATCAGAAGCACATGGGTCTTTAGCATAAACATTTTTGAAAGTTTAGAGTCATTTGGAACAAAGAGAGAAGGCACATGAAAAGCTGATACTTTTTTGCATCCCACAGACTTGCAAAACCCACTGCTGATTTTAGGAACTGAAGTATATACATACATTTCATCCAAATGACTATTTTTAAGTCAAACCTTTTCAGGACATGATATAAGTCCCTGAAACTGGAGGTTTATAATGAAAACACCATCAGGCTCTTAACTAAAGCAGTGTGATTGGTGCAGCAAAAAGGAAAAAAATTTATCTACTCTGTATCTTTCTCAGCATGAAATAGCCATCTCTCAGCAAATCCATGTAGAAAGGGTCATAAAAATAAATTCAGTGAAAAAGATTCCAAAGGGTGGAATGAAGAATAAGATAAGATGGATTCCTGTAGGAAAGATCATAGTTTTTGTAGGCAAGATCAAAGGGATGAAGGGCTTACCTCTATCTGAGCAATAGATGTATTGCTTGTGCTTCCTGCTCGTGGATCCAACAGCAGCACCACAGTGAGCAGCCTTGTTCTGCACCACCTGAGGATGAATCAAAAGCAAAGATGCTTTGAAGGAGCTGTGCAAGTTCAAAGGTGCTGTCCAGGTTATACAAAGCAATGGCACAAGGGGCACATGAAGGGCTGGGCCCTGGCTTTCCCTGCCTTCCCTCCCAAGCCTCTCTGAGGAAGGTCTCCGTGAGGCCTCCCTGCTGTATGTTTATAGAGGTGCAGGTGGACAGGGAAGGACGAGATCCCTGCTCTGATGTGGAGGACACAGTCACGCCCTTGGGCTGCTTTAATGTTCTGAAAGACAGCACAGTCCCCTGCCATCCACATTCCAAAGCACAGCCATGTCTCAGACGGGCCTGCTGGTTCACTGCTGCTGCTGGTGTCCAGGAGCTTCCCTTAGCAGAGTTCTCAGTGGCAAACTGGCAAACATCAAAGCTGTATTGCAAATTCTTTACTGCTTCCAACAGGAACATATTAATGGCCTACTACGAAGTCTGTGACCCTTTCTTCAGGCTGTGGGTGATGTAGCTTGTTTCTTTATTAAAGAAGCTGTGAGAACTGTTTGGAGACGTACACAAGGTAAAGCAGCACCCTGTCCCGTGTGTTTCCTCTCCTCTGTGCTGGTATTTATTTCAGAAGCATTGTTCAGCTCACTACCAGATTTTGCAATCTAGCCCTGAGACAGCTGAAAAGGTCAATTAGAAGAACATATCCTACAATCAAATTCCATTCCACAAAATCACTCATCACAAACAGATGAAGAGGATAATCATTATTATAAATTGTGCATTCAGCTAGGCTTGAGGCTTTGCCAAAAGATTTGTGTAGGAAGAGCTGCAGAGGTACCAGGAGGCAATGTGCTGTTTGGAGCACAAATTCCTTCTCTCCCTTCCTGTTTGGAAGTGGACAAGTGCTTGTTTGCCATGGCATGCAGCTCAAAAAAACCTGTGAGAGGAAATCTCTGCTCTGCTGGAACACACAGTCCTGCAGCAACCACCTCTAACTGATTATCCACATCAGCCGAGGCACTGCAGTACCAGTTTGAGGACATCTGATCCTTTAGCAGTTTTGAGACAGGATGTTCTTTCAAGCAGTGTAACCACCTACTTGTAGCTTCCACTTTAGACATTTTCTTTTTTAAGCATTTATAAAGGCCCAGCATGCACAACTCTTCCAAAGACTTGTGGATGGAAAACTAAAATCAAAACTGGCAATCCTTCAGACTTTCTTACCTGGTACTTCCTGATAACTAGCCTGAGTTCATTTGTATTTGTATTCATAAAATAAAACAACATGAGAAGGATAGAGTGTAAAATAATTTGAAAAGGCCTGGAGAAAGAAGAAAAGAGTGATCAGAAAGAAATGGAAACTTCAGAGCAGTGTGAGAGACTGCCCAAGCCAACTGTGAGGGTCAGTACGTGGTGCACGAGCCCAAGACCCCTCCACTCACGAAAGCAGCTCAAAGTTACACTGGCATTCATTTAATTGTGGTGTGGGTATTTGGGTTTTTTTTAAAGAAAAAAATGATGGGCTGTATTTCTTCCTGAGATAAATTGTATGTGATATGAATTTCATCTATTAAGTTAATTAGAAGTTCATATAATCAGAGAATAAGGTACTTCTGGCTGCATTTGCACTTTATAAATAGTTGGCAATTTGCTAAACTATGAAAACTGCTTTCTTACATTTCCTTACCTTTTTATTCACCAAGAAATCAGTTACGTATTGAAATTACAAAAATAATGGTACAGTTAAAATAAGATTTATTACACTGGCCTACAAAAATATGTCCAAGAAGTTTTCAGAAGCCACTGATCCAACCAGAAACCAATCCTGCACATATCTGAACACATACTTCCATCTTACCAGCTCCAATCCAAGCCAACAGATGAGCTTCCATTAAAGTGAAACATGTGGACAAGGGCTCCTGGGAATGGAGCAAAAGTTTCCTAGGCAAAACCCCCCTTTAATCTACAGTTGGAATGTATACAGTATATCCTTACTCCAGGGCAAACCTAAGTCCAGTGAATGCCTGGACTTCATGATCTTAGAGGTCTTTTCCAACCTAAATGATTCTATGATTCTACCTTTGTAAATACCGTCAGCGTCCTGAGCCTCAGCAGGATGCTGAAGAACTGTGACACTCAGCCTTTGTTTTTTGGGCCGCCTGTTGCTTCTTTTATGGACCAAACCCTAGCACAGAAGTGCTAATATTTTCTCCCTTTTACCTGGCCAAGTCCTGAAATACAGGTGGCCAGAAAAATCGTTCTCATTCAAGAAAAATATCAGAAAAACTGGAAGTCTGTTTTCCTCCCATGTTTTCTAGGGAGTCCCTATAGATGTTAAAGCTTAAAAATCTAAGAAAACTTTATCAGGATTTTCGCAGACTCATAAAGATTTTTGTAGCTTGAAGGACTGAGGGTTTATTTGACAACTAGGCAACCTAGTTGATGTTATTAGACTATGCAGAAAAAACTTAAATACTGTGAATTTTTTTTTGCACAGCCAGAGTTTATTGTGATTGTGATTCATCACTTACAGTTTGGAGGAAAATAAAGGATAATGTTCATTCAGACAATATCAAGAGTTAATGACTGAAGCTGCTGAATTACTAGCAGGAACTGAATCAGAGTCAGCAGGAGCAATTTTTCTTTCCCAAAGACTTCTTCACAGTGCAATTGAATAGCCATTCAAGTGTGAATTTTATAGTTTCTGGCTATTAACTTGCTCTCCTCCATACATGCACACTTCAAGGAGCCGAAAAGAAAGAAATATTGCTGCAGAAAACGTCAGGGGTAAGAAGAAATGACACCACGTTTAAAGAGCGAATGGCTGAAGGAATGCAGTTGTATACAAACAAGGGGAAGGGAAGGAGGGCTAATCAGTTAAGTGCTAGGTTCATCACTGCAAAGCTGCAGGGTTTTGTTTGTTTCTTTGTTTTCCTACAGAAGGGTTACTTAGTACCAAATACATGTGGAGGAGTATTCAAGTGCACCACTTCTTTGTGAGGGGGCTCCTGTTTACTGAGAAGAAACTACGTGAATCTTTAGCTTTGCGCTACACTTCTAGTAAACTATTTTCACCTTATTGGTATAGGGCTCCAGTTTCTCATCTATGGGAGGTAGCTGCCTCCATCTCTTTCTCTCTCTCTAGATAATGATATTTTTTTATAGACCAACTCCCAAAACAGCTGCACAGCCCTCAAGAAGCAAAACACTTCACAAACAGGGCTTGATCTTTAGCATTGACAAGGAAATAAAACATAACATCAAACAGAGTAATAAATATATTGACATAGTATAGAAAAACATCATTGCCCTTTATGGCCTACAACATCAATACAGGCATGAACTAAGAGTTCTCTTTCAGCTCCAGCAAGAGACCTCAAGTGCGAGGCTGGGTGATGTCTAACTCCTGCTCTCTTTCATGTACAACCACCTCCCTGCAGCTCACTCGCTTGATCCTCACAGACCTGTGAACCCCCACATCTGTTTGTACAAGCACAGAGGAGCTTTGCTGAGCTGACATCCTCTGCATGCAGATAGCTTGTGGCATGATCATCTTCTGCATGCATAATTTGAGACTTCTTTCTTCGTGCTTTGGGCACTCAGAAGCTGGATCCTAGAGCAAGGACAGAAAGTGAGCCTACCCCTGACCGCCACATGGCAAAGGGAACAATGGTCAGGGGCAGTTTTTGCCTTGGGCTTTTAACACATCTCTCCCTTCCCTACTACTGTTATTAAAATAGGCATTCAGTGCAGCCCAACAGTTTTTAGTGAGTGATGGGAATAAGTTCCTCACAGAAGGCAATTTCAAACACGTTTAGATGTGTTTAAATAAAAATTAATTGAGAGTAGAGTAAAATAAATGCAAAGCAATATGCAGCACAATCTCCAGTCCACTCACTTACTTTGAGTAAGTGCTTGCACCCAAATTTCCTAGAGTAGAAAAATCTCCTTCAATAATATTTTCCCCCTGCTTCTCCTACCCACTGTCCTTAAACATTTGTGCCTCTCGAAATTTTCCATCTCTTCAGAGGATGCATCCATTCAGCATCCATACTTTATCCTCTCTCTTTGTATGACAGAATATTGAAGCCATTCATGACTTTTCTAATAGAAAGTCACCCACATCAGGACACAAGAGAAAATTTAGTTGAAAGGGGCATCATATCCTGCCTCTTGTGCTCCAACAGAAGCTCAGCCCTCTCACACCACCCCTAAACAGAGGGCCTAACCTGTCCCAGTAATACCTGGTGAATTTGAGAACACATGATATATCACTGCTTATTTACCATTAACAACTGCTTTATCTTACAATTCCTTTAATTTCTTTCCATATCCAATGAACACTGAAAACAATTTATTTTTTGTTTGTTTTTTAAACAACCTTATTCATGTTTCTGTTAGGTTAGCTCTTAATTTTTAAACAAGCCAAGTTCATTTATTCTGTTCTCAGAGATCCTATTTTCTCATTTAGATTTATAAATTACTCTTATTCACAAATCCTATTAACCCTCTACCAAGTACCTTTAAAAGCAGCCAGTAGTTCAGAAGAGCAAAAAATTTGAGAGTTCTGATAATTACATTTGGTTCTGAAACACAAGGGTTACATGACAGCAATATGTACATTGTGCACATATTCGAGGGCCTTGGGGCATCCAGACCCCAAGCTACTAAGCAAAACTTCCCTGTGTTGTCTTCCCTCAGCTTTGGGAATAAAGATGTTTATATTTGCATGCCAGACCTGTGCTGCTACCACAGGATTCAGGCCTGCTCCCATCACTCACCCCATCACTCTGCACCCCAACAGCCTCTGACTGTTTAGTGCTCTGTGCTGGCATTGAAGCAGAAACCCTGCAGATCAGTTTACTTTTCTATTCCCAGTAAATGGTAACTTGGAAATGACCAGCCAATTCTTCTGAGTGCCAAGAAAACAGCTTCAGCTGGGAATTGAGGAAAATTGCTCAATTCCCTCTGTCCAACTGAATTTGAAAGCAGGCTGCCCCGCTGGTGCCTGTGTGTTGTCTGGGAGGCTGCGCTGTCTGCACGTTGAGGTTTGTGTGGCACTTGGCCTTCCCTGCCTTTTCCTGTTTCTGCTCCTTCGGAGCCCATTGAGATGTGCTGAGAGAACAGATGCCTTTGTGTAGCCACTGCTTTCACAAACACAGAGCATGTCATGAAAAAAGTGAGCAGTTTTGTCTGTGTCTTAACCCTACACTTCAAGTTTTGGAAAAGCCATGATCCTACCCATACACCTACACTTGGCCCTTCCTAAAACCTTGCTCTAAAATATGCTAAAAATTGAGTATATGGATGAATAGGAAGTGTCTGCCAGAAAATACTTCATTTAATAAATTAGATGGTTAACAGTAAGAAATCCATTGAAAAAACAATCCAAAAAGAATTCTTCTCTGGTCAGAGCAACACAAATCTAATAAAAGTCTACAGTTATCCCAGCTTACCTATGATAAAAAATTACTGTTGTCATCCAGCATGATGTAGTAGATATAACTGTTGTTTTTTCTATAGTGTTGACTGAAGTTAATGTTTGCGCCTTGATTCCCAGCTCAGCTTCTGTCGTACCAAACAGGAAAACTCTTTGGGAACTTGCCTTTTCCTGAACTCAGGGGGAACAGTTCTTGCTTCAAGCAAGCAGTCACACCTCTGCTCTTACTGTGACTGCTTCTAAAAACAGTGGTTCTGCTGCAGTCACTTAGGGGGGAGAACACTGCAATTATTACACAGAGCACAGGTATTTGGCTGAGCAAATGCAAACCTATTCGGAACAGAGTATTATTTCATTAAAGTTCATGGAATTAGCTATTTCGGATAACCTACAAACAACATTACTATCCAGCAAGGACTCCCAGTGAATCCAGAAGATGTTGGGCAAGTTATGCACTTCAGAAAAGTGTCACTGTGACATACATGGCAATCAGGAAAATTCACCGTATCAAAATTGAGAAGAAATCCAAGATCTAGAAGAACTCAGCATACAGCTCCTGAAATCTCCAGAGTATATAATTGCATCATTTCCATAGAAAATAAAATTTCTACTGCAGCAGTTCAAACAAGCAAAGAAAGATTTAAGAAGAAAACTCTCATCTCACAATACTGGCATCCATCTCCTGATTTTGCAATCTCTGAAACAGCCACTACTAAGTCTTCTTCAGCATTTACTGTACGATGCCCACGTCCAGTCTAGTAGCTTTATAAAATGCCAGAGTACCTTTGGCATGGCCTTAGGGGAAGACAGACCCAAGTCTGTTTTCAAAGACCCCACTCCAAGCCATGAATGTGTCAGGGTTATACTCAGGTGGGAGAGTTCACAGCAGCTGTGCCAGGCAGCCATGAAAGAACAGACCCTCAAGGTGGTCTAAAGGCATCGAAGACAGAGAACAAGCTCATATTAAGATATCACAGTTTTATATCATTCTAGTTTCCTCATTCCTGCTGGTTGAAAGATCCACAGGCGTCTTTTAGAAGTCTCCTACATAATCTCACCTATAATTCTCTGGACAGTTCATTACCAGAGTCCTGAGGACACAGCCTGACAGATTGGTACAAAAGAAACTGCATTGAATCCTCCCCAAGCTGGCTATCTTAGCCATCCTTGAAAGCAGAATGAAATTTGAAATCCATTTGCTTTTATAGATGAAAAAAGCATCAGCTTATTCCTACATTGCTTTTAATGCTGAAAACAGTCATCTCCTCTAGCTGATGAAAGCAGAGAAATTGGCAATTTCAGGGCCTGGCAGGCATTCTCTGACAAATGCTTGTATCAAAACTCAAGTTAGTGTTGGTATATAATCTATATGAATGGCCTTTGTGGCAACAATTAATTGGTGTGGTTCATTTGGAAAGATGGCACTTTGCTAAGTGCACTCAAAATGCTCCCTGAGGAATTTAAACATAGGTGCCTAGTAATCCAAAGTAGCAAAGCAAATAGCATAAGAGAAGGGAATCACAGGAAACTGTTTGGGATAAATAGAGTGGGGTCCAGAAGGAGAAAGAACAGCAATGCACAAAGTCTCACCTCTGCTACAGCAGAGGTTTCCTGGGGCTGAACACTCTGGGGGTGCTCTGCCCTACGATCAGCTTCATCCCTCAGCTGGGGTCTGCCGGCCAAATCCCACTTACTGGCAATGAACAGGTCTCTTCAGAGAGAGGGAATAACAGAGGGAGCAGAGGGAATAACCCTAAGCCCCCCTTTAAAATTTCTGTTGCTCACACAAAGGGATTTTTATGCCTCTCTCACACTTGTGACCAGAGTCACAGAATCCCCCTTGTGTTTTAAGGCACGCCTTGCACAGTGCACTGGACCAGGATAAAACACCTCACACGAGCTGCTGGAGTGTCAGCTTCCTGCCTCTGGGCAGTTCTGGGATATTCAACTTCTTGGGGAAGTGTTTTAAGAGCTGACAAAAAGTGATGGGTAAGAGCTGGGTTTCTCCAACATTTGGGTACAGTTAGGAATAAAACTGGTGAAGTGCAGAACCACACAGCACTCTACCCATCAAGAGGCTCTCTCCAGACACACTCCTTACAATATAAAAGAGAGAAAAAAAACAAAAAACAAACAGAAATCCCAACCAAAACCACCTCGCATGAGCATCAGAGCAGAGGTAACCTCTGACTATACAGATGATTTCCCAAAGTAAGACAAACCCATAGGTTAATAAATTCTAATGCCATATAAAATACCAAACCAGATTTTCCTTTCTGGTGTGTTATTGATTAGTGTGCAATCCTCCCGAGGAGCATGATTGATTTTTGGAAGTGTACATAACATCATCTTCCTTAAGATGCTATTGGAGGTACAGTTACTGAGCAGGATCAATTCCTGAAAGCACACCTATCGTTATAACAACTTCTCATGCCTGGCTACTAACGGGCTGGATGTTCTCCTGGGAAAGCATGTTGAATAATTATCTTAGAAAAGACAATGCGCTGGAAATGTCATTTCACTCTCCCCTGCCCTCAGACAGCAACAGGGAATAAGAATTTTCTAAAATGATCCCAAAGTACACCACACTTGAATATCCATCCATGTTCCAATTCCATGCATACTTTAGATTATACTTTTTTTTTCTTTTTCTATAAGATTGCTGGAAAAAAAGATTTTTAAGAAAATATGACAGACAGTGAAACTGTTTCCATTGCAAACAGCAGTGCAACATTTTCTCATTATTTCAATTTGTAGCTTGTTAGGTTCTTACTGTCTTTCAGGATACATTCCAATATAATGTTCTAAATCTCCCCAAACTGGCTAATTGTCCTCATGAAGTAGGGAACTCTTACAATCTGCTGCCCTGAGCAAATAAGAAATAAAAGGGGTGATGGGTAGGGAACAACTGAGCTCTATTGTCTGGCATAATTTTCCTCTTCTGAAGTATCTCTTGAAAATCAGCCCAGTTGCCTAAATAGAATGTATTAGAAAACAAGAACAATTTCATAAAAATATTAACAAATAAATATAACAGTCAAAACTTGGTAGTCGGATCAGCAAAGAGCACCAACCTAGAGAAGCTGTGGCTGGTGTGGTATGTCACAGTGTCACTCAAAGCCAAGAACCACTGTCTTCTGACAGCTCTGCCATAGCGAGAGGCAGAGAAGGTGTAACAAATGAGCAAAGCCATCTTCTTGTATCATCTCCCCAACCGCTGAGCTGAACAGAAAAGCAAACTGAGTCAACTGTGGAGGCTGAAAGAGAAAATTAGAGGAATTCCATCTCTGGTTAAAAAAATAAAAAAAATAACCAAAAAACCATTGTCATCAAAGTTTCCCACTGAATAATCCCTCTGGGATATTAGCTCAGCAGCTTTTTCAAGAAATAAGTTTTTTCATCTCAGAGAATATCCTGATTTAACTCTTGTTTGCAAGAGTATCAACTGCAATAGTCAGTGTTGTGAGTGACCCATACTGTGCCCAAGATCCAAGTGGGGTGCATTGCAATTCCAAAGTGCTGCTCAGTGAAGTGCTGATCCGCCGGGATGTCCTGGCAGTGTGTTAGTGCAGTGCACCCTCTGACCTGGCAGAAACGTGTCAGGGTCCCTCAGGAAAACCCTCACTCTGCCACTCCTGAGATGGGTCACTGGCACGAGCCTTCCAGTGAGGAGCAAAGAGCTTGTTCTCCCACAGAACAGGGAAAGAATGGAAAGAAAAACTCCCTTCCTCCTCTTCCTCTGGAAAGAGTTCCCTACCAACGGACAAGAATGCTGCTTCCAGTAACAATTAATCACTGCGGCCCAAGTCTCCTCTTTAGAGGTTTTAGTAATTAACATCTAAAGCAGTAGGAAAGGGTTTTCTGATGTCCACTCCCCTCCTAGACACCTCCATGTGACAATACTCAGTGCTGGAGTGCTTCTTGAAACTCTAGAAAACAAAAAAGACCTTTGTAATTTGAGGGAAATCTGGGTTTTTTCCCATGGCAAGAATGAAGGATCGCCTTTTAGTTTTGAAGGTATTGACCCGCAGGCATATCGATATCTCCTCAAGACTACCAAGATTTTATTGAATAAATAATTTCTGCATCAGACTGAAAACAGGCTCTGAAATTCAGAACACATTACTCTCAAATGTAACAGAATTCAAATGCATCATGCTTCTCCCAGTTAAACTTTACCAAAATCTAGACATAGCTAAAAATTGGGACAGTTTGGAATTACTGCTATTTTTGCCCCAATTATGAGGCATTACCTCATAGTAGGAACTGATAAGAAGTTTTACTGTACAGCATTTCCCATTCAACTGTTCTTTTATAATGCAATTGCACACAGTTTTTAATGGTAATGTGGTCACAGCCCTCCCCTGCACTGAGACAAGGAGAGACAGAGGAAAGGAGAAGAAAGAAGGGGAGAAAAAGTAATTTATAAGAGTTTGATATAAGATCACAAGTACAAACTTCAGGAGCTGGGCAGTACTGCAATGACAGTCTAGGAAACATGAGTAGTCCAACTGTGCACTTAAAAAAAATAGTATGGGTGGATCTTTGGAATTTAGTATTTAGCCTTGTAAATAGAACTCCTGTAAAGGCATGAGAACTCAAGGAAAACTGGATCATATCTCCACAAAAAGACACTTAAATGCTACATTATGCAAAGCTGTCCTAAATGATGTCCTAAATGTCCTGATGATAAAATCTTCCAAGTTTCTGAGACACTGCAGAAATTCCCTGTGATTAACACGAAGAACTGACACTGTTCTCATACTGCACTGTACACAGAATGTTTTTCAGGGAGATTTAGGGACTTTGGGGCTGCATTGGTAGAACAGGGATCTAAGCTTCTAAAAATCTCCCTTTGCACTTGTACAGTAGAAATATTTGAAAGCAGCGGGTGCTTCCTGGGACCTTGTGCGCTCCAGCACAGCTCTCACCAGCATCAGTGCCAGGGACACAACATGTTGTACAACCAGACTGAGTGCACAACGGTGACAAATAAGCAGTGCTGAAAACCATTCCTGCTCTGACATGACCCTGCTCCCTTGGCACAGTACTGTCCATACCCACGACGGGATCTGCTGAACTCGCGTCAGGTGAAATCCCAGGCAATTCTTTCGTACAACGTACACACAAATTACTGGTTGGCTGAGCACTAATAATGCATCTTTCATATTTGGATTCTTAACCAGAGGCCTGGCTGCAGAACTGGTATTTTGAGATTTGGGTTTATTTCTCATTACCTTACTCTGATTTGATTGGCAATAAATGAAATTGATTTCCCCAAGGCAGCCCTGTTTTCCCTGTGATGGTAATCGGTGAGTGATCTCTCCCTGCCCTCGTCCTGCTCCATGAGCCTTTCGTTATATTTTCTGTCCCTCCCTGTCCAGCTGAGGAGGGGAGCGATAGAGCAGCTTTGGTGGGCACCTGTTGTCCAGCCAGGTTCAGCCCACCAGCTGGTCCCACCAGTTCTTTCCAACAAGAAATGCAGGAGGGTAGGACAGCACTGCACCCCAAGATGGAAATCAGTGCATCCAAATTATGGCAGTCCTATCCTGACTGACACCAGAATGTATGACTCAAATGGACTTGATCCAGAACACAGCTCCTCATCATTTCTAAATCCTAGCTAATGAATAACTAATAGAATCTGAATCCTATTGTGGTATCTCATAATGTATTGTTTGTGTTGTCTGAAATACGGTGAATAGAATTATCTGACTATTTCTTCTCCGAGTCTCTCATAAAAATGATGTTTCTCAAGAGGCTCTTTCAAAAGTCACATTTCCAATAATTGACAAAAGAAGATGAAGCTACAAGGTTTTTCCCTCAAATGGATTTCAGTGCTACTCCATCACATATGAGTGCAAAGTACGTATGAACAAATTCTGGTTGTGCTGATCCCCCTCCCTCACCTCGCTACAGTCAGGAGAAAGCAGAGAAACAGTTAAATTTACGTTCTGTTGCAGCCTTATCTCTCTGTCCTTCACACAGTGGCACTGTTGCTTCCTCAGCAGCAGCCTCTTTCCTCCATCAATTCTGCCAGAATGTTTTAGAATATGTTCCCATAGAGGAAACAAGGCAGGAATCAGAAGCTTTGCAGGAAACCACTGGAACACTTGGCATTGTCCTGAGTCAGAAGGTGGGAAAGACAAATGTACAGTGGGATGGCAGACAAACAGCAAGAAAGTACAAATGAAAACTGAGGAAAAAGACACTTCAGATGAAATGTCCCCTGTTGCAGTATGGCTCCTCGGCCGCAAACACCCCTCTGAGCACAGCCATGGAACAGGGAGATGACAGGACAGGGCCCAGAAGCTTTTGTCCATGTGATGATGGCAATCCCTGCTTTCTAGCTGCTGCTAAGCACCACAGTCCTTTTTGCCAGACACTAATTGCCTGCCGTTCCTCCAAGCAACATGTTGTTTACAAGCAACTGGGTGTATGTTTGATTTCATGTATTTCTTCTGTTAACTTCCATCTTTGGTACAAAAGAATTGTCCGTGGCACGTACAAACACCCTGGGATTACCATGGAATTGCTGAATTTCAATGCCTTGGAAAACCCTTGAGTAACTTCGCTATTTTCTCCACCTCAAGAAGTGCATAAACATGATGCAATAAGACACAGAGTGGCAGCCAGGTTTCAGTGGTGCCTGACACAAACCAAGCTCTTTCATCAGCTACAACCTCTGACTGCAGCTGCAGAGTAAGGGGGCTGACTGGCACTGCTGAAAGGTTTTAATCTGTGACATAGATGATTCACACTCATTATTAGACATGTGTAAGTGCAATATAAATGTTCAAACAGCTGAAACACAAGCAAATAAATACAAATGTGGCCATAACAAAGGCACAATGTATATTTCTGTTTATTTGGATTTGGCAAATTTCTGTAAGGCATAATGATTTTAGAATCTTAGGAACAGATGATTTTGCAGGATGTTTGCACAATAGTCCCCTGCAGACTCTCCTGCTGATCTCTGAAATTAGTAACAAGCCACTATTACTAAATTTAGGAGCAGGAACTCATATTTCTGTGACATATTTTGTCAATAACCCAGAGAAGAGATGTATTTATAGCTGTGTATTTCAGGCAAGTGCATAATTTAAAACAAAACTGACAAAAAATGCAGACTAACACTTTATCAATAGAGAACACTGTCAGTTTTGAGCAGGGAACATAGAGACAGGTACAAAGAAAATCATCTTTATTTAGGTATCTGTAGCCACACTGTGTTTCAATCACAAGAAAAGGAGAATCTAAGTATTTGTCCTCAAAACATTTTTTGATGTTATGTTCAGGTCCTAATCCACAAGTTGTCCAACCTGATGCAGTCTGGAGACTTCCCAGAAGACAAGGACATACTGTAAGTGAAGGACTGACGGCACTGAACACAGGCATTGCTTAGCTATTCCCATGCAGAAGCTCTCCTGGAAAAGGGCATGACTTGTCCTCACTCTGACCAGAGAGCACAATCTGATACAGAACAGTGCCCTGCATTTGAAGGTTGGAGGAGAATACATGTTGACTTTTTCAGTCAAACTGTGTGAAAGGGAACTGAGGAAAAAAGAGCTGCTGTTTATGAACATCTATCTTCTATCACTAGCATTTAGAGATGAAGATTTCAGGAACTACACAAACCATAAATTGCCTGGAGTTCAAATAATCTGCTTCTAAAGTCTAGTTGTGCATTGTAACAGTTTGTCCTTAAGCAGCATTTGCATTCAAGATTTTTTTCTCCTTCACAAAATGACATATTGACACAGGCTGCACTCTCCTTCTGATTGTATCTAATCTGGGAGTACATTTGAAAAAATTCTGGGCTGTGCTTCTGAAGTTTCTATTACTTCTGGTAATAAATCTCATTGTCCTTGTCTTTACTACAACATCCACACATGACAAATGAACACAGATTGTTCAGAGAGATTCGTCAGTCCTGAGCTTTCCCACCTGCAGTGGGAACTCACCTCTCAGTTCCCTAATTTGCTGCACACGTTGTAAAGAGCTGCTCTGGTTGTTTGGGGATGGATAAAAGCGAGACAGCTGTGAAGCAGCAACTCTGAACAAGAGAGCAATGACATGGTCCCTCGGATGGTGCTCAGCACCAGCACAGGCCTCTTCTCTATCCACAGGAGAGGAGAGGTGACAGCACACCTGTCACCTCTCCAGGAGTAATGGCAACCTCAGGAATGTTGCAGCCTCTAGTTTGGGAACTGTTGTCCTTAAGGTTCTTGGGACAAGAGATGTGCTTGGCACTTGCTGCTGGCAAAGAGGTGCAGGGACACGAGATGGCTCTGTTGAGCCATTCCATGGCCATTTCTATCCAACCATTAAGGACAATTCCAAAATCTAGCCCCATATTAGCCACTATGAAGAAAATTGCCTTTACCAAGTCCAAACCTGCACAGACTGGCAGGCACCTACAAGGTCCTATGTCTCAGGAATGCAGGCTTTGTGTTGCTTTTGCCACCCTGCTTTGCACACACTGAGTCCTCCTTGCCTGCCCTGGCAATTCGGTGTTCATTTCTTTCCATTGCCTTGTTCTCCTCAGGATACACTGTTCCATCAGCCTTGGATCATACTCACAGTCAACAAGAGTGACATCTGGTGATGATATAAAGCTGTCTGGCGTATTGCATATAAATGTGGCAAAAGGACATTCCCAGACTGAACAAATATGGGAAAAATTAGGAAATGAAATTACATATAATGAAATGAGAAGTCATACACATGGCAGAAAACAATCCTAACTTTACCTACATCATTAGGGACTCAGAGTCACTACCACTTGTTTGTATCTTTATCAGATTAACTTATCAAAAGGCAAACTCAAATCCAAACAAACCAGGTTCCCTCCTTGAACGCTATCAAATGTGGAATTACCAGCTACTGGTCACTGCAAAGGCCATAAAGCTTACAGAGCTTCAAATCAACAGAAATGGCATGTAAATGTGGATTATAAAAACTGAAAATATTACCTCTGCACAGAGATCATCCCAGGGCTCTGTGGTTTGAATCATGAGAGTTACTGTGCTTCATGGTAGCCCCCTTTAGCAGGCCAGGGAAGGGCAACAGGACTACAGTCACGTCTTAGCCCTGTGCTTCTGTGAGGAAGCTCATAAGAAATGGAGGAAAGAAAGAACTTGGGCAAGCAATGAGAAGGTAATATTTTTGCAAGCAAACCCGAAATTTCTCTTGTGCCTGCTGCAAGAATAACCAGCCCTGTGACACGACTGGGACATGACTACTCTGCTCCAAGCCAGTACTCTGGCATGGAAAGGCACAATAATCCCTTCCAAAGCATAATAATGCAGAACAAGAGTGTGGCAGCCACCCCGATAGATACTGCTGCCCACTCTCCAATGGTCAGGGCTTTTAAGTGAGGAGGCAAAATAAAGTATCAAATATCACGGAGTACCTTTGAAACCATTGTAACTGTTTAACCTACATCAGCGTGCAGTCATTATTTTAAGTAATACTACCAGGAATTCAAACCAAATGAAAATAAATGTAGCTAATTCAGCTTTGGCCTGCTGCAAGACTGCTGCAGGAATACAAAGGATGCAGCAAACACAGGAACAGATACTCAGGGTCTGACTATGGATTTATCTGACCCTGTAAACTTTACCTTTTAGCGGCTAATAGAAATTTTTACTTCTCTTTCCTTACAGAATGTTTATTACCCTGCTATACATTCCAGGAACCAGCAGCTGAGGGATTTCTAGAAGCTCTGTCTAGACCCTCAGGCTTCTTGTCACTGATGGAAGCTCTCATCCCTGAACCTGTCAGTTATTTTTCTGAATCCCACTTCCAGTCTCCTCTATAGCCTCTGGCAACATTCCACAGCTATTACAGTGCAATGTACAACAAAATACCTCCTCTTGGCTTGTTTCAAACATATTATTGCATCAGAGGCACTTTCTGATTTCTGTACCGTAAGAAAGTGTATAATTACCCCATTCCCCTTCTCCATAGCACTTGTGACAGTGGAGACCTCAGTCCTAACTTCATCCCCCCACTTCTTCAGCTGTCTCTGTGTGTGTACAGCCTCTCCTAAAACACACCCACATCCCACATTTCTGAGGCACTACTCTGAGTTCTGACCTTACTGTATCCACACTTTAATACTCACACTGTAGAAGGAACCAAGCACTGCAGTTCTCCAAACCAACACCTCAACTCCTCTAATCTCCCAGTATCAAACCGGAGAGCAGAACCTGCTCTCACACTGACCTGCAGAGCAGCACTGACACTACATTTGGGGGCCCAATTCATTATACAAAAGAGAGTGGGGGAAATCTGTTCCCTGCTTAGCTCCAAAGGAGAGAGGGGAAGATCTCCTAGGAGGGTCATACCACCCCACTACAGAATGGTGTGATGTCAGAGGAGCTGTACTTCAATTCTACAGGCTATCAGCGGCAACTCAAGGTCTATACAATTATAAAAAATCCAAGGAAGGTAATTTCTTTTCCACAGCAGTTCTGAGATCAATGTTTTACTTGTGAGTGAAGAGGCCAGTGACTCCAGAAGGCATCGCTGCTCTTAAACACAGAAGCTTAGGCTGTATTTGTTTTCCAAGACTAGAAAGTGCTTATTAGACAAGATTGTATAAGGTTATTTTAGCAAACTGGTGAAGATTAACTCACCTGAAGGCACTAGTCACTATTCAGACGACAGACAGCGGGAACAGCTGAGCTGCTGACCTCCACCAAGATGAAGTAGGATCACTTCCTCTTATTAGAATAACTCTGTCCTTGGAAATCCTGGATCTGTGCAGCTCTGTCAAAGGGGAACTGACTGCAGGACCTGGGCTGGGTTCTGGTTATTACCTAGGAGAAGGAAGAAACATGGTATTTAGAGACAACTTTCCCTCTAAGCTGAGCATGAATTGTCAGCAGCTCTGTCTAAATTACTGTGCAGTTTCTTTAACAGACTGAAAGGGCTCTACGGTTTCCTGTAAGGGAGGTTTTTAAGAGCAGTTCACAAATGGAATCTCTGCATTCAAGCAAACCCCTCATTGCCTCTGTCCCTGATCTTCCAGTATCAGGTAGAGGTTACTTGAACACAAGGCATCTTACAGAGGAATGGAAGAAGATTTCTTCCAGCTCCATGATTCTGCAACACATGGAAATCACAGGCAACTAGAATGAGGAGTGAACTCATTGTATGACTGAATGACAGGTTCTGCATTGTACTTAAAGAGTATTGTTTGGGTGGGAATATTCTTCTTGAATAGTCAGTGTCTAACACATTGCAAATGTAAAAAGAATCAAACACCAATAATATTCAACCTAGTCTGCAAGAAAAATTCTTGTTATTTGCAGCGTGACTGAAAAGCCAGAATTTTTACTGCATCAGTGATTCCTGTGATGTGAGTTATGCAAAAATATAGAAATAGAAAATTAAGTACATAGTGCAGAAGTACTGAAGTGGTAAACTAGAGCCTTAATAGTAATGTAAAACCATAAAAACGATTGTTCACATTCAATGGTAGAATTTTTAACATCACAATTAATTGCAGAAAAAAAAAAGACACCAAAAAGAAAAATTTCACTTGGCATTTTAACTCAGCTTGGGTTGCACCACTGATTTAAACAGAAGGCTGTCACGGCCAGATACAATTTTATGGAAAACTGACCCAGCATTATTTCTTCAAAAGCAAAGGAAATTACCAATGGCATCATACTCAAGTGTGATAGACATCATTTCTTCCCCCCAAAAAAATGCTCAGACAGCAACATGAGCTGCATTAAGTTTCAGATGCATCCATAATAAGAACATGGTATATGAACACTGTTTACATAAGTATACTAAAGAGTGCATGAAATTTGCATTAATGAATATAATTTTACAAATACAGTCAAATGTTAATATTTACGAGTGCAAAATGGCTCAACAAAAATCTGGAGCATCTGCAAAGCAGCTCCTTCACTGAAACAATGACAAGTTCTTCTCAAATTAAAATCTAAATTCGCAGAGAGTGTTATTTCAGCGGCCACCTTTCCCTGCAGGCACCGGGCTTCTGCTGCTCCTTGATGTATCTGTGGGCAGGAGCAGACAGGCTGAACTGGTCTGACAGTGGCTGGAGGAGAATCACACCTCCTCTGCGCATTCACGGACTGGTTGCTCGGGGCCCACCCAGGTTGGCAGGGCTCCTTAAAGCACGAGAGAGGACTCCAAGTCTATGGATCTGTGCTGCTCATACCCAGGAACCTGGGTCAGCTTTTGATAACAAGCCTGAAGAGAATCCACTTGGGGGCCAACTATTCTTGATAACATAAGAAGGATAAATAGTCAAATTAAAGGTGAACAGAGATGCACTGAATTGGGGAAGTTAAGTTTTAAGTTTTTAAAAATTGTTATTATGGTCACCTCAGTTTGTGATTCTGGTCTTTTTTATTTGTTTTTGTCTACAAATTTGTTTATTTATTGAGCAATAAGAAGTTTGCAGAATATTGGTCTGAATCAAGGAATCCTAAAAGGTTTTAATTAAGGGGATTATAGTATCAGTTCAGGTCAAGACACTCTTGTTAAATGCCAGGACAGAAATAGCTTTATTGTCTAAACAAGTTTTTCTTAAAACATTAGTTCTGACCCCTCCTGAAGTCACCCAACTTCACTAAAATGAAAATCAGTACTATTATCTGTATCTTTCCCATTTTGCATTTAAAGAGATTTTAAAGCAGCACAGGCAGCAATTCCAATTTTCTCTGCAGTGCAATGTCTCACACACCATAAGGTCAGCTGCTACACTTTTGGCACAAATATTTGGAAAAGCCTGTTAGAGCATAGGAGAGACTGGTTGCTGCATTAACACCAGTGGATAAAAACTGTTCTAGAGAATTCTTTGAACATACACTGAGGGAAGTATTATGTATGTGAATTATTGTGCATATATATATATAGATAGATATAAACTGAGGAAAATACATGTGTGCAAAAAACAGTATAAGAAGTGTGGCTTGTATGAACAGCGTATGTGCACTGCAGAGCTGACGTTCAGGCCACCCTTGCCATGCACGACGTGAAGAGATGACTCTAAAACCATCCTGATCCCTAGATGGTGCTATTCACTGCAGCAAAGAGGCAACCACAGCTCGTTTCCAGTACTCCCAGCACTTAGGGACAAACAGTATTTCTTGGTTCAAAATGACATAAGCAGAATACAGATATGGATAATGCTGTTCCCTCTTTCATACGTTTGCCTTGAACCTGAGGCCCACCTCATTTGCTGTAGGCTGTAAGAAGAGTAATTCCATTGGAGTGGTACAAATGACACCAGGGTCAGGCACTGTCAGTCTGCCAGGGCTAGTGAGGATTGTGCAGCATTTCCAACATCCTGGACTATCTTCTTCTGCCTCCACATGCAGCTACCATTCAATATTCCTCATCCACAACAGGAATGACAACTACACACTGGTTTTGCCTTGGCCTGCATCCCTCAGGGATGAGGAAATGGCATGGAACTGAGGCATACTAGGAACTGGCTTTCCTTCTGGCTCCTTCCAGACTTCAGCAGTGTTTCTGAGCAACCCATAAAATCTCCCAGGATGGGATACAAAGTCCAAAGAATTTGGAAGGAGTTCCTCTATTAGCTTGAAATAAGTTATTTAGGAGACATTTTGGCTTCCGTTCTGTCCCCATAATGTGGGAATGTGCATAACAAAGAAAAAAAGCCCAGTATTTTTAAGTTTCCAGGCATTGTGACACTCAATTAAGAGATATACCTAAATAAAAATAATATTAAATATTTATTGTACTATTGTACTTTCTTCTGATCCTCTGCCTTTATAAAAAGGTAGCTGTATCTGGCTAAGCACTTGGGCATTTGGCTCCCATAAATGTAGTATTTGAGCACCTCATCACAAAATCAACATTTCTTAAACTACTTTGTTGGGGATTTTTTTGGGCTTCTTAAACTGATTAGATTGACAGCATGGACTAGTAACTGTCTTAGTACAGACAGATGCACTGCACATATCCCTTCCAATACACTTCACATCAGATGCTCCAGGCATAATTTTCTTAAACAGAAAATGGCAACTGTGATGATCTGTTGACAAAACTGGAGGTGATGTGATAAACAACTGCCCTCTGCAGCCTAACTGCCAAGCTGGCAGTCTTTATTTGAACTACAATCACAGAGGAACTCTTTAACCCACTGAACTTTATACAAAGGTTTCACAGGTCCCTGCTCTGGCCTTGGCTTAGGCATGTAGTGTGTCTTTACATATTGGTGTTTCCTAGAAACCTACCCTGACATTTTGCAAACCTCCTGAAGGTTTGTCATTGAAGATGGGAACCCCCACAGTCCTTAAGCATGTTTGTAAACTTCTGGTCAAGTTATAAATTTGTCATGAAATATAAAACCCTCGGTGAGATCTGTTTCAAAGTTTCTCACGTAAAGGGTGCCAAACGTTAAGTGCACGAGAATGCCAACGAACTGAATTAGATGAGCAAGAGGAGGATTATCTCTGCAAGGTAGCAGGAGGGAGTCCTTCATGGGAATTATGTAAATTTAGTGGGGAGTAAATTTCAGAGGGAAGGCACAGATGATCATCCTCCCTGCACTTCCCTGTTTGTGGACAGATTTGGGGTGGAAGGATAGACAGAGGCTAAGAAAAAAGCCATCACCCAGCTGGCAAATCACAGGCCACAATTATGAAAAAAAAAAAAATCCCCAAAGAACAGGCTTCATTTCAGTTTCAGCAGGAAATGAAAGCCACATCCCTGACTTGATTTCAATTACCAGATTTCAATGTCCTGCCTTGAAGAGTCAGAGCATTAGGACCCTTCAAAGGACACGTCACCAGAATTTTAGCAGAGGTGAACATGTTATGTCCAGCTTCATTCTTGACAATGGTGAAACTCCTCTGGCTCTGTGCTACAAATGTTGCCCTGCAGCCTCCCTCCTCCTCCCTCCCCCCCAAAAAAGTCCTAACCAACCAACTAAACCCCAACCCCCCAAACAATTAAGATACCAGTCTTTATAAAACATGTTACACTGAAAATTCCAGTGTCTTGATGCTCAAAGTTACAGATCATGGGCAGTAAGACCTTATCTCAGGAAGTGTCTGGTACCATTGTGAGACAAGGTTGTCAAATGTCCCAGAGTAAATCCCAGCCTGAAGTTACAGCAACTCGAAGCCCTCCAAAATATCAATAATACTAAGTTCTTTGCACGTTGAAAATACTTATTAATTATTGTGGCAGTGATTAATAGACACCAATGAGAGAGCATTTAAAAATACCCAAGTCACCAAGGAGCCTAATTTTAAATGGAATAAGACTGCTTGAAAGTCCACTCCTACATCAGTCAGCCTTTTACTAAGTGATGTTGGCAAAGAAGCCGAAACCAAGAACACTCTCCTTATTAAAAGAAACAACTGAAATACTTTTCAGTTTTATTCTTTGAGAAGTAGTTTAGATGCCATTCTCCCTGCCTTTTGTTGAAATTCCAGACTTTAAAGGAATACTGTGACAATTCATTGCTAAATTACAATTGGAATTCCTCTGTAATTGCACATTACATGCATCCACATTAATACAAGATAATTTCATTAGGTCTGTTACTGTAATGAATACCAAACACAAAATGTGAGCCCAGAGATCATTTTCCTAATCAGAAGTATCGGACCCCAGGAACTCTCAGCAAATAGGGCTATTAAAATGTAAATAGTTTCTTTGAAATTTAAAATGCCGTTTTCAAAAACAGATGTTCTTCTTGGTCATTCCTTGCATAGATTTCCAAAATCTGTACTCGTGATGGCTAACTGAAAATCAACTAGAAATTAGCCTCAGAAACTCTTCCTAATTTATGTGAACAGTTTCACTAGAATACACTGCTACATTTTATCAGCACTTTTGATGAGGTGGTTTAAAGCTAAAAAATCATAAATTTGATTACAACGCATGCACATTTCTCTCAACCGGCCTAAAACTTCAGGACAGGAAAACATCTGTTGTAACCTAAAAGCATGGGACAAAATGGACAGAAAACTCTGTGTGGCTGACAGTTTAACACATTACTTTAAAACCACAGAGTTGAAAGTTGCACAATATCAACATTATTCTTCATCCCTTTGGTGAGATGTGAGAAGTCAGGAGGAAAACTTCCTATTGCCACAAGGGAGAGCGGGTTCAAGTTCAGGTTACTGCGGTTAGCACCAAGTTCTAACAGCAAACATGGCATCAATATACCAATGGCACATTGCTCACTCATCCAAGCAGGGATCCTCCAGCTGAAGAGGGCACTAGATGGGCAGACTGTGCCATGTACAAACAGTCGATGCTAAAAACCCAGTCCAAACAACTTTCTTTTATGATGTGCCCCAAGACTCTGAAATCTGGCACAATAACTCTGTAGGTCACACTAAGACATGATTCTGGCTCCCTGTTGCTTTTAGTCCATTATGTGTGTTATTTAATATCATCTGCAGAGCAATAGTTCTTTCAAGTTTTGCTTTTGTTAAGCACTGCTTTTCCTCAGACATCAGTAATTACAACCTTCTAAGGCACTTCATCAAGAATGACTTTTTATTGCTTAGCTTCCCCATCAGCGGAAGAACTGAGCTCCCAGTGACCTTTGGTCTGATCCTTAACATTCCTGCTTCTTACAGCACAGGCACTTCTGCAAATTAGTCTTGAACTGTGCCTGTATGTAATATGTGCTTTAAAGGAGAAAGGTTTGATTATGGGTCCACAATCATCAGTTTTCTATGCCTTAAAAATAACTTGAACCCCAGTCTCCATGGTAACAGATACCACCAGTGAGCCCTAGCAAATCTTGGTTCTTTTTATGGACAAGATGAACAGGAAAACTGTAAGGCTCCAATGAAATCTCTCATTACTGTCAGTCTTACATCTTCTTTAATCCTCTGTTAATGGTGTGCACTAAAGGGTGCTATGCCTACACAGAGCCGTGTTTAAATACCATTATTGTTCCTGTACTTTCACATTACAATGCTAGAAATGCTCAGAACAATTCCCTCCAATCTATCACGCCACTAAAAACTGACTAAGGCACATATCTGACTGTACTTTGTATATACAGACTGTCTTTACAGTGTAGAATAAAAGCCTCTGACTTGTTAGACTTGATGGCAATTTGCTGATCCACGTGTTCTCACTTCATGAGAGTCATTCAGGAAAAAAATTTGGCAGTGTGACAAGTCTTCTCACCTGCATAACACATACTAAGGCCTGCCCATGAAAATGCCCTTCGGATTATTTTTTGGGGAACTGATATTGACTCTCTCATGGTTGAACCATTGAAGCAACTACAAGCAGATTTCCCAAATTTTACTTTGACCACGGCAGCTTTCCAGCTGGAAAAGAACCAGCACTAGGCCACCAGTGCAGCCAGATTTCAGGTTTAAGATTAAGCAGGTTTCTGAGCTGCTCTCCAAACCTCTTACTCAGCCAGACAAAACTCTGTAGCAGAATGCACTATTATGTCTTTCGTTTTCTGGACAAAGTCTTGGGAGCCTTTAAAAATGCAGATACTGCTTTCAGTGCTTTGGAAAACGCAGACTATAAATGAAAGTTTTAGTTAGAGGAACATATGTTCTCACTTGGTTTTAAGTGTATATACTACCAGTAGCTGCAGGGTAAAATTTAATCAAGAATTATATTGCTATGTCTAAAAGTCTTATG
Source organism: Cephalopterus ornatus (assembly GCA_013396775.1). Taxonomy (NCBI): domain Eukaryota; kingdom Metazoa; phylum Chordata; class Aves; order Passeriformes; family Cotingidae; genus Cephalopterus; species Cephalopterus ornatus. The sequence goes on from VZRE01014602.1 coordinate 188,667, forward strand.
ATCCACCTTAGTCTCAGCCAAACTGGCTAAATGTTAAGCAGCCCCTACAGTCTTGTCCAGCCAAGTGGCACTTCAGCAGGATAATTTTTCCAGGATCAGTAGGTACAGGGTACAGCTCTTTGCTTGCAACTGCAGTATTTTCTGCTGGTTTTAAAATACTTGTCTGTTAGGAAGCAGCACGAGTGGGCCTCAGCTAATCAGTTCCATGTCTCCCAGGCAGGGATCTTTGCAATCCTGGTCTTCTTTGGAGACATCTCCACACAGAACGGCCTCTGATTACACTGCCGAAGGCAGGAGAAGACACGGGATGAAGCTACCCACGTAACATTTGCCCTCCAGAAGAAATACAATTATATAAACTCTAAAAAGCCATTAATTCCCAATTTAAGATCTCCAGGTCAAGTTTAATAAAGGCTCTAAGACTATGCTACATAATTTATGTGGTGCTCACAGGCAGAATCCTCTGCATAAAGTTCTTCTTGGCTTGAAAAGTACAGGAACAAATCCTAAGGATACAAACTTTAAATTGACACTGGGACTAGCTATCTGGGGGGCCTTTCCAGACTTTCCGAGGCATTAAGAGCTCAAAGATCTTTGAATAGTTATTTAAGAAACAACAACAAAAAATAACAAAAAGAAGAAAGAAACCCAGTGATTTTCTTTACTCACTTTTACAAGGAAGGAGCAGTAAAGCCAAACAGGAACTCACAAACAACTAAAAGGACCAACAAGATTTAAGCAGCCTCTCCAGTAATTTGTTGCATTCATTTAGACTCTAAGTTCAAAAAGGTAAATCCGTTTTCTTACCATGCCTCTGTGCAGCTCAGTATCGTATGGGCTCCATCCCGCCAGCAGTCACCAGCCTTGGGTGTAACACAGCTGAAGAAAGGCTTGGACTAAATGAAAGAAGCACAAGAAAGAGACATCTTCTTTACATTCACACTTTTGACAAAAAAAACATAGTTCCTGGAATCACTTCCATGAAATTTCTTGCATGTAACACTACTCACCCTTATGGCTGCACAATTCTATCTAAAAAACCCCCAACATACCTAAATAGCAAAACAAGTCAAACAAACAACCCAGACCATTTACTGCTTTCTTGTGCTTCCATGTCAACAAGTAGGTTCTAGTATTTGTCACTTTCTGTGAAAAAGCTTAAAACTCAGCCAGAGATATGAGAGAAGGTTGCATCTATCAATGTCTTTTCAGATTGGCAGCCAGATGAGAAGAGATACAAAATATATTGCTTAAATAAACACTTTTTTAAAAAGCTTTCTGTCGGTAAATGGAAACATTTGGGTAAGGACTGTCGTATCTGCCCTAAATCCATTTCTATGATAAGCAATGCTAGTCTTTCTGATTTGAATTCAGTTAATGATAATCCACAAGGTTTTTAATCTAAGTGCCTCATCCATCATTTCTAGGCTACCTGAAGGTGCAGTCAAAAGCAGGGAAGAGATGCCATTATAGCAGATGTCTTCTATATTGTCCTTTTAATATACACTCAGATCATTAACTTTGATTGGTGTCCTAGTGTGGGTTGGATTCAAAGCCATTAACATTGCAACCCTTTCCCTAACGTGCACCAGGCCCATCATTCCTGTTATGCTATTTTTTTACAGGATAAAGGTTTATATCTTGCCACATACAGTTTGTTTTTAAATCCCTTGTTTTGCTATGCTTCTTTATTAAGCAGACAGAAAGATCTGCCAAGGTTTGGCACAGTTAAATGGAGAGTATCCTCCTGTGGTGACCACAAGAAAGAACAAGCAGCCGGTTTTAACAGGTAATTTCTTCTTGGACTTTCCAGGAAAATCTTAAGAGAGAAGCTGCACTGAGAAGTCATCAGCTTGCTGCTTGCTGGATGGATTACCCTGATCTGCTTGCAAAGGTCCCACGACTTCTGCCTCTGGAAAGCCCCCCGTCACATATATTTAAACTATGCAGACTGTCAATCCTGCTATTACTCTTCTATGAATAGTCAGCTATACTAGCTATGCTATGTTATTTCTGCTATTATTCTTCTAATACCATTTTCCAAAACATCCAAATATATTCTTTATCTTCACCCAGTTAAACAGGATTCAGTTTCTGAGTGTTTCAGTTGAGTTTCTTTGTGATGGGCATTAAAGACAAGAAGAATATAAATAGTTAAAGCCCAGGTACAACAGAATCTTACTATTTTCTACTCACTGACTCAGACAAACTTGCTGTTTTGCCTCTGCTTTTCCTTTTGTGCTTCTGGTTTTTATTTCTGTGTATTTATCACCTTTAGTGCACACATTTTCTCACTCTTTGTCTAACTCATTTTCAGGGAAACATCTCAGCAGCATATCTGAAGAGCTCATATTTGTACAAGCAACAAACACACCACAGAAATCTGAACGAGTATAATCCAGAAGTGATATGGTCCCAACCAAACATACCTAGTGGCCAAATCTCAGCTCATTCCAAAATGCCAATTTTTTTCAAATTAAGTTTTTAATTAACAGTTGGTCATTTAGAGATAGCACAGACCCAGTTGCACTCAAGCAAAGAAGTTGGACAACTAGAGCACTCAGCTTATGCCCAGGTAATTACAGGTTCCAGAAAATTTGCAAGGCTATAAGCAGATGGTCGTGTCTCAGTCTCACTGTGGCCGCTCCAATTTTAATCATGTAAAGGTTTATGACACAATTAAAAACGCATAGATCAGGTCTTTCACTCGACAGGTCTATATTTAAGCAAGGACAAAGCAAGGTCAATAAGGACAAAGAGATTTTGGGAAGAGATAACAAGGTAGGTTGAATGTCTGTTGTGAAATAAAGGGTGACATAAGCCTTCTGGATTTTTGGGACTGAAAGGACACACACAGGCCATATTCCCTGCCACCTGCCCATGGCAGCACACAGAGGAAGTGAGGTCAGGACTCAGCATACTTTGACAACACCGGCTTTTAATGCCTCAAAGGAGCACGCTGTTCTTTGACTTCCCTTTTACAGTAATTGTTGTGCCAAAGATTGACTTCATAATTATCCTGCATTCATAGGTTTTTCCTCCTCTCTGACTACACACAGAAAACTGTCAGTTGATTAGAACTTTATTCAAGCATCCCTTGGTATCCAGCTCATCTGAAGCATGAGAAGGTAATTTAATTTTCACTCTTACAGTCCCACAAGCTACACTCTGGGGAACAATAGAAAAGGAAGCAGGTCTGTGGGTCTCAGCTTTTCTCCTTATTAGCTTAGTGACACAAAAAAAGAGATGAGCTATGAATGAATGCTGCCTTTTCTGAGCCTGAGTTCTCACAGCCTTATGCTTCCTTCACCCCCAGGAGACTGCCACTTCAGCTGCATAGGAGTTTCTCACATTGACTGTGTCACCTTGTAATGCAAAAGTAGCAGTAAACAGCAGCACAGCTAGTCTCTAAAATAGCCCAGACTTTCTTTATCCAGCCATGGGTTGAAGTGAAGCACCTCACTTTCACCAAAAGAAAAATAGCTCATTTGGTGGTGAGAGGGAGGGAAATACCACCAAAACCAGACCCTATGAAACACTTTATCAAACCCATTTTGCAGTGAGAGGATTTGACACAAAATGTCCCAGGTTCACATGGAAAACAGACAGCAGATATCCCAGGTCACTCCCTACAGGAGGCAATGGTGAAAGAGGGTAATGTGCCCCAGCAATGAGGCTACAAAACATGTTTGACAGCGAGTGAAGAACATTTTATCTGGGAAGTCATTCAGCAAATACACTCTGTGTGAACATAAAAAGGCTTTGCTGTCAATGGAATAAAAAAGGTGTTTGCTAAAAGAGAAACTCATGTAGGGCTGTGAGTTGTGTTAAGTCTTTCCCTTTGTGTTCAACAATCCGTGTCCATGTTTCCTGCTAAATCCTACTGTATTCCAGTCCTGAGCTTAAAACTCCCTTTTCCATTCTCAGAAAGTTTGAAGGCTGTTTGTTTCAAACCACTGAGTCAAGCCTCTGAGATAAAGTTGTTTGGCTTTTTTTTTTAAAGTGTTCTTACAATTTGCAAAAACTCTCTCTTAAAGGTATGTGTCAGGTCACTGCTTGATTGATGCAAATTGTGTTATGCTGCTCTGTAAAATTTCTGCAATATCTTCAGAAGGCACATTATTGTCTGTGATTACAGAAACCAAACTCTGTTTTGGTGCCTTCTGGTTTCAAGTGCTAACTGAGAAGACTGTGCAGGTAAATATTAATCAGCAGAAAGCAACTGCTATTGAAGTTGAAGAGCTCTTGACTTAAAACGTAGGTAACAACTGAGGTGACAAATCTGATGTTTACTGAAAATTAGAATTGTGCATGTTTATAAAAGTATCAGAGACAACTTTGTAATGACACTGCTTGAAATAGAGTTCATATTTGTTTCAACTTTCAGAAGTCAACTGAGGAACATCAGGCAGCACACAAAGGAGAAGTATGAATAAAGAGAATAAACCAAGACCTTCTAAAAGTACCTGCAGGAGGACCTTGTATAACTGCATTAGGATTTTTAAGCTACACCTTCAACTGAAAGTTGCCCATCTAATGGGCACTTATGAAATCAATATTATTAGGTGTCGTTCACCTTACCTCAACATTTGTCCCTGCTCTGCAAAATAAACCATGACAAATTCACTGATCTGCAGAGTAATTGAATAATTAGCTAATTAGCATGAAAGCAGATATCCAGTGATGTATGCCTGTATGTTCATTAGCAGCAAGCATTTCCTGATAAAAGTGACTGAAAGAAATCCCAACCTGATAAATAATATTAAAGCAAATTATCTCTCCCTTTCAAGAACCTGAACAGGAACAGTTTTCTGAAAAAAAAAAAAAAATCAGCAGTGATTAACCTGAAATAAAATGCCAGTTCAAAAAGACTAGCTTGAACATGTGATTATGAGGAAGTTAATTTCCTGAAATTTATAGGTCCTTGTAAAACCTATAGATGCACATCATGACTTAGATTAACTTTATTTTAAAGGGATATTGTGCAGAACGAAGGAGCTGTAGTTCTTTAATATCTTTTGGGCTTACTGCTTAGTATTAAACAGGTTTTATGGGCAGAAAAATAGTCCACTAATTTAATGTCTAGTCACTCACCTTGTCTTTGGTGACTGTTTGATATAAAGTGAATTAATAATACTAGTAAAAACATCAAATGACAAAGAAGTGGACCCACACATGTTTTAATTTCCCTTTCCAGCTGCAAATTATGGCAGCTAACAATTGGCTGGCTTCCCATAAGCCAACATCTTCCATTACTCATATGTGCTCCCCCAGAAAACATACTCTCTTAATTTATACTTAAACTTTGATCAACTGCCCACAAGGTTAGATGCTGTTTGTAAAATTTGCAAAGCACAACTTCCAAACAAAACAGTCCCACCTTGCCCAACAACTCACTCCCTTTTCTGCAGTGACCACTGCTGCAAAATTCTGTGAAGTGCAACATAGTTCTTCACAAAGGAAGGTTTAGGACATCTTTTATTCAGTTCTCTGCACTGCTGAATCTCCCCCTGTATCCAGTCTTGACGTACTTACCGAGCACGAGCTGCAAACCTCAGACAGGGAACACCTGTAAAACCTTAATGACACAGCTCAGAATACTGAAACTTGGCAGCTTTTTTGGATTACGTATCACTTCTACTTATTCTCCTAAGTGGCATTTATTCTGTACAGGCATGACAGGCCATAAAAGGAGCTCGGTTTCCAAGTGCCTGCAATGACAGTTTGAATGCCAGTACTTGGCAATCCTTCCGACTAGGTGTGAATTTCTGATAAAATCAGCTGGCACTTGTGCTGCTGATTTCAATGAGATCAAAGTTTTATACTAGCCGGCTGGCTAACATGATTTAAGATGTGGGAAGGATCATTACAATGGTGAGCTATCACGTTACCTTGATATATGGTCACCACAGAAATTTCTCAACTGCAGCTAGATGGATTAAGATTCTCTTTTCCCCAGGGGCAGTTTGGGAGTCCTCAGTGTTGAGGAGACCACTCCTTCATTTTCCTAACTTCAGGAATTTAGGAAGTATTACCCTTTATACACAAAACTCTGGAAGATAATTCTCCAAGGTTTAAAAAAATCCTCTAAGAGGGAAATGTGTAAAGATCCATTGTAGCAGAAAGGCTTGTCAGATTAATGAGATACCTCTGTCTGTAATACAGTCAGGGATTTCAGCTGGATCACACTAATTGCCATTAAATGAAATCATCAGCCTGTTCTCTCCTCCAGACTGTATGGCAAGCCTGACAATGAATATATTCCCATTGAAGAGCAAATGACAATATAAGGACAGAATTTAACAGAGTAATTTCCATTGCAAAAACTATTTCCTAGCCTATGAAATCCCCAACTCTGTACTAACCAGAGACGACTCCCAAATGCACTGTGTGCTCATTTATATTGGGTGCTCCAAGAGTTTTCACTGTATACAGACCTGTTATGAAGAGATTTGTGCTATCTGAACACGACAGCAGCACAGAGTGACAACAGCAGAGGCTGCAGTCCTTTTAAGAATTCCTGGAAATGCTTTATCCCCTTTTCCCCTAATTTTGGCTATTAACCTGATGTGTAACAAGCTTTGGCATACAGGCACAAAGGACTAGGTCCCCTGTTAGTGCAGAACAGCAGAGCTTTACTAAAGACACCAGGGTGGCATCTCTAGTTTGGTGAGGGCCAATATACCCGCCGAGGGCACAGCACCAGCTGAGAGGTGCTGAGCAGCAGCGCTCCCTGCTCTGCCTGCCCGGAGAAACAGCAGCACGTGCCTGACTTCAGCCACAGCCTCAGGAGCTGCCAGGCCCAGACTGGCAGAAAGCAGGGCCTGACAATCTGTTAAGACTTTTCCATCCAAGCATATCCATTAGAGTTGCATCTGATGTATACAGCTCCTTGGTAAGCTCCCAACAATGAAGAAAATTCACAATTTTGCCCATAATTATAAGGGTTAAGACCCATATCATTTTAGGATTATTTGTGATTTTATATTTACCTAGACATCCCAAATACTGGGTAGAATTTTATAAAGAAAAGATTCAACATTTGGGCAGGATATGCAATCTTTGACATCACAGTAAGTTGCACATTTGAGATGCAAGTTTTGCAATGACACGGCTCCCCTCTGCAGTCCACACAGTTTGTAACGTTCTCATTCAGCACTTGGTATGGCATTCGTCCTAACTGAATGTACAGTGAAATTATCAGTACTGACAAATGAGGATGGTCTTGTAGCTAGAGAACAAACTTGGGTCCAGATTGAGCCCAAGTCAAATGAAGACCGTGGAGATTCAGTCTTAAAAACTTTCTTTACAGGCTTCAAATCAGATGCAACTTGTCTCAGCTTTGCCACTGACTGACTTTGGCACGTGAAAGCTGACGGGAAATCACATCAGTGCAGACTTTCAGAAGAACTTGATTATCTAAAAGGAACCTGAGGCAGAGACTTCAGTGCTCCATTTACGCATTTATGGATGCAATTCCCAAAATCACATATAAAGTCCAAAAAAAGTACAGTAGCAAAATATTCTGTACCCCAAATGCCAAATTGTACTTCTGTATCTCTTTAGAATCACTCAGACCTGATCAGATCCCACAGGACAGCTGTATCTCTGTGCAAGTTCTTAGAGACCTAGTGAACCTCTAACACAAATTAGAGCAGCAGACTTGGCACAAATATTGCAGCAGCCAATAATTATTTACTTTAGTAAAACACAAGCAAAGAAAAAATGTCTCAAATCTTTTTATCCAAATGAAATACAGGTTAGAATAGTCACAGGTGCTTTCTATGTTTCCAAAGAGTCAGACAGCAACAAATAAAAGGTTAACGTGAATTGAAGACAACTGTGTTAGAAATTGTTCCACCTTGATTAAAATAGATATTCTCTGGACAAAATGTACACCTGACTCTCCACCCCTACTGGACACTAAAACTTTCTCACTTGAGCAACCAGCAGTCTCCAGAGACAGGGAACGGACTAAGCCCTGGAGCAGTTGAACTGATTAATGGAGACATCAACAGTTTATGTATTCTTTGATTACCTGTGCACATTTTTAATGGCATCTTTAGATTCAAACAAGCTGCATGGCAAACCAGCCTGAAAAAAAACCCAAGTCACTTGGGTGAACACAGATCAGGAGTGCAGCCCAAGTTCTTCCCAGCATTGTTCTGGGACCACCACCAGCTCCAAGCAGAACCACAGCACACTGTCGACAGTCATTCCCTAACACTCAGTGGGCTTTCATCAAAGCAGGTTTGTGTTTGCTGCACTCACCTTCAGGGAAATACTGCAGCCCAGACACACAAGTGCCTGTGAGAATTCAAGATGTGCTTAAGAGCAGTTTCAGTGCCTAATTTAACTTTGGGGAGTTGCTCATGGGTTGATTAGGAGGTGCAAGACATCAGAGTGGAGCACTGCAGCTCCTGCCATCCTGTCCTACTCCCTCCCTCCATGCCAGTATGACAGAGGGTAGTAGGGATGTCTCGTGTATCCAGCCATTTGTACCTCATAAACAAGAAAGAACCAATCTCTTTGAACAGGAGATGCATTGCTTGTGCAGCTATCTAAAGATACTCTGGACTTCCACTACTAAGAATATATATTTTTTCCTAGAAGAAATATATATATATATATATGTGACTCTTCAAAGCTTATGAATATTATGGAACCTACTTCATCCATTCTAGGCTTTTCAAAGCACGCACTTGCTCCAGACAAGTGTTCCATTAGCTCCAGCTGCAGGCTGAGCAGTGAGCCAGCTTACATGGGGCAGTTCAGCTAAAAAGTAGGCTACCTTTACCAACAGGCAATTTTATGATCATTTGTGTAGTAGTCCTTTCATTCCATAAAAAGTATACCTAGAGAAAACCGAGCATTGCAGTCATATTAAATCATTGGTCTTTGGTATGGTAAAAGCTTTAATGGCAGGCAGTGATGAAAGATTTGAAGAAATAACAAAGGTTTTTGTTTGCCCAGTTTACTGTTCCGTGTTTCAGTCTGACAGGCTGGAGAGATAAGAAAACAGAAAAGAAGGTAAAAGTGAACAGAAAGCTAATTTCCATCTTTCTATGACACTAACACGCAGCAAGAAGGAAAGTTAAATGCCCCTTCCCAAAAGAAGAATGTGTAACTTGCTGCAGGCAAATAGTCAACGTCAATGAGAATGGGATCATTAACAAGATAAGGGTTTGTTTGGCTTTAAGGCTTTCTATGCCTTATTAGTCTTCTATGGGCTGGTCTGCTATGGACACAAAACTCATTCTGAGCCCTTGTGCCACTGTTGTTTCTTTTTTATATCCTCTTTTCTGCCCGTTGTTCACCAACACTCTCAGCAGCCTACATAAGTAGTGTTACAGACCTTCCACCTCCTTTGAAACACAGGAGCTGTAAGATTACACATATTTTGTGTATTTGTGACATTCAGTAGAGCAGGTCATATGTAAACACAAAGCAACATTCCAAATACATCTAGAAACTACACTGTTAATGCAAAACAAATGTAAATATCTTTAAGGGCAATTTGCTATTCATAATGCTGAACAGCCAGAATATTCAAATCCCAAAAGCTACAGTAAAAATCATGAGCTCTTATTTTGGTCCAACTGTTTGGACTGTGAAACTCCTGACTTTAAAAGAACAAACCCATCCTATCATGCTTCTGAAAAATTTAAAAATTAAGTGAATCAAAAGCTTTTAACCAAAAGAAAAAAATAAAACTGCTTCTGATATTTGGTAACTCATTGGAAAAGTTCAAGTGTTCTGTGCAAATAAAAAAAATTATAAAGAAACCTTCAGCCAGACCCTAAGGTATTAAAATTAAAAGATTACAAAACAGGGCAGGTTTTGCCTTCCTTATTGAGGTTCAATTTTGTTAAAACCTTTGTCTTGTCCTGGTTATTGTAGCTTTGGGCTTCAGTCTGGTTTCTCACAGCTGTCCCCATTAAAATATATAAAAAACCACCCCTGCCTGCTTTGATTTATAGCTTGGTCTGAGCTCAGTGAACTAAACACGTCACCTCTTGTATCAGCTGACAAATTCTAGAGGTCTCATTTTATATTGTCTTTAAGCCCAAGGTATGAGCTTGGTTTTGCTTCAATAGCTGGATTCTCAACCAGAAAAATCCATGTACCTCCTCTGCAGTCAGAACAGCTCAGCCTATTCACCTTTGCCACGCAAAGCCCCCTCACTGCAGACACATGAAACAGCAGCAGTTCTCTCCCTGTGTACTACCCCACCACTGCACCTGACATGAACCTAGTAAGGATAAGGGTGACTTCAAGGTATTAGAAGTGTCTTTGCCAAGGGAAAGACACACTCCCAAGGCCCCGTCACAGCTGCATCGCTACAAATCAGGCGTACGGCAGGTACCTCTGTCCGTGCTCCCGAGCCCAGCACCAGCAACGCCCTGGATGGAAAATCACAAGCTGAACATGTTCTGTATCCCATATGCAGTTCCATTCACAGAAGCACAGAAGCATCTAGGCTGGAAAAGACCCCCAAGGTCATCCAGTCCAATCTTTAAACAATTACCACTTCGCCAACTAGACTAGAGGACCAAGTGCCATGTCTAATTATTTCCTGAACACCTCCACGGATGGTGGCTCCATCACGTCCCTGGGCAGCCCCATCCAGGGTTCTGACAACACTTTTGTGAAGAAATTCCTATCCCATAGTGTAGTAACCCCATAGTAAACATTCTGCTACACATGATTCTCTTCAGGATTCTCTGGGAAGAAGAGAGGCCTGATTTGTCTGCCAGATGCTGTCAATGTGCTGTCTCGGCAAGCCCCAGTGGGAGGGACTGGAGACCAGCACACACCACAGGCAGAGGTGTCTCTCAGACTGGTGGGACACCTGCCTTGTCCCTGCTGCTGTGCTTCCAACACAAGCACCAAGCTAGGCCTGTATCCAAACCACTCGTATCAAGAGCAGGTTTGTCGTCAACACACACTGCAGCCCAGGGCAGCTGAGGGACACCAACAGCGAGGAGTCAGGGACGTCACCTTCCAGCCCCTCCACAACCACTTGCACACCGAGGAAAGGGACCTGCAGGAGGTACAACTGGCTGCTATTCTGGGGAGGGGTAGCCTGGAGACACATAAAGGAAGTTCTGGGTTGCATGTGCAGCAGAAAAGAGGGATTTGATCAGTCTGAACTGAGTCCATTGTACTGGCATTTCCATGTGCCACATATCCAAAAACCAGCTGTAAAATATATGTCAGTGACATTTGCAGTGTTCTGAAATTTAAGTCACCAATTATTCCCCCAGCCCCTTGTTTATTGCCTCAATAACCCATGAAGGAAAGGTGAAAGGCCAACCAATGAAAACACTGAATATTAAAAAGGTTAAAGTGTATAAGTGCATTAAAAGTTTATAGTTTTGCTACTTACTACACTGGAGATATAAATGATGTTGTCTTGTTCTCATGACAACGACAAGAAAGTGGGACAAAACCCCCTTTTCTTGTGGTAAATCCTGTGGAAATCAGGAGTTACAAATTTAACTCTTTCTGTTTGCAATCTGCAGGGTTTCACTTCTAGAGACAGACCAAATGCATAGTCAGAGTGAGAGGATTAAATAGCCTCTACTGACAAGTCGGATGACTGATCTCCATATTGATTGCACTTCTCATAGATGTAATTTTAATTTTGAATATGTTATTGGATATCTGAATGCCAGATTATCTATCCACTGTGGTTAAATAGATACAGTGAATAATGCATTCCCATTTGCGTTTCTTTGATCATTTTATTTGTGTTTCAAAGCTGGCACAGAACAGCTGCTTAAGGTACAGAGCTCAAAAGACACTCTAAATCTAAATGACTGACATCTGATGAGGCATAAATCCTGCAGGACGTGCTCCCTACAAGGACACACAGTGCTCAGGACTGCAGGTTTTTTATTATTATTATTAATCACTAACCTAAGAAAGTATATTGAAATCAATTATCTCAGCTACTCCTTTGAAAAACAACCTTACAGATCTTATCTGCTGAGGACAGAAAAATCAGTTAATTAATATAAGAGTCATGTGGAACCTTAAAGTGAATGAAACAAACATGGTTAAGTTTTGCAAGAATTCTGATTAGACTCAGTAGTACTTTTCTTGTCAGAGAAATCACAAACAAAATAAGTCCTAATAGGAGCATAAAATTGTTCCTTATAGTTTTACCATCTCCATTTAATTGCACATTTAAGATGAAATATTTAAGAACTATTTCATTCGTATTCCAAGTAGTAAAATGATGTGCTCCTACCAATTTAGCTGAAAATGGTAAAAAGCTGTAATCTCAGACTTTGGTAATGTACTTGAATGGCACTTAACAGTCTGACTACTATAACCCTACACAAAACCAGTGTTAAACAAATTACAGGTAATGAAAGGAACTAAAGGATTAATTTTCAGTGAGAAACCATATTGGAATGTGAGAGCTGTAATGACCAAATGATGCTAATCAATGTATAGTATTCCATCTTACACCATGGAAAGAAAAGTCAGCAGGTGAGAGATGAATGAAATTAAGGTCCAATTAAAGATATTAATTTAAACCACCAAATATTTTAGCCCTAAACTGTATTTTAGCCCTACTTTGTTTTTAACAATAGAGGACATAGAAGAAAATCCATGCACTAGCGAGCTGTAAGTTGATTCTAAAAGTAATACAGTCCTAGGAGTGAATAGCAGTTGAATGTTATTGCCCCCAAGGGCTGCTGGAGGACTAGTAAGATCACAGGAATACATAACAGCAGCAGAGAGGAACTGGCAGATAATTTCAGGCTCCTATACAGCAGTGTTGAAACAGCTATCAAAATATTGTGTCCACTCCTCATGCCCACATTTTCAAAATAATTTTTTTTAAATACATGGAAAGATTTCAGACAAGAAAACTGTATTCAAAGGCTGGGTTAAACTCTTTGGAGAGAAAAGTAATTTTAAAAAATAGGAGATAGATCAGTTTAGGGTAGAAAAATAACTGCTGCTGAAGAACTCTTTAATTTGACCAAAGAAAGTGCAGGAGAAAGTTATGTCTGACAAATGTAAACTCTCCTTGAACAGTGAGGGCAATTAACTAGTAAAAAAACAACAAATCAACAAAAATATGGAAACCCTCGCTTGATTCATTTCTTCTCATTAAGAGTCTGGAAGCGGGGCAGAGGAGAGACAGATCATACAGTCTCATCATGACTAGAATATGTATTATACAAAAAAGCCTCTTCTGATGTTCAATTCCATAGAGGAGAACATTCATTTAGTAAAGACAAGGGTTATATAAAAGATCTCATAATTTTGTGAACCTTAGTATTTTGAGGAGTTAGTGTGGATTCCACACAACTTCATCATGCTTTCAGAGCATGATGAGCAAAGGTAAGCCTATTCATTTTCCTGTCAAACTGGTTCTGACTAAATTAACACAGTTAATGCAAGGGACAGTTTTCTTTCCTCTGAAAACAACCTCCACATCCTGAAATTGCTCAAGCAGAGAGAAACACAGGATTTGGAAGTACAGCTAATATAACTCACATCCTCAAAGTAAGCCAGCCACTCTCAGCTTCCTGAGGAGCACTATCCTGCCCGTCCAGGTGGAGTGTCAGTCCACCTGTCTGAGGCATCAGTCAACGATAAATGTAGAGAGGATTAAGCTTTTACCTCATCTTTTCTCAAGAGAAATGCTCCTGTGTGGGGCAGTGTGCTGCTAAGTCAGGAGCCAGGACAGACAACCACACTGCAGCTTCTTACCCCTCCACTGAAAAACCAGCTACGCAGGGTCTGCTACCACAGGAGTCATTTCACAGTTGGCAGTGGTAGACGAAAAGTCACTGCCTTGAATAGACGGAGAGGAAGTCGAGTTGAGAAGGTTCAAGTTAATTCAGTCAAACATTAGACAAATGTCTCAAAACCTGGACCGTGTAACCAAAATTAGGGGCTCATGGTGCCAAGGGAAAGGGCTGCCTGGTCCTGAGGGAAGCCGAGGCCTCGGCCGCCTCACGGCACTGCCCCCGAGGCAGAGGCTCCCCCTCAGCACGGATCTGGACTGTGAGCAGCCCGAAAGATAAACCAGCACTGCACACCACAGCTTTCAAACACTGCCATATAATTTTTCATGATGTTTCAAAACACACCCGAGAGCTCACCATCAGCCCCTTACGGGCTCTGTCCCTGCCAGCTGCACGGAGTGTCACTGTCCCTCCACAAAATGGTGGCTGCCCCACAGAGCCACCACACTCCAGGAGATTCTAAGAGTTCAGGTCCAGGACGAGGGAGCCTTTCACGAGCTACCGAAAGACTAATTTTCACCAGATTTGACTGAAGTTATGCCTCCAAATAGGCCTATTTTATAACATACAGCACCACACCTTACTGCTTCTTGCAGTATTCTATTCAGCACTGAAGTTCCTGATAAATTAGACCCTTGGAAAGCAGACTTAAATTCTCAAAGACCTTGAAAAACTTACCATAGGCTCCAAAATCAGTTAAATGTGACTATGTTGAATGCTGCAGTATCTTTAAATATTGATTATGCCATTAGTTATGCCAAGCTAACCGCTTAACTGCAATTTAAGGCTAAGCACACTCTCTTACTAAAGCATATCAACAGAAGGATGAGAATTTAGGAATACTCCACAAAGCTCTCTTCACAAGTCCATCAGAGGTCAATAGCTGTCTCTCATGCTCTCCTTTAAAATAAAAAGTAACACATCATGTAAGGCACCCACCCATCACTGGTTGTCACTGACAGAAAGTCTCAGAGGAGTGCAAACGAGCTGATTGACTGCGAGCTCTGTGTGACACCGGGAGGATCCATATATAGATTCCCAGGGCAGCAGCAGGCCTGCTCTGTCCAGACACATGTACCTGCATAAAAGGCATTAAATGCTCATGGCTGAACCAGAAGAGAAAAGCACAGGAATGACGCAGCTTTACGGTGTCTAAGAAGAAAGGCTTCAAGGGTAAAATCACAAGATCACAAGTTTTCTGCAGTTGTGTCACCAGCGCTGCGCCTGCTGCTAAACAAGCACTTGTTTTCGTACCCAGTGGTTTGGGGTGCGGTAGCAGTGATAGATGAGCACTTGCCATCAGCGTGTTAAGCTGTTCACTATGGGAAGCTGTCCTGTTCCATGCTGCACTGCATCATTTTAATCAGTGTCCTGCTGCTTTGTCAAGCACATTAAAGCACTAGCTATAAGCTTTCCTATTTACTCTTCAACCCAAGTTATACTGTGCACATAACACAGGGGATGGATATCCAGATAGAACATACAGCTTGTGTGATGGGTGGGAAGATAAAGCGCAGTGTACAGTTCATCTCTGAAGTAGGAAATAATTCACAGGTGAGGAAAAGATAGCAAGTTTTTCCTCACCAATGAAGAAACACACACAAGTTAATGTAGGTCAGCTCTTGGTATATTTAAGTGAATGTTTTCTTTTATCTTTTAATTTCCTGATAATGTTGATTTAGGAATGCAAAGGGTCTATCTTAGAGGGGTAGTAAGGACTGTTTGAAAACAGTGATTATTGTTAAGCACATGCAAACCATTTCAGCTTGCATATCAAGAATACCTCCTGCTCATTTGGGAATTATGGTCAAGAGGCCATCTGAGATTAATAACCATGGGCTGGGGAAGAATCTTCCAAAGCCCAAGATGTAAGCTGTACTTCTATAAATCTTGCCCTTTCTTGCCCAGACTTTACCATATTGTCCCCTATTTCCAGTGGCTGGTTCAAATCAAACCAAAAGCAGCTTCTGGCTTTTCTCAGTCAACAGTATAGCCTCGAGACTACAGGTTCTTAGAATGTGAGACTGCAAGTTCCCCTTTCCCAACATCCTGCAGCAGTGAAATCAAAAAGAGTTTGCAAGCCTGAAACATAGTGTGGCATTTGCTATTCTGATAAATGATTTCCCTCAATGATGTTCTGAATTATATATATGAAAGACCACTATTACAAAACATTTTAGAAGCGTTATCACTGTCAGAATAGAGGAAAAAGGTGACCTGAAAGGGAATCCCTAAGAGATGTTTTACACAGTGCTGTCACTATTAATCTGCAGTTAAATTTCTGAACACAAAATACTTGGAACCTGGCTTCTTTACCATTGCCTCATGAAAAAGTGAAGAATCTAAACCATGTGGCTTCTTTGCAGGCTTGCATCCTTCACATCACAGTCACACGATCCATAGCCAACCCTACAGGAAAACGAGCCCCTGTAGTCATTCCAAGTGACATTCTGGACAGCAGCCACCTGCCTGGGCCATCTCCCACAGACAGCTGTGGCTGCTGTTCCTTTACAAGTTCACCTTTAAACTAGCAGGCCAAAGAACCGGTCAGGACTGCCCAGCTGGGAAGTCAGTGCGGACCAGAACCAGCCTTGGGAGCTGCTTCTCCATCTCTACCCGGCACAGGACACCCGTGTTGCCAATAAGTAGAGAGCAGCTTCCAGGCTCATGTGCTGCTTCTTGGCAAAACAGGCCAGTTCACTCAAAGCCATGGGCTGCTGTGGTTCAGCTGCTTTCACTGCCAATGTCAGATCCCTGAATCAGCTGTAAAAAACAGCAGCTTGAAGTCTTGAGACACTAACAGACTAGATATCTTGCTCTGTTTCCAGAATGGAATAAGCTAACAAACACAGTCACTCTTAGGCCAGTCAGTGTACAGAGTTAGCATGGAATAAACTCACATCCTGGCTCACAAATTGGGTGCTTGTAAACAGCCCTGAGACATGATCAGGCTTTGTGTTTACCAAGTACCTTGTACAGAAAGTCAAAGGCAGAGCCGATCATCAAATCCAGTGCATGAAATAGGGCTTTATTTATCCTGACCCATAACTGTGCTCAGCATCTTGTAACCCCTCTGCTGTGGGTTATAACCCCTTCTGTGTTGTCCACTTTTCTCATCATGTGTTTTTACAACTTCTGTGATACCAAGCATAGAGGAAAAGATTAAATACTGAAAACTGAGCTTTTCACATAGATGATAGTTAGGAAAACTCACCTGTGCTACC
Organism: Cephalopterus ornatus; assembly: GCA_013396775.1. Taxonomy (NCBI): domain Eukaryota; kingdom Metazoa; phylum Chordata; class Aves; order Passeriformes; family Cotingidae; genus Cephalopterus; species Cephalopterus ornatus. The sequence continues at coordinate 205,666 of VZRE01014602.1, forward strand.
TCATTCAGTACATAGATCTATTGGAACAGTGAGGTATATTTATATATATCCCCAAAATATTTTCCTTGTGTGCAGTGTATGTGAAAATTTCAGAAGAAAAAAATATTAAATCAGCAATTAAGCACCCAGTGCTGTGCATACAGTTTTGTTTCAGCCAGGGATACCCCCAGGCTATCTCCAGCAGCCCATACATGAAACCTCAGGTGCAAAAGCAAGTTCCATCACTATCACTGAAATTAGACAGCTGCAGCCACTAGAACTCCACAAGTACCCAGGGCAAATTTGGTGGAAACATGACTCTACAGGAAATGAAAACTTAAAATAAAAGATACAGCAGATTACACCATTAATTGAAAAATATTTTGGTGATAGTAGTCTAATTGGTAAAGCTCTGGCCTAGGCATCAGTCTGGGTTTAATTTCCAGTTCTAAAGCTAGTTTGTCTGTGTCCTCTGAAAAGAGGCACCTTAATGTGAAGCTACTGAAGTTTCACACACATATCCTGCCAAGCATGCAGGAACCTTTGAAAGGAGTTAATCTGACGTGATAGATTTGTACCACAGACCTACCTGATAACCCATCACACCAAGCATGAGAACCACAGTATAGGTCATCTAAAGGATCATCAGTTACTAGAAGCTTTTTTCTGCACAACATTCAAAAGTTTGGAGCCGATAAATCTGATCCCCAGTGTGTTACAGACTTTTTTACCTCTCAAACTGTTTGCTCACACAGAGCCCAAGGACAGTCTTCCAGAGCACTGGCCCCACTCTTCCTGCAAGCAGCAGCCAGAGGAAAGCTTTTCAGGCTCTTTTCCTCCTCATTCCTCTTACTTGCCTTGTCCATTCCTGGTGGAGGCTTTTAAGGAAAAGACTGTGCACTGAGATTTTATACTGCCTAACTGCAGCCATAGGTAAACACACTCTTTAAACACAACTTATGAATATACTTTAGTAACTTTTCACTTTACACCTTGATTTAACAGCAAAGCATGACACTTCTCTATGTATATTTTGCTAACTTCAGTTCTGGCTCACAAAGCCAACTTTCAACTTACTATTTTGTATTTGTAAAACCCAGTTAAAGACAGACGTGTTTTAGTGATGGGTAAGTTGATGAACGTTACAAACTGGAAAAGCTGCTCCCCAGCAGGCCCAATGAAAAATTCACCTCTCAGTGAACTTAAAATCAAAACAAATCAATGTATACTTGTGAAAAGTATACAGTTACTGCACTTGGAAACCTTTTCTTTTTGACAGCTACTAGAAAGTTGATGTGTACATGCCAGGAGATTTTACAGGAATGTCATAAACTGAAATATTGCCCACACGTGCGCCACACTCTGGCACTGTGGACTGTCCCTTGCTCTTTTGCAGGAAAATAAGAGTGGAGGCTGAAAAGGCAGCTAGCAAACAAAGAAATCCCATATGTGTTGTACACCTGACATGTTGGAAGTTCTTCTTTGTAATGCTCTGGACTGCAAATTGGAGTTGTAAGGCAAAAGCACACACTACGGTGACCTGTACCATGCATTTTGCAAAAGATACCTGGAACTAGTGTTGACTTCCCACTAATGGATTGCTCCATGAAAAGCAGTGCTTTGGAAAGAAAGCTGATTTTCTAAGTACAATATTCTGGAACAGAAGGTTTTCAGTTGAATTTTGGGAAGCTGTGTATATGGCTTAGAGTACAAGCTTTCTCCATTTGTATTGCAAATCAATTTCTTACATATTAAATTTACTACTTTGTTGAAAAGTTGCTAAATGCAACTGAAGGTAATGAATTCTCATAGCCATTGCTACCACTATTATCTATGATATAAAAGAGATTTAAAGTTAGTTTAATTAAAAAGCAAATGTCAAGGCTTTGACTGTGTCTCTAACACGACTGAACTCAGAGTAAGGCAACTCACGACTAGCAAACTGAGAGAACAAAACACCAACCACTGCAGTCACATGCTGGCACTTGTAAGTCTACAGGCCCTGGTTCTTGCAAATCTGAAAAGATGAAAACAAAGCAAATGCAGTTCATGTGCTTTTTCCATGACTTACAGCGCTGAGAAGAAGCAAACGGCTGCATGGAGGAGGTGCAGCCTCTCCCCACTGCAGTGGAGGGGCTGCCAGGCACCAAGGGCAGGATTTCCCTGTTCAAACACAGGCAGTGGGAAGAACTGGCTCCACTTCTGCGCTTTGTTTCACGTCCAGCTGTGCCTCCAGGGAAGTGTAGTTCAGGGAAGTTTTCTCAGCTTTAACATCCCATCAGGCAAAGAGACAGTGGCACACAGATGTGGAGGCTCTTAATGCCTAAAGCTGTATCAGTGAAGATTCACCATGATTTATAAGAATTTTCAACATTGAAAGCCACTGTAGCTTTGGGAAAAGGTCATGGAGACTACACCAAGCAATGACTTCAACAGAACTGCTGCTTTTACATGTCTGGCTTTCACTTTGAAAAGGGTACTTCTCCCAGTGACAATGATCAATGGAGTTTCAGGTTTCATATTTCTTTCCCAGCAAGTATTTGGGTCTTGCGACAAACGTAAGGGACTTGTAGAAGAGATGGATTTTTTAAAATTATTTTTTTTAAATTCTTCTTTACCTGGAAGCAATGAATGCCCAGCTGGCTTCCAAAGACTCTGGACTGTACCTCTAAATCCTCAGCAAATAAAATCAGTGCCAGGTTCTCCATGTTGAGCGTGCAAATCCCACCGTTACTAGTACCAGGCTGGCTTGTGCAGAATAAGAGCACAGAACAAAATCAGAAGCCTTCACATAGCCTGGAAGGTGAGATTAAGAATCTGAAATATATTATTCTACTGGAAAGAAGGAAGAAGCAACATTAGTATATGAAAACACTAAATTACCATGGCATATTTATTTAATTATTTTTGCACAATCATTAAGAAAAGAAAGAAAGTGAAATAATAGCATATATACCCAGAGCCCAAAGTCCCTCTATCCCCCAGGGCATCCCAGCAAGGCTACCACAGATAACGAGGCATATTCTGATCAATAAGATGCTTTCAGCCTGCTCATTTATGCATTAATGAAATGTGTGCAGCAGTTCACTCAGCTGATAAAGGTTCCCATAGGGGGATATGTCCAAGGGAAAACAAATTACCAAAATGAACGAAAGTGATGAGAAAGAGAAAAGAGATGATGAAGTGCAGCTTGGGGAGGAGTCAGAGCCAACAGTCCGACTGTTCCTTTCATCACCGTGTGCCACCCTTCCTCTCCATCAGCTCACAGGGGGTAGCAAGGAAATAGCCCAACACACAGACTTCAGTCTGTACACAGAAAACCAGCCTGGATTTCACCCAGTCTAACCCCTTTATCTAAGTGTCCTGCACATGGATGCTTCTCTTTAATCCAGCTGAAAACATTCCTTTAAGCAGTTACTGAAGCAATGGCAAAAGCCTGGCTCTGGCTTTAGAAAACCCACATCCATCCAGAGCCCCCTGACACTAAGGCCACTTGGGAAGAAGCCAGGCTAGGTCTGGTGGCTCATGTCGTTATCCATGACCTCTGCTAACAGCATCAGCTCAAACCCCTGAACCCAGAGGGTTGCTGTGCAGAGTCCCACGCTCAGCCCAGCAACAAGCAAACGATTCCCAGAGTTCAGGAAACGCAGCCCATGTGTGCAGAGCTGCACGGCCTCAGTCTGTGTTCTGTTATCACCTCCTCAAAAAAAACCCCAACAAAGCATCTTACTTGCCTCCTCCAGCTTCTGGAGAGAAAGTCAGCCTTCTGAGCATTCAGAGGAGCAGACGATGGCTCTGTGGGAGCACATACCCCAAATTCACTATGGCACAAATACCTCTGTGCAGCATGTGAGGGAATCATGTTGCTGCATCTGTAGGGTGTTTTCTTTAAAAAAAGAATAATTTGGTACTGAGTGAAGAAGATATGATTTGCTATTAAAGATCTCGTGGCTTTTCATAAATGAGGTCAAGGTCAGTAATTCTGATTACTATCTACATTCCAGATAGGTTTCTGCTTGTTTCAATTTATCCTTTAGCTGCCTGTGACAACTGGGAAACTGTGCTGTGAAATAACATCATTTTACCAAAAAACAGCTTCTCAGCACTGACTGCACTAATGATATACCAAAATTATTTGTAAAAAGTATGTGACAATGAAAAACTCTTTAGAAGCAGATGACAGAACTTGATTCTAAGTATCAAGTTGCTCTGAGGCTGTGCCCTAAACAGCAGTGTAAGATACATATAAAAGCTATGTAACACAGAATCAGTCTCAGCAGAGCTCAGAGATAACAAATCTGCATGTGTAGGCTGTCCAAAGCAGCACAATTCTTTTCATAATATAAAGGAAAGAAGAGCGATGTTCCCTGTCTCTTCCTGATGAAGCATTTTACAGCACTGTGGGTGTACATGTTACGCATGGAATTGTGTGGCTTGTTTTCCCTTTTAGAGGGCTGTGCTTAGAAATAAATAAAGTGTATCAGAAGTAGAGAGGGATAGAAGTCATTGCTGAGCTGCACCATGAATGGGTTTGCGTGGCTTCCCCAAGGAGAGACATGAATCTGAGGACAGTGGAACGCAGAATGGCTAAAGTTACAAAGAAGGCACTATTGGGACCAGCAAAAGGGGAATTTGCCTGCAGTTTCCCATCACTGAGTCTTTCCCAATTGACTGAAAGCTAAAGCAGCAACTCCATTAGTGTTTTATAGAGTTCACAAATCAATGTGAAATTCCATATGCTTTGCAGAGACACCAGCACAGACGTGTTTAGGAGTATTTATTCACATCTATGGAGTGTAAGTAAGTATACAGAGAGATAAGGGCCCTCCTCTGCATTCAGATTTGCATCAAGTCAAACAAATTGATGCAGTATTTGGCAGGGGATGTAGGAGGATTCACAGAGCCATGCCACTGAACTTGTCAGATAAAATATTTCATTCTGTTATTGGAAATCATTATTCTCACTGTCTAGAAATCTCCCCATATTTTGAGTGGTTTGTGAAGCAAATGGAACTGCACCAGTAAAGCCATTCAGAATATAAAGTGTCATGGCAAAAATGTAATGTATCTTGAGACTTAAACATTGGTATTGAGCTCCTTGCCAGATTAATCACTCTTCTGCCAGTAGCTGTATTTCCTCTTTCCCAACACTCCTAACACAGGTTTTTGTTAACATATTCCTTCAATAATCCAATGTGGAGAACACATTCTATTCCAGTTAAGGGGAACTCATGACTTCCAGTATTTAGAAGTGACCCCAGAAAGGAAAATTGCCTTTGCCTCCCTCTCCCTGTGCTGGTCCCAACAGGGCCTGCCTAGTAACTGCAGCCATTCTGGCTTCCACTCCCTGCTAAAAGTGTACACTTCTGTGCACCTTTCTGTCTTTTTTTTTTTTTTTTACTTTTTTTAATACTGCATTAGAATCAGGGAGATACATAAAACCAGCAAGGATGGATAGCAAAATTTAGCCCAACTCAGAAAATAGTTGTGTACCTTTATGTACTGGAGGGAGACACTAGATGAAGACAATCTTTTTGCCATAATGAAAGGTCCTCAGTGTTGCAAACCTACAAGTTGCTAAGGGATGCCTACTCAGATTTTCCCTCAAATCTTTTAAGTAAGTTCCCATATGAATTTAAAAGATGGTTTCATCTCCTAAAACACTTCTGAGGTAGCATTTCCTTAAGCAACACACTGATCTGCAGGGCTGTGCTGCTCCTTGGAGGGGGCTGGATACCTACAGCAGAACATTTCTCTTCCATCACACGCAGCATCCCGGGTCAAGCTGGAGGCTTGTAAGCTTTCTCCATCTGTGGATAAAGGCACCTTCACTAATTTAATCATTACTGCAACCAGCATCAGGACATCTAAAAATAAGTCACTTGAAAACGGAGAAATTTTCCAAAATCTGCATTTCTATTTCTTTTTAATAAAGCTCAAGCTTGCTAACAATATGCTGCGGCACAATGGAAAATTCTCATCTATAAGGTAACGTAAAATCTATCTGGTGTGTGGGAAGAAGATAAGGGCTGTTTATCAACAGGAATAAAATGATTGAACTTGGAAATAAGACGGTGGATATCCTTCATTTGCAGGCTGCACAGATGCAATTAGCAACACAAAGAAGGTATTCACCATTTCAAAAATCTTAGTGCACTGATGCATCTTGCTAAACCTATCTGCAGTGAAAGGTTCTGCCTCAGAATACTATTAATTTTAAACACAGAAAATTTAAAATTCATCAAAGCGTTTGTATTCTAAATAAAATGCATTTGTTTAAATGATGTGTATATTCTAGATACTTGCACACAAATATGTATGCTTGTACTTCCCTGTGATAAGACTTCAGTCATTTTTATTTTCTATTAAATATCTATATAATTGACACCAACGTTTTTTATCTCATTTCGTTCAGCATGCATGGTCATTTATAGATCTAGACACAAATACCATCTGAAGTGAGAATACAAAATAAAGCTTTTTTCCTTAATGTGCAAATTTAAAAACTCTTTCCATAATTTATTTTCTCATTTCTTTTCTACCAGATTGTACTTGCATTTAGTATCACTTCAGCTGAAGCACAACGTAAATTTCTCACCAAAAGACTCCATCTTCAGGAGAAACGTCTGTGTTTCCAGGCTTTGTATCGCCTATTTAACATTTTTCAAATTAAATCTCTCCTAGATGAATCCAGTATATTGCTCAGCACTTATTGAAATTTATGAACATGTTTAAGCTTTTTCATACTGCTGTTAGCCATTATGATTGCCTCCTCTAAATCCTTCATTTTATAGCTATCACTTCAGCAGACTGTATTGGTGACATTCATGAATTTCTCAGATCACAGCCGTGCCCATACTTAACATCTCGGCATAGAGTTATGCTTCCAAAGCCATTGCTGGGCTGACTGCTTTAACCTCCTGCTCCACTGAATCCCCAAATGTTCTGCCATCACACTGGCAGAAGGCTCGTGTTTTGGGGAATTAGCATCACGGTCAGTGGGTTGGATGGTCACCTCTGCCCCTACTGTACAGAAAACCCAGCAGCAGTTGTTCTCAGCCCTTCCAATCCCCCTGACACAGCAGCCCCAGCTAGGAGCCAAGGGACAGGTGTATTCCTTGCATGAGAAATGACACCAGGGGCGAAGCTCATGGGCAGAGTAAGTCTAACTGTGAAGCAGAAAGCTGCAGTCAAGGGACACAATCATCTTTCCCCAGGGAATATGTAGGCAGGCCTGGCTACAGGCTCAAGTCACTCAGCACCCATGGTACAACCCAGCTTACAAAGCTTTCCTATCCCTTCCTCTGTTCCGATATCCTCCCTCTGTCCTTGGTCACTGCCTACCGCACAGAGTGAAGCAGAGCCCGAGGGTGCCGAGCTTTGGGGAAAGCCCGTCCACACGTGCACCTCGGAGCACTGCCCACAGTGACAAGCACTGTAAGAGCTCTTTCAGGTCTGAGTGACCAGGAGCAGGAGAGCTCCCTCCTGGAGTCCTGCTCCCCAGGTGCCCCCAAGGCAGCTCCTTCCCTGGCCGTGCCAGAGCAGTGGTCACTGTCCCACCGGGGCAGGAGGAGCTGTAGGGCTGTGTGGGGACAGAGCAAAGCCCACACCACACTAGTGGGCAGGAGCACACCACCCCTCACGACTAACGTACTTTATTGGTACCATACACTAACAGCACATCTAGCACAAAGCCAGGCACTTAAGACTGGGGTCAGCCTACTACAGCATCTGAGAACAGGGCTGGATCCAACCTCAAACAGCTTTAGAGGCTGAACCCCTTCACAACAGACATGTCTACCCCTGATTCTGTTCTGCCTAAGGTTTACAGATTCATGTTTCTTGTTGAAAAAGAGAAATTCTCATTAGTGGGGTTCACAGTACCAGTGTTTTTTAAACTCTGGTCTACAATCCCAAAGTATTGCAGAAGGTATGTGAGGAAAGGCAAGTCTGCCATTAGGACACTCACACTCACTTCCCCAACACCTGCATTACTCTCCTGGCAAACTTCTGATTTCTTGACACATCCCCCTCACCAAACACAACACACACACATTCACACAGACACAGATATTGTGCAAAAAATCAGAGAGGACCTGCCTGCTAGGTGAAAACATCTCCTTCTCTCAGCATTGTGGAGATTTCACAGCTGGAGCAACTTTCTTCAAACTCCAACAGAAAAGAGAAACTCAGCTGAAAATAATTCTGCAATTAGGAATGAAAAATCAGGCTTGCCCAGCTACCAGGGCTGGAAGAGGAAGGCTGACCTTTCCAAAACAGACCAAGTCCTAGTTCTGTTCTCACTCGTGCAACAAAGTCCAAAGCTGATGAAGACACAAACTATACAATGAACGCAAACGCTTTTGTCATCCCCACCTCCCTCAGTCTTTTAAGCTATAGGTCCTCAGGGCAGGGACTACCCCAGCACATGAACATACTCTTGTACCTAATCCCGAGGTGCAAATCTAGTCAGCATCTGTCCCTCTTTACAATACAGACACACTCATAGCTCCCAGCAAAAACCACAGAAATTCCATGCAAAATCTATAGCAATTCCAGTAGTGATTATTAGTGAATTTTATTTGTTCTAAATACTCAGGCTCTTTTTCCCCAGGGATAAACCACATGGATTCATGCCCAGCTAAACCAGGTGATGGTGCAGTCTGTGGCTGACTGTGCCGTATCTTTGAGAGCTGTGATTCCAAGCAGTTAAAAACCCTTTCGTACTTGTACACACCTGGATGCAGATACTTGTTGTACTTGCCTACAGTTAGAGATGCTGAGATGATGCTTCTAAACTGGGAATCAAATGTTTCAGCAGTAACCAACTCATTAATGTGTCATATGTTTGCTTACAGCCGAAATAACTGGGAGTCAAACAGGTGAAGGCCAAGCCAAGCTCTGGGGAGAGGACAATGGCATTTTTAGCTGCAGTCCCTGCCTCTGTTGCCCCTCAGCCATGGACCCACTGCCCTCCCCATCCCGCCGCAGCTCTGCCCGGTGCAGGACGTGCTCTCCGGCTCTCCCGACTCCGGTGCTGGCGTTGAGCAGATCTGCTTTTCCACGTGGCAGGATCAGTTACACCTCACCACAGCTTTAAGCAGACATGACTTAAACACAGCTTGAATTGTACAGAGAAAAGTCAGACCTAAGAACTTCAACAAATAGTTCCGTGCCCAGGAGGGCTACTTACTTGCAGTGTAACACACAGTCCTGCTAGAAATGCCAGCAACTCAGAACACACAGCTTTTAGGCATGACTTAAACATTTCTCCCAGCTTCACTAGCCCTTATTTTACTGCTTAATTTTTCGTGGTTATAAACAGTGGTAAATCAGCATTAAAAGAAAAATTAAGTCTTAAATTTATTTTTAAATGGTAAATTACATACTAAAAGGCCTGTCCCATTAATTGTTAATGATATTAAAACTGCACCATTTTTCACAAGAACGTTTTTCCATTTTTTATTATTATGTCACAGGTACCTGGGAAAAATATTTGGTAGGTCCTGATGTTTAATTAAAACAAGTTTTAATAAGGTAATTTTTTTCCCCAGATTCCAAGGGTGAGTGTAATTTGCTCCAGCTCATTTAAACACAGTTCAGTGGAAACAAGGAGCAAAGACCCTGCAGCGAAAGGACAGAGAGCAGCTGCTCTGTTCTGCTCAGACTCAGAGGGATGATCATTCTACCACTCTTTAAAAACATGAAGCTTTAGGGGCAAAGAAACAGGCAGAAATATTTGCTGAATTAGAAGGTACCAACATTTTTAGGAGTTTACTGTTTTTGTAGATGTCATCATTTTCTGAGTGTCCTTTTCACAAAAGTAAGTAAATCATTTAGGGGTTTAACACCAACCCCCTGTGAGGTTTTGTGCCCAGAGGATCACACAGGTTTGTCAGTACTTGTTTGCCTGTGCCAGGCACGTCTCCTGTGAGCACAGCTAAGCTTCCTAACTCACCAACTTGTCTACTCAGGGAAACATTTCCTACAGCTTTGAGCAGCTTTGCCTCAGTCACCACCTTCCTCACAAGGCGGTGGCTGATGAACACCCGGATTATCCCAGACATCACGCAGTGCCCACAAATCCCCCCGTGCTGTGACTATAGTTATACAAGTGCTAATTCTCACCCTCAGATCCTGTCCCAAAGGTAACCAAACTGACTGGAGGAAGGCTATAGCAGGAAAACCAAGACAGAGCCTTCCATAATTTTGACAGAAAGCTTTTTTGTGTTGCCAACCATGGATCACAGGGTAGTCCTACTGTTCATGGGTGATCCAGCACCATTATTGCAATCGGATCAACATCCTCCTGTACTGAACAGTACAGGGTATTTCACTGCCTTCTGATGCTTCCTCACAATTACAATCCTCACAAGCAGGTAGAGCTACGGTTTGGATTCAACCAGTTGCTGCAGCATTCCTAAATCTGCCGTGGGGATTTAAGCAGCTCCTGTTGGCACTAACAGATGTCCCGCCTGTGACACTGGTGTGACAGGAGGATAACGGCAGGGATGACAGGCACAGGCACTCGTGGAACTGGGAGTGTTATAATATGCCAAACATCTCTTGTGGACCAGGCCAACACATCGGTGATGCCATGGCCATCTCCCTGACCGTGGTCCCTTGTTGAGACAGCACCATGTGAAACAGATTCAAACTAACCAAACAGACACGTCTTTCTTATTAAAGGACACTGTTGATTCATCAGCCACATAACGGATCAAGTGACTGTAGGAGAATTCTCACATGGTAAACAATGAAAATGGATTTTTATTTATAATACTAACAGCAGCACAAAAATCTCTTGAGTGTTTCCGGTTTAAAATAGCTTGCTTTACTCAACATCAGGAAAGAAAAGAGACTTACTTTACCATGTCAATCACAAACCATAATTTATTACATGCCTGTTTGATTTTCCAAGTTAGTATAATTACATGCTGTTGCTTCTAAATACAATTTAAGGAAAGGCAAGTACCAAAAAAATACCCACACATTCTGATTCATTGGTATGCCATGCAGCCAAAGACTTGTAGAAGCTGTTAATGATACATGAATTATGTATGCTACAGCTCAATATAACATTTGGTGTGATTTAAACAGCATGAACTTTTAGTGAAAGTCATTTTGATTCTGTGATGTATTACACTTCCAAAACCCTTAGCAGGAGGTGGGAATTGAATGATGTTCTCTGAAAGCTTTTATTTGTTAAGCATACACAATGCAGCTGCAACTAGATCCTAAATAATGGCAAGGAGCAAAATGGAAGATGTGATATAAAATTAGATTGCTGCACAACTTGACTCTGAGGGTGTCAGTGAGGAAACAGGAAGCAGGAAAGGGGAAGAAGACAGACAGGAATCAACATTCCCCTTCTCTTCTGCAGCAGCTGAACTTCAAGCTATCTTAGTAACATATTTCATTTTAAACATCACTGATTACCTGAACACTTCACTCTGCAACACCAACCAGCTGGCTCCCAGTCCTCTGGCCAGGCTGCCACCTTCATAACGGAGCCAGGAATCACCAGCTGAAAAGAGCAATCCAGTTGCTTACAAAGGGTGAAAAAGGAATTTGCCCAAATACATCATTCATTTAAAAAATGTTACATGCAAGAAGGAAGAAAGATGGAAACATGGGTGATTCTTGCTTTTATTTTCTCTTTGAGATGCCCAAACTGCCTGGAAAGAATTTAAATATATCTGAACATGACAGCACCCATTTCTGATGCCCAAGGAGAGCTTTAAGCAATGACCCATTTCCTACACAAGTATCCACAGCAATCCTTCAGAGGAAACTATTGATAAGATTTATAAAATGTGTCCATGGACGAAGATGCTCCTTTACAAGCTCTGTTACTGCAAAGTGTGGGTTTATTACTGTGGTATTATCAAAAATCCTTTTCAGCACATATCCCAAAGCAGAGACCCATTTTATCAAACACTAAATGTTTCAAAGTGCATATGTTTCTCTGCTTGCTGTAATATTTTGTAATATTTTATAATTCTTTTTCAAAAGCATTTATCATTGGATCTCCTTCATCATGAGTTGAAGAGAAACCTGCCACTGACGTGGTAGTAGGTAGAGTAGCAGCCCAAACCATACTTTTGAAAATTTTGTCTTTAAATCAGCAGCCAAGGACAGAAACCATGAGTTCATGAGTGGAAATAGAGGCAGACTCCCTCAACATCATTTAATAAACTTGCAGTCAAAGAGGAGAAAATAAGTGAGATCTCTGACATGTCAGTCAGTAGCTTTGACAAATAATCTACCTCACTGTACAAAAGCTTAAATTTACTCATAATATAGAATCATCCTTTTAGGGTCAAGTTGGAACATACGGAGGGGGTTTTTTTGACTGAATTAATCCCTTCTCCTGAAGTTTGAGACAGAGCCATAAATGTTATGATTTTCTTGCCAGATATTTATAAACAGCCACAAGGCACAATGCCAAAGACTATCAGTTATCTTTCACACCAGCCCCTAACAAGGGCAGCCTCTTATAAGCCTAAAGACAAGCTATAGTCAGGCACCTACAGCAATTTTTGTGTGAGGAGTAGGGTTGCTTCAGCACAACCTCCTGGCAGTTGGCCACTGCGTACAAACTGATTCTAATAACACCCACAATCATCTGGCTACTAGAAACATGCTTTCAGTCCCTAAAGACAGGATGGCACAGAACCTTTACTCAATGTAATGAAGTGAACAAATAATTCAGGTCTAAGCTCCCCAGACCTAGATATGTTTTCGATGCTCTCTGGAAAGGACACGTCTCTAATGCCTTAGATACACACGTAAGAAACTCTTCCAAGATTTTTGCGAGACACCCAAAGCATCCACTAAAGGATTAAAATGTGCGTATGGTTGCTTCCTTTACACACAGAAAGAATTCCTAATTACAGGGAAGGATTACAAAACCAAACCCTGAGCACAAGTAGATGTCAAAGAGAATCAGACTAGTTGCTTATACTACCCAAAGAAAATAGAAATTCATGTAAGTTGCTTATTCTTACCACACTCGGGAAAGGTTTTGGGCTTTGTTCCATGCAAATGCTTGAGGAATATTTGCAAGGACTGGTGTGTTCAGCAAAGCCAAAAAGACACACGGTCTGGAGGCAGATCATCAACACAATTATTTCCTATAGCAGAGCTTCTACTTTGCCAAAATCTCAATATCACAAAGCACATCAGATAAAAAGCTCAGACTGCTCTTGCCTGCTAACAGGACTCAAGAAAAACAACTCCTTGCAGAAGAATTTTCAAGATTTCAAAAGCATCCTTGTGCTGTATGCCCTGTGACACTGTTCATGGACTCTGAATTGAGGAAGCGCCTTCTGTTTCAATGATGAGCCACATTCTAAATAGAACTCATCCAAAGAGAATCAGAATTGTCATTGCTAATATTTTTGTCCTCTTTAGAAGAGAAGCAATTGAACAGTAATCCTCAGCCCATTACAGACTAGTACATTCTACCTGCTATCCTGAGAGAACATGCCAGTTAGGCTCTTGGCTTCACAAATAAATAGATTTCTATTCTGACTATGGAGAAATATGCAGTAATAAAAAATGCAGAGAACACAAAGATGGCAGTAATACAATTGATCAGCAACAGCATTACACTCCTCTCCAGGGCGATTCACACAGCAGATGCATCGCACACATCAGTAACTTACAGTCTTCTTGTATTACAACTGCATCTTGTTCACCTTGGCCAAAATTTTTCAAAAATTCTCCCAGTTTTCTATTAAAAAATCTGAACCTAAACAGATACGTGTCTCTAGATATATGTAATGTCTTCGATTATTCAGCTCATTAAAATTAGAATGTTGAGTTAGAGCGTCATTATCCTGAAAAACATTGACTTTATACTTAATTTTATAGATCCTGTAGTTTACCATCATTGTCTTCTATCAGAACTAAAGCAAGATGGCAAATACAATTATAATAGCAGCCCTTATGTTTCAGCTACTGATTTAATATCCTCTTTTCTTTGAGAAATGCAGAATTCTCTGGTTAGCAACTCAAAAAAAAAAAAAGGAAAAGTGGATATATATCAGCATAGGACCTAAGAAAAGAGTTACAATAATACACACCCATAGACAGAAGGGGTAATGTTGCAGAAATACAACTTACAGGAAAAATGCTGTATAGTACATGGGCCAAGGAGACCTCAAAGCCAAGGTGGCTTTGTGCAAAACTGTGTGTATTTCTCTGTGTTATTTTATCATCTCTCTTTACTGTCATTAAAGTAAATTAAATATATGATTTTTGGAAAGTGTTTTAATACGGAAAGCATTCTTTCTCTCCAGAAAGACAGTGGACCAGAGGGCAAAGACAGCTGGACAGGGCAAGAGAAGACAGCGTTAAGACACAGGGGTTCCTCCAGACTCTACAACATGCAAATTCCAAACCTGCATTTGCAAAAGCATGAGTCCAGCAGTATTACCCTGAAACCAGGATGAAAACGTTCTTCACTCTTCCACTGCATTGCTTGATGTACATATTCCTGTGAACATCATCGCCAATAGCAGTGGAATGCTCCAAACTAGTTGCTTGAATATTATCACCACAGAATTTGTCCAGGCAGCTGCAGTGCCAGAGCTCCCTACTCAATTATTCAAGCCACTGCTGCCTGGATGGCAGGATTAGACTGAATTAGGAATTCCTTTTGTTCTAGTGTTGATGCTGTTACTTTGCTCCAGACTACAACTGTGTCTGTCAAGGTGTCCAACACACAGAAAACACTCACAAGAGAAATTAATAATATTGAGCATGGCAGCATTTCTCACTGGGCCGCATGAAAGGATGGATTTCTTCTTTGTTTTGCTATGTCATTGTGTTCTAAACACAACGTGCTCAGTAACACGCCTTGAGATGCAGTGGAGGAAGGTGCCAAAATCGTTAAAAATACAGACATCTCACCTGCAGCAGCACACAAATATAACTGCTGCCGTGTTAGGTTCTTAGCATGACAGCAGTCACAACTAGGTAAAAAAAGAGAAAATTATTTTATTGATTTTTTTTCTCCTATTATGAACTTTGTTTTGCAAAATCACTTCAGAAAAAGAAAAGAAAGACATTTTCATGTTTGGGGTTTTTTTGTTTTTTTTGGTTGGTTGGTTGGGTTTTGTTTTTTAAAAAGGATTGGAGTGTTGACATTTTTCCTCCTGCATTTTCTTCTTCTTTGTCTCAGTGCAATAAATATTCTGCAGGAACTGCTTCCTTCACATCCTCCTTCCCATTCTCCTCCTCCTGCCTCAGCTTGTCCATTTTCAAAGCTTTTCCAGCATCAGTAAATTCGTGGCAGAAGGTGGCATTTCATTCCTCTTTTGTCCCTAACTTTTCCAAAGCTGGAGGAGTTTTGCGAAGCATGTAGGAGAACAGGGGGGAAAAAGCTTGTCTAAATGCTTTGTTGTGTGTTTTGAAATCCTCTGTTTGCTTCTTATTTATCTAAAACTGTTGAAAAGGACCTGTTAACTCGGAAATGCTTGTGTCCAGCTCTGGGTGGAGAAGAAAGAGGATGGAACCAGCAGCAGTGCTTTTGCTATAGTACAAAGCCAGGCAGAAGCCTCATCCAAAGATCAGGAAAAGGTATTTCTTTTTGCTCTCATCCTGTAAGGAGAGGTACAAATGAATATCACCAGTGTTGTTTCAGAGGGATTCTTGACGCATCGACAACAACCTGGAAGGGTTACTAAATGTGAGACAAGTACCCGAAATTAGAGGAGATAGAAGTTTTTGGAAGACAGCCAAAGCTATTCCTTCTTCTGTTTCCTCTACAGTCAGTGGGGAAAGATGAGTGCTTTCTAAAGGTGATTTCAACTCATCTAGACATCCATTTATCTGTCTCAGGAGAAGATAAATCAGCTTTGAAACACTCTTCTTCTTGCTGGGAATCAAAGCTAAAAACCCAACTTTAGTTTGCTAAATTTACACAGGGTAAATCCTACCCTGAGTGGCCAAACGAAGTGAAGGCACTATGGCACCTATCTTCCTGCCACTGACAGCTCAGGATTGCCTCCTGGAAAAAAAAAGCACAAGGCATTGAGTTTGCCCACAGCCCTGTTCTCCATTTCACTACCAGCTGTTCACAGAAGGGCAGTGCTTTCAAGTAGCAGTTCCACACCGAGAGAGATCAGTGGAAAGGATGGGGGACATTTTTCTTCCTAGGCTTTGGAAAAAATGACCTCTAAAAAAAGAAACTTACTTGACGTATTGGAAATTTAAAGACAGATGGAAAAGACTACAAGGAGAAAAGCCTTGCTCTTCCCTCTTAACATGCCTTCCATGCTCTCCTTCCCCACTTTGTCCTTACAGCAGGACAGAAACTGAACTGAACCCTGCAAGCCTTTAAATACATTTGCTTTTCTCTCTCTTTTTTTTTTTTTTTTTAAAGAAGACTTATCAGAATCAAATCCATGATTTTCAATAACATTTTACTCTGTCACTCTGTTCTCATCCAAAGCTCGGGCACAACCTGCATCTCAGAACTTGGGGGTGGGGGAGGTAGTCCTGAGCTGGCATCTTACCAGTCTGGGAGCAACAGGAAAACACTCTCAAACCAGCATTCACTTCCAAGCACTTGTACGGTCCAGGTGACTAGAACTATGTTTAGAATGTTGACCCAAAGCTGCCAAACACAACAGCAGGTCACAGGAAAAAAAGCAAGGATTGGCAGCTGGAGAAGCAAAGCCAGCAAGTCTACAGGTGAAAAGTGCTCTCATGCTGTGCCTGGGCCTGAATTACATGGAGAGAAAAGGCTGCAAAGCGCCTGGAAAGCAAGAAAAAGCTCCTCATCCGATCCTAAAATGCTGTGTCTGTGCAAAGACATCTCAAAGCTTCTTACACAAACTGCCCTCAAGAAAAAAACCAGACCGATCCCCAAAGCTCCACATGCTGTAATGCTGCAGTTAATCCGCTGGAACATCAAAACACCACCCCAAATAAAGACCAGTCTGTTCACAAATGGGGTATCAGGGGGACCCAGGTGCCTGACTCGGGCTGGCTCCACAGCCAGGGAGGCTGAGCACCCCACGGGTCTGGGCAGGCACAGCCACAGGCTGGGGGCTCACACACAGCTCCAGGTCACGGAGCTGGAGCCTGACCTCCTGCTGAGCCTTCCCTTGGGGCTTCAACAGAACAGCACTTTCCACAGCGTTTTTAGCTCTCCTCTAGCAAACCCAGCTGGAAAATCCCAGCCTTTTCCCTCCCCCTTTCTTGGTATTTCCATGGAAGGGCAGACAACGTTACGGGAAAACTAAACACAAACCAGAGTACGATGCTGTGCGAAAGCATTGGGATTCTTCAATATAATGTCAAGGAATTTGATATGCCCCGGATACTCTAAGAAATAAAGCTGTATAGAGTGAAACAGTACAAAGAACTCCCATCGGGTACCACCAGCTAGATGCAGAATTGTACAGTCATAGCAAGGAAAGGCTTCTCTTCCCCCACAGCTCATGTCTGACTGTGTGGCACTCCAGTGACAGCCATGTTTCCACATGAAATATCTTTGGAAGAATGTTAAAGGTCTCTCAGAGCAAGGGGTTTGCATCAGTTACATGGACAGCACTAATCACTGCCCCATGAGGGTGGGAAGACAAAGATATTTGCTTCCCACTGAGCTCTTGAGAAAAGCCAAATTAAAACTTGATCACCCTCAAAGCAATTCCACAAGATGACACAGCTGAGCAGCCTGGCAGCAGTGCACCCACCCACCTCCTCCCATCCCTCGGGTCACACCCCACAGGCCCCAGGGACGACTCCAACTCTGCTGCAGGTCATCACTGCCCAGAAGGAACAGATTTCTGTTTCCACAAATACAAGCGTGCAACTGGGGCCCCTGGTCTTCTAGCAGACGGCCAATTTATAGTTCTCCCAAATAAAGAAGCAGACATCCTTGTCCCAAAATATCAGGGAAGTGACAGGCTGCACAAAGAGTCTCTCATTTGTGTTTTCTTTCCTGTATACACTTTTCTGCCCACAAATGCTGCACAGCTGAAAAAAAGCACATGTAAGGAGGGAAAGGGAATGGCATTATGAAATGTTGTAGCAATTAAAAGCTACCAGTAGAGTTGATCTCTTTCCTCCTGTGACACACATCCAAAGCATGGTCAGGTTTTTTAGAAAGCAAGAAAGCAGCCTCTATTAGTAACAGCTAACCACTTTTAAAGTCAGAAATTCTGCAAACTGCAGTTGCTAAAAGAAAGGCCTCTTTGTTTATCCTTTGTTCATATCAAAAAGATGCTGACCTAGGGCTTGCTAGTTACAAGGGAAAGAGAACAACTCTAAAAAAGCCCCCAAAAGTTTTGTTTTCATCGAAACAGGCATAAGAAATGTAAGCCTCAGATGATGCACCTCAATTAATCTTGAAGTGCTCAAGAAATACAGGAACAAACAGCCTTTAGCAAAAGCTCATTAGAAGAAGCAGGGGAAGCAGCGAGACTCCTCACCCTGCCCTCCTGCCCCCCCGTGCACCTCAGTCCTGCTCTGCAGCATCCCCTGCCACTCTCAGCACAGCAGCTTCGTGATGAGCACAAATGGCTCATGGGGACGGGCGCAGCACATCTGCTCCTTTGCCCAAGTTAGACAGGCAGGAGGGATGACATTTTTAAGCAAAGACATGTGGCACTTTTCTGTGCTGCTCAACAACGTCCCTGAAACCACTAGAAGGGGTGAGTACGGCACCTGCCTGCAGAAACAGCTGTTCCGAATAAAGTTTGTTTGCTTGTAAGGGCTGCACCGGCTCCCTTCTTACAGAGAATACCTTATTTATAGCCTCATTTTTATTTCCTATTTAAAGTGTGAACATAATACTGAAAAGGCTATGAAAATCCAGTTCACCAGAAGAAAACAAACAAAAAAAAATAGAGCACATTGATAATAACTATCTTGCTCCTGAAATTAGGTATTTTGTATGGATTTGCAGCATATTTCAGCAGGAGTTGATGCTGGATTAGTTTTGCACTGCAGTAATCCTGGGTCGCAGTAAGGATACACACAATGTAGACAACACTCAACTTGGATTCAGGAAACAAGATGTGTATTCCCATTCTCACCCAAGGCCCAGCACGTGGCTCTACATTTTAGGCTTTAATATTGTTCCCTCTAAAAGTACAGACACAATGCATTGCTTTGTAGAAACCTGGCAACAAGTTCTAACGATGAGGACAATTGCTCTGAGTTCAAGTTAACTATGGTAATTGGGAAATTTGGGAAAGAAACATGGTTGCTACCGGAGGGAGAGGGAACGTTTTAGGACCTACGGAACAGGTCCATAGCACGTGACAGGAGCCTTGGCTGTGGGACACAAGGGGTTAACCGAGGCTGCAAAGAGTGGGGAGCAGTGAGAGAAAGGACTTTCTCATGGCTGAGGCAGAGTCCCAGAGCACACAAATTATAATTGCCACTCTGAGTTCCTCCAGATCAAGTGCAGAGTTTTAACCAATTTCCCACAGGAGCCACTCATCACGTTGCTCATTTCTGGGCATTCTGAGAGCCCGGGGTCTGAAAGGCAGGAGCCCTAAGTGCTCCCAGCTGCAGCTGGGGTCACAGCACTGCAGGCTGTCAGCAGCTGAGCTGCTACACGATCTGGCTGCTCTGAGAAGCCAGAGCAGTGTCACGTCAAATCAGGCAGCCAGAAATGAGCTGCCTTTTTTTTTTTTTTTTTTGACTTAATCTGAGTCTCAGCTCTTCATCTGGAGAGGAAAATGCCCACCATCCTGTCACCTAATGGACACGCTGAGGATCAATTAGCATCTGTGAAACACTCATCTCAAAATGATGAGTACCACAGAAAAGCCCGTGAGGAAATCAATACTTCTCTAATCAGAACAAGGTGTGAATAGCATGCAATAAATAAAGCATAGTAGGAGTCACCTCACTGAGAGGCTGAAATGAAGGAAGACAGGCCATCTTCTGGATAGGTGTAGCATTTATAGGCAGAAGAGGTAACCAGATGGAGGCCGAAAACACACTTCAGCTCTTACAAGTATTGCTCTTTGCACTCCTGATAACATTCATTGGCGGATTTGATATTTCGTACAAAGCCTGTTGAGCAGATGGCTGAACTGACAGCAGTCCTGTCTCACCTCAGGCAGGACATCAAAAAATAGCCCCAGCACTGGTGTGTTTCTGTCAGGGCTTAGCCACTAATACCAAAGACTACAGAGAGCAAGACATTCCAGCTGCTAAAGAGCAGCTGACAAAGTCTTAGTTTAAAAGTAAGAAAAGGATGTGGTCAGTGAGAGCAAAGACCACAGCTCCTGAAGTAACAGGAGCAGCTTTCAGGGATGCCTGCTCTGTAATCAGGAGTCACTCTGCAGCCAGAGCAAAGCAAGGAATGACAAACCAGGGAGCTACACAAGACCAGTGTCATGGATGCAGGGCGTGAGACAGAACAAAGCCACTCCAGCAGCAGCTCTTCATTGACGTTCTCCCCGCCGAACACAAGGCACAACTACATATGTGAATTGGAAGTTCAAGCCTGATGGAAGTTATTTCCATAGAGGATTTATTTTCAGTCCATGAGCGCACACACAGATGCAACTTCATCTGCTTGTGCTGTGCTGGCAATAACTGCATTCTGATAAGATTTATGTGCTTCTAGCACCAGTTTCATTGGAGAGGAATGGCCAAAAATTGAAGCTCGAAGTCCAGGCTCCCAGAACCCACTGGTTTTACCAGGGTCAGAACATGATTCCATGCCCTCAACTTTGAATGGACACAGTTCAGCCAGAGAGTATCGTGGCTATGTAACTTCCTTCTGCAGACACATGCACTCCTCTGACACAGATGCTGAGGGCCTGCAGGTAATTTTTCTTGTATCTGATAACCTCAGGATAAAAATGGACATGTAGGAATGGAGCAGCAGAGACGCTCCCAGTTACCTCACTGCACAATAATTCTCTTGTTGGTGTTGCTGGTTTCCATTCAGGCTCAAAAACTGCATTTCATGTTTGCTCAAAACCAGAATACTTGGCTAAAGCCAGGTCACATGGTAATCATGTTAAACAAGCCTTGATTTGCTGTACCTTTGGGCTTAGTCTCTCCTGTAACCCAAGCCTAAAAATTCACCCTCCTCAAGTCCATGTGTCTTGTGTTAGCTAGAGTGTATGTAAAAATCCATATGGATTCCACTAATTAAAAGCATATGCTACGTGGGCATGCACAAAGCTAATTATGACACAGACCACATTTCAAAGCATGAAGCTCAAGAACAGCCATCATGGGGTTTGCTCTAAAAGTTTGTTACCTCAGAAAAGTAAAATGGGTTTTGCATATTTGTGGTATGGAACAGGATTAACGTGTGTGCAATCCCAGGCAAACCCTACTGCAATTGAAAAGCACACTGAGTATGCTGAGCATGAAAGGAATAACCCCAAATTATTGTATTTTATCTCCTTCTTAGGCTCTCAGGGCAGTGTCTGGGCATTTCACAAGAATGCTCTCATGGCATGAACAGAAAACAGCTTTCCATGTTTTACAGGTGAAGGGGGAAGACAGTTACATCTGCAGACAGATTAAGTGCTTAACCTATTAGCATCAGCTGTTGAACCCCTCAAGCAATGTTTAGGGTATGTTCTTTCACTACATTAAAAGCACAGGTTTCTCTGCAGAAAACTAGTGGTCTCCAAGTCCAAGGAGTCACCAACTTCTCATCCAACTATTAGGAACACTCTGGGTCTTGAGAAGATGAACGGCTGTGCAGCCACCGGGCTCTTACACAAGCTGGTATTATCTTCAGGGATGCTGATTTATGAGGAACAAAATAATTACATTTTGATTTAAACCTTGGAGTGCTTCAGGTATTGCAATTCAAGCAAAGCATTTTGGGATGTCACAGAGCTTGCACCGGGGTATAGATTTGTGTGTGTGTGAGAATCAATTATCATTAATATAACAACAAGTGCCAAGCTGTTCAAGCGTATTTAACTTGGAAGTTCTGTTGGGGATGTTATAAAGGAACAAAACAAATCCTGTAACTCCTGAATTACTTTCCAGTATTTCCAATTTAGTGGCTTTTTGTTTGTTTATTAGTTTGTCTTTGAAGGAGTAAAAACCAAAGAGCCCTGCAAAAAAAAAAAAAAAAAAAAAAAAAAAAAAAAAACCAAACAGAAATTAAAGGATGACAATATAAAATGTTAGAAAATCACATAATGTGGCCATTATTTTCAAAAGAACTTCAGCAAATGTGATGATGAATATTCATCATTAAAAGAGTATATTTCTTGCCCTTTAACAGTTTAAAAAATCTCTGACCTGTGGCTTTGTGCTATTCCCACAACTCCTCAGGCAAAGTGAAGTGTTATTTGTACTCCTGTAAGGTCACATTCTGGTGAGGGGCATCTGTTGGTTGAACACTATACTGAGGCTGGCAGCACCTACATCCACCTCTCCAGTTTGCTAAAACTCCTAAAGGACAAGCTTTGAAACTCCATTTTAGACTACAGACTTAAGAGTCTACGGAGCAGAAAGCCTTATGCTTCTGCTGTGAAACACAGCAGCTTCAGCAAAAATGCAGTAAGAGCTCTGGTGGTTTCCTGTCAGCCTGTCTCTGCAGCTTCATCTCAAGTTTGCTGATCCCACAAGTAATAAGTGGTGTTTTATAAAAGTAAGCTCCACTCAACAGTGGAAAGTCAATCCAGATTAGCTTTGGTGCTGTATAAATGATTCCCACCAAGTCACATCACGATCAAAGCCAGATCAATCTCCCTGTTGTCAGACTGCTACAGCACGAGACCAGTTTCCATCAGAACAGTAGTTTTTCTGATACCATTCAATTACTTTGTTCTGCTTTGATAATTTCAATTATTCCAAAATAAAGCAAGTGTGGCCAAATTTAAAAGCAGCACTTTGGAGACACTAATTCCAACTCGACTCTGGTAGTCAAACCCTGATTCATTTAGAAGTAACTCAGTGTCACCAGTAAGAGGCCCGCAGATTCAGTAAGGGATGCAAAAGCGTGGTTGTGGCTCAGTGAAATGTGCAGTGCCAACAAGCACTACAAAGGTGGGTGTCACCAAAGTGCTATTTCTTACTACACAGCAGGGACCAAACTCTTCTTCCATTCACAATACAAATCCAAAGAGTGCTGTGCCTGTGATTTGTTGTATTCCACTGCTCAGAGAGCAGGGCAGGGTATCTGGAGCAGTTTTATCCTCTGAATTTCTCGTCTACAGCTAGCACATATTTATACATCCTGACAATGACAGCACCTGAGGAGGGGGTCAGGTCCTGCTACTTGCTATTTAACCCAATTTCATCATTATTTTAGGGCATGGCATCAGGAAGCCAGAGTTAATCAGTTCCCTTGATATTTCCTTACACACCCTGCATCTTTGTTTTAACTAAAGATGTGTATTCCCCTGTTGGTCCTACCCTGTCCTGGCTTTCTGGGATAGAGTTAATTTTTTTCCTCATAGCAGATACTGTGCTGTGTTTGGGATTTAATGTGAGAACAACAGTGATAACCCACTGATGTTTTGGTTGTTGCTAAGTAGAGCTTACCCTGAGTCAAGGACTTTTCATTTTCTCATGCTCTGTCAGTGAGGAAGTGCACAAGGAGCTGGAGAGGAGCACAGCTGGGACAGCTGACCTGAACTGGCCAAAGGAATATTCCATCCTACATGCCCAGTGTATAAACTGGGAGGAGCTGGCCAGGAGCTGCTGATCACTGCTATATTGTCATCACTTGTCTTACTTAGGTTCTATTCCTCTCTCCCTTTTGGTTGTCTCCCTTTTGGTTGTCTCCCTTTTCATTACTATTATTATTATAATATTCTTTTATTTTATTTCAGTTATTAAACTGGTCTTATCTCAACCCATGGGGTTTTCCTTATTTTTTTTCCAGATTCTCCTCCCCATCCCACCACAAACCACGTCATAACCTTTATTTCTGTTCATGTCAGCCCTGCAGGGAGAGAAATGAACATCTGTGAATGTGCCTCCTTGCTGCTGCTACAATTGGTGCCAATTCCTCCCTTCCTACCACTCGAGTAAGTGCCCAGCTGGCTCTGCTTCTCACAGAGCAGTTCACAAGCTGTTTCACAGGGAGGTCATAACGTGCAAGTCTAAATTAATGCAGTTTCTGTCCTGAAAGAAATTAAGGATTCCAAACCGAGAGAAGTCCTGCTTATCTCAAGGTGCCGTTCTGACAGCACGAAAAACACGCCCTAAGTGATATCCACTGCCTCAAATTGCCTCTAAAAGTTACAGGCATCTAAAAATAGCCAACTACCTAATCCTTGTGATGTTAACAATCCCCATCAGAAAACAGTTTCTGAACAATAGCTATGCTCTAATGGTCTTTTGCTGCCTTCCACCTGCAGTAGGACTGACACAGAGTCACACATCTCTCCTCTTTCATCTCGCCATGAACACAAGTGCTGAAATTAATGCTCAACTGTCCTATGGACTTACAAGTAATACTGGGTTACAAACTAGGCTACCCAAGATCTAATTCCCTTTATCACTACTGCCAAATGAGAAAGCAATCAGTCTCGGAGCTTCTTAAATGCCATCTGCCCTCGATGTCAAAACGCAAGTGTCCTAAAGAGACCAAGTATGTAGCTGTAACTAAGATCACCTTTCCCATTCAGCAGCAAGGAAGGTTCTACACCACAGTTCAACCTAGAGCTCCACAGAGGCAGCTGTTAAACGTGTCCCAGGGTCCCTCTACCCCTCCACTGTCTTGGTGCAGAAGAAGAGACACTTATGTGAGACAATTTAAAAATTCAAAATTCTTGCAAGGTCAAGTGAGCCCTCCCCGGAAAGGACCTGCTGTAGGACATGGGACTACAGAATGTGGGAGAATAAGTTTATGGCACCCTAACATAAATTATTCTACCATTTAATGCCCAGAGAGTAGTTTGACTGGAGCAACCTTCAGGTCTGTTCTCTGCCTAGAATCACCTGCAAGCATCCCTTACAAGTGCAGGGAGTATCTTCTGCCGGGCCGTAGCTGAAGCTGTAAGATGAAGTACTCTATTCTGCTTGTATTCTGCCTTCTCTTTGCTGCACTATATCTCATTGCAAATTCCCCAAAAATCTATTCCAGTGTGATATTCTCAGGGCCCTTTATGGCACTACAACGTTAGCTGCAAATGAAGCCATTCTTTTCTCCTCCTCCCCATCCCCAGGCAGTCTGATCCCAAGAGGACCAGTCTTCATTGCAGCTTGTCTGTAAGTCTGAGCAAAAAATAATTCACTGTAGGAACTATAATTCCTTGAAGCCTGGAGTGAATCCTAAGGGCAAAGTCTATGGCCAATAAATGACACGCCGGAAAACCTGTCCCAAAAGGATTAAAAACTATTCTACAGTTTTAATCACACCTATGTATAAAAGTTACTTTTTAATTTCCTTTTTCTACATAACTGATCTTTGCATTTTTATATTCATTGCTGAGGAAGCTTCCAGTGTTTCATTTGCAAAGCTGACATCCACTGCATATCAAATTGAGTGCTGGCTGCTTTTTAGAATACACATGATTATACTTGTATTCCAGGATTTTCTTACTCTTTTATTGGCCCCCTCTAATAATATTCTCTCCATACCCCTCCTTGCACTTACCATACCAGCTAAGCATGGTCCCTGAATTATTCATGAATCACTTTCCATTATGAACCCATATGAAACAGTTGTCTAGAAATTATCAGAATACTGTAAATTAGTATTTTTATACCCAGTATGTCTTGAGAGCAAAGTTACTGCATTAGTAAATTAACACTTGTGAGATAGCTTAACACAAAAATCCACGG
This sequence comes from Cephalopterus ornatus, assembly GCA_013396775.1. Lineage (NCBI taxonomy): Eukaryota > Metazoa > Chordata > Aves > Passeriformes > Cotingidae > Cephalopterus > Cephalopterus ornatus. The sequence goes on from VZRE01014602.1 coordinate 231,400, forward strand.
CTTCAACCCACCAAGCAACACCTTTATAACACACACATATGTACTTAATTTCGTTACTGCATTACCTAGACTTTGTTAAAAAGCTTTCAGTCAGATTTATAAGGCAGCTTCAGCATTCTCTCTCTCCCCATCCCCAGAAAAACATGTTCCAAAGAAAGAGGTAAGTTTAATATTTCAGGCAAAATAAGGGTCACATTCGGTTTCTGCAAAATCTGCACTCTAATGGTGAGAATAAGACACCAGAAGAAGCAACATCAGCTATCACCAATGTAGATTAATGTTTGATATTATGCTTCCTTTGCTCTTTGGGGCATTGAGACAAATGTGCATATTTCTCTGCTCTATAAAATTGCTGATAGACTAATTGAGCAAGTTTAATCTAAAAACAAAGGGCCACCTATCATAAATTTGAAAGCAGCAGCCCACTCTTACAGTATCTACTTCTGTTTAGGAGTAAAAATACACAGGTATAACGGATAACTGACAAGCAGAAATTTCACAATCATTAATGAGCCATTGGACTATTTAAAAAAAAAATTATGTAGCCAAAATTGTCCTACACATGGAGTTTCTTTTCAGATTTCTTTTACAGATGAAATCCAGTTAACCAGATACCCTTTTCTGAAAAGTAAACTCCCAGAGAAAGATAACATGACTACTCCATCCTTTTCCCCTCTCACCTCTCAACAATTAAACAAATAGAGAGCTGCCAAAGGCATATAGAGAGGGGGAAACTGAGAATGAAGATAAAGGGTGATGGAAACAGGTAATTCCTAATAGTATTGGGAAGAAAATACTACCTCTGCAAAGAGTATCTTCACACATCTAGGTAGCCTCCCCAGAGTAAGCCAGAGGCTAAGAGCAGCAACTAAGCACCACCTGTTGGTCCAACTATTTTATTAACAAGGACTTCCTTAAAATACAGTGATTCAGTTTAAATGAAACAAGCAACAATAGCACAACAGTCAAAAGTACTTCTAACAGAAGAATAAACTGGGATTGGCACCTTGGGATGAAATTTCCATAAGCAGACCTAGACCCAGGTTTGGTTTTGTGGCTCTCAGGAGCGAGATTTGAGTAGAGGAGACACCTGAACCACAGTGGGGTAAAAGAAAACTCATTTCAGGAGCTACCTTGGCCCATTTCTGAAGACAGGATAGAAGCAACACTCTCTTAGAGCCCTCTGGCAATAATTGTGGTATTTGATTGAATCCCTATTAAGCTCTAAAATAAAAGCCAAGAAACTTAAGACTAGAAGACACAGCCAATGAATCCAAAGGGGATCCAGTCTGCAGGAAGGGTAAGCAATGCTGTAAGGAAGGGTCTGCAGTTTTGCTGGCAGGGAATTTGTACTGCCCCTTTGGAGATATGTGACAAAGGGGCTTTCATACTCACTAAAACTTTAGTGTGATTACAGCTCAAGCAGACCCAAGCTGAGCTTTAAAGAAAACAGGCAGGTGAAGGCGCTTTCTCTTTTAAGATGCCAAAAATAAGTTGACTTCACAATTCTGAATACTAATCAATACTTGAAGCAGTTTATATCTGACGCATTTTTAAAAGTGCAAGAAGAAAAACGGTGATTTTCTATGGAGTCTCTACAGCAGCTTAAAAAAAAAAAAAAAGGCATTGAATTGTTTCCTAAAGATCCCAGCAGCAATTCCCTGGCAGCAGGGAATCCTGGCAGCACTCAGGGCAGCTGCTCTGCCTTTGGATACAGAGTCTGGAGGGTAAGGTGAGGCTGACACAGAGAGCATCAGAGACCAAATCTGCAATTTGTACCTCCGAAATAACACTTGTATACACATGGTTTGTATGGATAAGGGCAGATTTGCCACACACAGCTGCATCTAAACATTTTGCTTTTCGTCTGAGTGTTTTTCAGAAATAAGGATGAGTAACGCCTAAGATGAGAAGCTGGTATTTCAACGAAATATTGATTACCTATCACAGTGTTATTTCCAACTAATGAGAAGGTCAATTCCATCGCAGGAAAGAGGATTTGGAAGCCTGTTTTGCCTCCAAATGATACATGATGCATGATGACAGACCAACACAGTTGTGGTGTTAGTAATCACAGAAGGGCAAATGTTAAAGTTAAAAATGAGTACATTTCATCTGGATTTTGAATATAGGAATGTTAGAAAATCTAAACTCTACCCCAGAGTCTTGTGAAATGACCACTGTCTGTAATACTGGCCTTATGGCATTCAAAATGAGTGTTTACTTCTCACCATCCTGCTTATATTAACCTCTCAGGTCCTTGAGTCGTCTCAAGGATATTCATTTTCTTCAAACAAAAAACCAGCAATATTTATTTCTTAGAATAAGTAACGTACTGTTCACACAGCATTCATTCGTGACATACATCCTCATTACCTGTGCATTAAAAAAATCCAGTTCCTCCAAATCACTTAGTGCTCCCAGCAGCTACAGTTAACGGAGGGATACCTGCAATTAGCCACCAGCACACTTTGCCTCAGCAGACTCCTGGATAAATATGAACAAGATCCATGCAGGGTCTTATCCAGCTGGAAAGCACCAATATTGAAGTCAAGCTACAACCTTTTAATTAGCTCAGACTCATATTTGGTTCAGCAGACACAGACCCCAATTTGAGGTTCATTTCCTGATGATTCACAGGTCAAGAAGTTTTTCAGCCAGCTGGGAAAAAAAAAAGTTCATCGCATTTATCTCTTTCATAATTCCAATTTAAGCGTTTCTGATTCTTGGGATGGAAAACAGGTACGGAACCTGTGTGGTACAAAGAAGCTCAGTAACTGAAAAGTCAGAGGACACTTCCAGTCAGAAGTCTGATGTGTCAGGCACCCACCCACACAGCTCCCACGCTGCAGCAGGAGCAATACAGAGACTCACTGGAGCAGCTTTCCCACACTGTGAGCTTGCACTAATGGAGAATGGGAGCAAAACTCACTCCCAGAGAGCTGCCCCACATCTCCGAGCTGTGTGGCCAAAGCATTAACTCTCAAACAAATAAATAAAGCAGGAGAACCCTGTTCTTGGCCGAATCCCACCCCACGCTGGCGGGGCCCGATGCCCCGGCTGTCCTGTATGTGCTGTGTGATGGCACCACCCAGTCTGCGCTACAGGATTCAGGTAACCTGAGGATCTGTGGGCTGACCACAGCTTTGAAAAAGCACTAAGCAACACGGATGCCACTAGCAGGCAGGTCAACACATGTTACACTCTATATCTGGAGCCTGAATAACGTTTATCTTTCAAAACCCACTTCTGGTCACAGTCTGTAAAATGAGATGTGAACAGCCCAATACCCCTGTCATGGACAGCACTGGAGCAGACCAGACATGCAAGATATGTTCCAGATCCTCTGTTTCATCACCACTTATGAACAAAACAAAGCAATAGGAATTATTTTAATTTATAAGGGATGTATTATCAGCAGAATTTTGATAGAAACAGCTTTGAACTGCTCTGTGGATGTGTCTACTTAGATGCACATGCATGTGTGTGCATCCCTCCTGCACTCCAGAGACACCCAAGCTGGCTTTTCCATAATTACCAAGGATTTCAGCTAACTGCAGAACAGTTTTGCAATATGAAGTACTATCTCTACATTTCTTCCTGGCTAAACCTTTTTCCTACCACATCACATTGGTACAGGCACATGGGTGATGAAGCCAGGGTAGCTGTGGTTACGTGTGTCTATCTAACTGCACCCACATGGGACCCTGTATTATTTTAACCATTTCTGGTTTCTCAACCAGTGCACTTCTGACAGGCATAAAAACTGCAGGAGGGAGTTGAGATGCTGAGAAGTTGAAAAAAAAGCCAGGAATAGAAGCCTTTCAAGAGACAGCAGCTCTACAGCCCTGCAGTAGCTCAAGGGGGCAAACAGGAGCTGGACTGTAAGGCCAGCGCTTACAAATCACACTTTTACATCTGAGGTGTTTGGATGGACATTCGCAGAAATGTTTCTATGCTCTCAAGATAATTGGCAGCCAGTGAACAATAGGAGAGGTTTTTGTCTGGCCAAAACCTAAGGCACAATATTGTCCTGATGTGTAAGGAGGACAGCGTTATTCCAACGGGAACCAGTTTTACTACTTGAGATACTTGAAGAGTTAACCTCAATCAGTCAGCTGAAAAGTTGACAATTACCAGAGAATAACCAAGTACGTGAATCACCTGCATTTGAGGGTGTTCCTTCCCATTTCATCCTAAAAAGTTAAGACTGAACATGATATTCTTTCAAAACATGATTAAATCTGTGAGATTTTTGTGCAAACTGGGATCATCACACACAGTGTAAGATAAATCTCTACAAGCATTTGTGGGTGACTGAATACAGAGAACGGGGCTAAACACAACCCCAGAGACAATGACAGGAACCTCATCCACATCTGATGGGTTTTTCAGAAGCAGCACTGGACAGAGGTGTAAAGCCTTAAGTCCATATTCACTGGGCTGTCATCACCTGGACCCCAGCCCTGCAGGACTGTAGGGACACAGAGCTTGCCTCCCACTACCACCCTCCCTCAGCTGAGCATCACGGTGAAATGTTCTGTGCACACTACTTTAATCAGATGACTATCTTTCTTTACATCTCCTCTGCATATTTATATACCAGATTAAGTTCATTTTTGTTTGCATTCTGCATTAATATTTAACGGATTTAGTCCCCTGTCCTGCTGCTCTAACAGGCAACATCCTGATTATGTTTTTTTTCAACGTCTCAAGACCACCAAAGCATCTTCAAGACACTGAAAGAATTTACTCAGGAAGCAAAGGTTAAGAGACTTCCCATTGATCAGAAAGTTACTTATATTAATCACTAAAGGATCATCTGGTTCAGCACAGCCCTGTTAGTGGCAACACTCTGAACAAAAAGCTTTCCAAAGACTAGGAGGGCAGACAGTCTTGGAAAATTAGCCAAGGCTGATAAGCAGAGCCCTCTTATAGAAAAGAAACCTTATTAATGGCTGCTACACAGCTGTGGCACCTCTACTTGAGAATAATTATGTGGGAAACCACTGCCTTTCTACTAACTCTTCATGGTAATCCAACGTATTGAATGATTCTGAGCCCACTTGAAAGTACCTTACAGGGTTTGAAGTGGGTAAATGGCTCAACACAGAACACTGTATTTTCTAATAATATCACACCATTAATCCTGATAAATTACTCTCTTTTGTTGAACTCAAAACTCAAGTCCTAATTCTCGAAAATCTAAGGATATATGAAATAATTAGTACAGAATGCTGACATTGTGAAATAAATCCTTTGGTAACTCTTAGAAATAAATTTTCACCAGGAAGGTTTTTTGTGCAGCAGGGGTTTTTGTTTGGTTGTTGTTTTGTTTGCTTTTTTTTTTATTGTTTGGTTGTTGGGTTGGGTTGGTTTTACTTAACACCTTCTTTTGCTTGAAAAAAATGACCACCAGGTGTCTTGGCAAGTGATAAATGAACAGCTGTGAAGTGAGGAAAGACTGACAGCCAAAACAAGCTGTTCGTTAGGGAAATTATTTCACCGGGCAGTTGTTTTGATTAGCCCCATCAATAAGGTCCTCTGAATACCTAAAAACATCCCTGACAAAGAATCCAAAATCTGAAATTCTTATAAAAGACAGCAATGCAATTGTGACAGACACACAGACATGTTCTCCATTAGGAATTCCAGAGCATGCCCTATCATCATAATTTTAAGTTATCTTAATAGAGAAAGCCTCAAATAATCTCTGTCTCTAAATTAGAAGGGAGTAATTTTCTATTTTTTGATAGAAAATTCTCTTCTTTTGAAGGCACTTTGGATAATGACTGACTTGACAGCAGATACCTTCCTGTGAAACTGGATGCTCCTTCCTATGGATGTAAAAGCTCTACTGCTCTTCATGTAATTTTATCTAGGAAAAGATTGTGTGAACTCCCCATTTTAATGAATATTTGAAGTTATTTCACTTAAGCTTTTCCAGAGGTGTACACAAGTTGCATTTGTCTAATTCTGTACTTTAAAATGTCAGACATTTTCACTAGTAAAAATTCACTCTAAACTTCAAAACCTGAGAGGTGTTGGCCCATTTTAATTTAGCTTCTAAGCTAAAACTGAGGACAGAATAAAAAATATCCTAGGAAGTATTAATCTTCAAAATGTCAGAGATGTGAAATTAATTTATCCTACCTCCCCAAACTATAATTTAAACTACAATATTGTACCTCTGAGTGCTAGTCAAACCCAAAACAATTCTTTCTAAACAGTCTTTAGAATGCAAAGGGACCTACAGGGACTTGGCTAAGCTGGGCACCTTTGCTGCAGAAGAATTACCAGGTTTTTGGGTTATATTTCCCCCCTGCTTTCCTGATGTTCCAGTGTAGGGAGAACCATGCCTCTCTGCAGTCCAGGAGACAGGCTGCTCTCTCTCCCCGGTCTTCTCCTGCTTCTGCCAGCAGCACTCCAAGCAACCCAAGATCTTCCTTGGCAATCCCAAGCTAACAACCTCTACAGCCTTCCAGAATTAGATGTAGTATATAAAGTTTAGTTACAGAATACCCTGAGTTGGAAGGGATCCACAAGGATCACCGATCCAACTCCTGCCCTGCCCAGGACACCACAACAATCCCACCCTGTGCCCTGAGATGCTGTCCAAAACCTCCTTGAGCTCTGGCAGCCTTGGTGCTGTGCCCACTGCCCTGGGGAGCCTGGTCAGTGCCCACCCACCCTCTGGGGGAAGAACCTTGTCCCAATATCCAGCCTAAACCTCCCCTGGCACAGCTTCAGCTGTTCCCTTGACAGGTATATATATCCATATATACCTGTCAGTGGTATATATGGATAACAACCATTTTCTTTGCCTTTTCTCCCAAATACCAAAATGCCCATCATACACCAGGTATTGTCTTCCAGTCCCATCCTCCCCTTCCCGTCAGTCCATTTACCCGAAGAGTTGGACTTGCAGCACTCAGGGATGCCATGGGGTGCCACAGCGACATAATCCCACACGTAAAAAGCTCTAAAACAAAATGAGCTTGTGTTAAGTAAAGCATCTCCCTTGGAGGTATTTGCACTGATGAATCAACATTATTGCAACTAAGTCTAGACTCAGGGAAGATCTAAGACATGGAAATTACGTTGATAACTCCAGGAGTCCGTCAAGATTTGGGCATCAATCACACTGCACTTGATACAGTCAAATATATCCACAAATATATTCACAAACACCAATTCAGAACAGCCAGCACTTGGCCCCACCTACACAGAATTGCTGGTTAATATTTTTGAATACAACTGCAAACATTTAAATATAAATGTCAATATATTTAGCTAACTCAGTATGCAGTGGGCTGGTATTTTCAAAGCACCTGGAAGACCAACCTGTATTCCTCACATAGAGGCTGAGAAGTTTTGAAAAAATACCACATTGACAGCAAGCTCCATATATTTCAAAAGGAATAATTTCCAAATTGAGGGTTGGTGTATTACCTATGAGGTTTAGTACATTAATGGTGAGATCCTGGGATGAAAAACACATGAAGCAAGTTCATTGTAAGTGGCCTGTCACGTGTTTGAGGTATATTCAGACCACTGCTCCTTGCACTTGAAAAATAAAATTATTGAAAAGTATATAATTTTAATAGTTGCTCATGTACTTAACAGTATCAAGCATATTTTAAATTAATTTAAATTTAAAAATTTTAATGAATATTTAATTGGCATGAATAATTGTAATTAAACAGAGAATTGAAAAACAGGGATAAATGTTGTTTACCAAAACTGCTTTCCATTACATCATTTGTATTGCTTGACAGTGAAGAAAAACCATCAACTTATCCCCGTGACCAGTTCTTTGCCATTCTTACACAGTTGCAGACAAAGCTTTGCCTTTATCTTTTAGCTCAAATCAAACCATTTCATGGTTATTCTAGAGGGTACGCAGTGACTTAGGTTACAGTTGAGATAAAAAAAACAGGATTCTTGAGTATCTCACCAATTTCCAGCACCTCCGATGAACAGCAGCGATCCCCAGTAAGGAAGAACATCACCACATGCTCAGCACTGGCCTCTCGCCATCCCATGCACAGTCCATAACCACATTCCCTCCCGGCTGTGGCCCAGCCCATAGTGAACCTCTCCATGAGGGCACATAAAATTCCCATTCCAAAGAATTACAATTTCTATTAGGGAACTGCAATCTGTGCTCTTCAACATCTTCATAAATGACTTGGAGGCAGGACTGGAGGGGACACTGAGCACGTTTTCAGGTGACACAAAACTGGGAGAAGCTGTTGACTCCCTGGAAGGCAGGGAGACCCTGCAGAGAGACCCCAACAGATCACAGGGCTGGGAATCACCAACCAGAGGAAGTTCAACAAGGGGAAGTGCCGGATTGCGCCTCTGGGATGGGGCAGCCCCGGATGCATGGACAGACTGGGAATGAGGGACTGGAGAACAGTGCCAGGAAAGTGCCCTGGGGGTCCTGGTGGGTGCCAGTTGTCCCTGAGTCAGCAGTGCCCTGGCAGCCAGGAGGGCCAACCCTGTCCTGGGGGCATCAGGCCCAGCATGGCCCGGGCCAGGGAGGGGATTGTCCCGCTCTGCTCTGACCTGGGGCGGCCTCACCTGCAATATTGGGGCACTTTGGGGCGACACAATGGAAGAAAGATATTAAGTCATTAGAGAGTGTCCAAAAGAGGGCAATGAAGATGGGGAAGGGCCTTGACTTGAAGTTGTGTGAGGAGCAGCTGAGGGCACTTGATGTGTCCAGCTGCAGGAGAGGAGACTGAGGGCAGACCTCCCTGCACTCCCAACTTCCTGGGGAGGGGCAGAGGAGGGGCAGGCCCTGAGCTCTGCTCTGTGGGGACCAGGGACAGGACCTGAGGGAATGGCCTGGAGCTGTGTCAGGGCAGGGTCAGGGTGGATCTTAGGAAAAGGTTCTTCCCCCAGAGGGTGGCTGGGCACTGGAACTCCCCAGGGCAGTGGGCACAGCACCAAGGATGACAGAGCTCAAGGAGCATTTGGGTGATACTGTCATCCACATCTCGGGGATGGTCCTGTGCGGGGCTGAGTGTTAGACTTGATGATCCTTAGGGTTCCCTTCCAACCTGGCATATTCTGTTATTCTGCAAACCCACACACAGGGTTTTGTACAAAAGTCTGAAAGCAATGGACAGAACTGAGGCTGAGGCTTTAGTTATGTTAGTGTAAAATTGCTTTCCCCTGGAACTGGGCTAAAGGAAACAAGGAAGAGCACACATAGGAAAGGTGACTCTGCTACTGGGAGCCTCTGAAACTTAAATCAAATGAGATGGAAGCTGTGCTTCATTGTGTAAGTAGTCTACAAACTTTTGCCCAAGTTTCTAATAGTAACTTTACATGAAGTATGGCCAGTAATTTTAGCAGCCACTACTCCCCATTACCCCATGACAAAAACACAGATCACATCTTTGCAGGCGTGAGGGGAGGCAGGGCACAACAAACTGATGAATATATATTTTAAACAGCTTTTTAAGACAGATCAGAAAGGCAGAGTGCCAAGACATGCGCATACCACACAGTGCTAGTATCTAATGAGTGCATTTAAAATACCATCTGCCTCCAAATAAACGGGATTTAAATAAAGCTGTGCAGTATAGGATGTTTGTTCCAAGAAGAACTTAATTTAAAGCCCGCAGTTATCACACCAGGTAAGATCAAAGGTCAGCTGTGCTTCTGCACAATCTAGAACCAAAGGCAGCTTACAAAAGGGGTCAATTAGGAAATGCAGTAGGATATCCAGACAAATTTCCAGGATTTTATTTTCTTTCTTCCTAGTAACTAAAGTAACATTCTGTGGCTTTACTTCGAGGATACTTGGGATTCTCGAGTTGAAATGTTCAGCTTATCTGAGAGGGCAGATATAACTAGAGCTCTGTCAACTGACATCAGGCAAAAGATGCATCTTTCTCTAACGAGCGCAGGAAAGCCCAGCTACAACCATTTTAATTGCCAGAACAAACTCCTTGGGGACTCCTCATTACCAGAAATGATAGGTTTTGATACATAACTAACTACTTCCATTCCAACCTAGCCTTCTGCATCACTGCACTTCAGCATCCTGTACGCAGGAAGAGGCCCGGGCGTGTCTAACCAGGCCATCACGGCTGGAAAATTAAACTGCAGACTCACAAGGATATAAACAGCTGAAGTGGGTGACTCCAAACTGTTCTGCTCTGCTTCCTCCTATAAGGAGCCCTCTGTAAGCACACAATTTGCTCTCCTCAAATCATTCCCCTCATGATTGTTTAATCAGTTCTTCTTCACATTTGTAAATGTTCCCCACCATTCCTTGCAAATGAAGAATACACACTTGCATATAATTAAGATCTAATCACTTAAAGACATAAACCTGGAATTAATTTTGCTGGCACACACATTTCAACAGCAACAGGAGGCTCTGAGGAAGCTTCGGGATCCCCTGTATTCATCTGTATGCAAACATGGTCACAAAAGCTTGCCACCTAGAAAAGCAGAACAGATGGGAAACACATCCAGATTAAGTGATTTCAAGGAATACTGGCACTGAGCTAAGAACTGAGCATGGATCTTGAAGTCCCAAGTGCACATCTTTTCCACAAGACCATTTATTTTCTATCAACAGAAACCTTTGTGTGAGCCAAACCCAAAAAACAGAAGACAAATTAGGTATCAGCCTGTAACTCAGGTCCTGCACAACAAACACAAGGTGTGATTTTATTTCTTAAAATTGAATACTGATTATACTTAAGGATTCCCATCCTCCCTCTATTCAGTTTATTAAAAGCCAAACCAAACTCTTAAAAGAACTAGTAAAGCAATTACTGGGTTACAGAAATAGCTAAGTAACTGTACTGCAATAGCTGTGGTTGAATCACACCTGTACAGTTTCTCTCTGGAACATTTTCTACTCTGAGCTGGTGTTTCAGCAGATATTACTGGGTTTAGTATCTCAACTGAAAATTAAGATTCCACAGTATCCTTCTTATAAAATCCACATCTCCCTATATTTGCATCCAGATTAGCTTTACAGGTGCCCTTATTCAGTGAGCTCAGGCTACCTAGATACGCCTGATTCTCTGGTAAAAGACATGAAGGTGCTACAAGTCAACCCACTGCTGGTCTTCTGCCCCAGTGATCCCCCACATAAGGTGAGATGAATAGGCAAATGCTGATTAACAAATTTGATCTTGAGGCCACTTCACAGGGATTTTTAATTTCTAACACCTTGTCCATCTACCTCAGAGTCTGCCAGCCTGGTTCTGCCACTCTCACCCCTACTGATTTTTTTCCTGTAAAACAGCCCCATTAATTTCAATGGGACTATTTGCAGAACAAAGTATTACTCGGTGAGAAGAAATATCTGAACACATAACAGTTCTTGTATCTGTCAATACATTTTCCAACAATTCCTTCCTGCAGAACTAAGCTCTGGGAGTTCTGTTCACCGTAGGCACTTGTTGACCACCACCTCCCAAATCATTCCCTGGTGTTCATTACTAGATGAGTCTGTTTGCAGCAACAGAAACACAATGCCACAGAACACTGGGCCATTAGAGAATAAGGCCAGCTCTTTAAACATTTCAAATTCCACTAATTCTTCCACTGAAATCTTTCCTAAAGGGGCCTTTTCTATTAATATGTTTCAACTATAAAAAAAGAAACTAATCTAGGGACAAATCCATAGATTAATGTTAAGCCCTTTTTTTTTTGCTATTATTATTAAATCTGCCTTTTTTTCCCATATTTTTGCAGGCAGTCTAGCAATGTTTTGCCCACGCAGTCCTATTACAGAGCTTCCTTAGTTCTCGTGGTTCTTAGCAGCACACACAGAGCACACACCCAGGGCAGGAACAGCACACAGGGGCAGGTGGGAAACAAACTGTCTCCCTCATCCACATACTGATGGATGTTTGTGCCCGTTTTACCAACGTCCTCAGTGTTCTGTGCACTTAATCACTGTCTTGATTCTGTATGCAAAGGTGGAACAGGGAAAGCAGGACACAGGCAGTTTCAGAGATGGATTAGACATATGCACCGGCTTAAGTACTCCCCTCCCTTCAGATACTCACTTTCAGCCTGGAGTGATAAGAATATGTTGAACAATTGGTGCAGTTTCATTTGAGCAGAACTCAAATGATTTTACACTGTGCACCTGTGGCCCCATAAAGTCTTCCTGAAGTTTTTACAATGTTTATTTGAATATTTAACATTCAGCAATGGAACACTGTTTTACAACTTTCCTGCTTGACTTAGTGCTTGCTGTTTTATTTTGGCTACTATATTGCTGGTAGTTTTTATTTGTATAGAATTGCTTCCCTAAAGAAATAAAAATGTGTTTCAACTGCAACAGCCTGGAGTAGGAATAATTTTTCTCTTTCTTCTGCCTTGTTCTCTTTACAAAATAATCTTGACTTGCTTGAAAAACAGAAGCAAATAAAAAGACAGATTCCTGTCTTCTAAGAAGCATTCAGGTAAATGTAATTCAGGTTTACCTTACATATTGAAGCTTAAACTAATTATCAAGTAATGAATACATGTAATGCATTATTAGGTGCCTAAAATTTTTCTTCAACTTTAGTGACAATCTTCTACCACCAGCTTGCTAATAATTATCTGTGCAACATTATCTATTGCATCCTTATACCTCTTTATTAGCCCCAAGCATAAGGCAGCTATCAAGCTTACATCTTCCTTAAGGGGCAGGATGTGTACCAAACCCATTTACTAAGTTCCAGTACTTATGACTTGGACTGAAACGAGCCCTCTTTTAATAATACAAATTAAATCCTTTGTAAGTTTAAGTACTCTAAGGGTTCGTAGGTTGGGGTTTTCTAACACTTCTCCACATTTACCTATTTTACTGCACACAGCTTGACCCAATATTTCAAATAGCAGGGGAGGCAAGCTTACACTCTCACTGGTACTCACTGCATAACAGCGACATGGAATAATTTAAACCTTAAGATAAAAAAGAAATCCCCAAATCCACCATCCACCAATGGCCACCATCCACGAACAGTTCTGGTACCACCTACACACAATGGCAAAGGTGCTCTGGCAAGAGGGAGATGAACTATTATCCTTCTAGGACTGCTGCAAGCAAGACAACATTAAATGATCCTAAATCATCTCTATATGTCACCCATGGCTTGGTCACACCAGCAGGAACAGGTTAAGGAAACAGGCAGCCACCTCTCCTCCTCCCCTGCTCTCAGTATAACACTTATCTCTGAGGACTGATAGTTTCTCTATTTTCAGGTTAATAACTGACTTAGAGATGTAAAACAAATTTACTTTAATACTCTTCTTTGTAGAGGATTTTCCTCAGACTAAGAATGTTCATTCAAACACTGTTTGGCAAGAGCCACCCTTCTTGATTCATTCATCTATTTCATTGCAACCTCTGGACCCAAATCCTGTCCCTGTCTCTCAGGTGGATGAACTTTCCCTCCTTTCCCCTGTGTCACAGTCTCCCTTTCAAAGGCTGGTCTCCTCTTCTGAGAGAATTTCTTTTCCAGGATCAGTGCTGATTTGTAGAAGGGCTGACAGATGAGAAATACCATCCTCTCTATGCTACCTTTGCTTACCAATAGTTTGAAACACCTGATGCTTCCCAAGATCAAATATGCACCACAGAGAGAAGTATGAGGCAGAAATACAGGAAATGTAAACCTGCTGTGCAGTAATACTGTAAAGAATGGACTTAAATACATAACTACATCTTGTTGGTATAACACAAGCTCACTTCTTCATCATTTACCTCAGATAGGACAGGTGCTTTCTGAGGGGAGGAATGAGGTTTCCATGGAGTGCAGCTCTCCAGTCACCTTCACCTTCTTTCAATGTCAAGAGGCACAAAAATCCTGAGGAAGCTGAATTTGTAGAGAGGAGAGAAAGGGAGAGTCCAGCTTAGCTGCATTACTCTTTTGTGCTTTGGAAATGATTAATGTATTTGCTGGAACTGTTTACAGAAATGCTTAACTGTATTAAAGTCTCTTAAGAAAGTGCTAAATTCAAATTGATCAGAAATCCAAATACTAATCCTGTGGTAAGGACAGAAACAATGTTATGGAATTCAGTGGGCTTAATTTTAAGGCAGTGATTTTGAAACCATGAAAGACATAGCCAGCCAAGAGGATCTAGAACATCACTGTCCTGAAATGGGGACGTTTTTAATTAGCCATAGCCAGGGATGGAGGGGAGGAGAACCCTCCAGGAGTGTTCAGAGCATCGCATGGTGAACAGTACCAAGGAGCAGCTAAAGACAATCCAGAGCTTTTTGGAGACAAACTACAAGCAAAACACAGGTTATTATTGTAGTCACTGCCCCTTGCATTAGGCTGTTGGGTAGATGAGACTACTGACAAAGAAACCTTCCTCCTCCTACTCATAAAAAACAACAGAACCTTAGGCTACAGAGAGTTGATAGTCTTGTTAATATCAATTATACATAAAAAAATATATCTTTGCAATCGCTTTTCCTTATGAAATGTTCACTGCTGGCATGTTCATTGTAACACGAGGGAGAAATAATTTAATTAGACTGATTGAGGCATGGAAAAAAAAGAATCTCTGTTACGAGCAGAAGTTAAAGGTTGCCACTCTGTTGCTCAAAGTGTTTGAGAAGATGCCAAGTAAGTTCTTGTTTTTCCATGAGTGTTAGTGCTCTGCAGAACCCAGTGTTGATATAAATTTAGCTTCAGGCATGTACTTAAGGATACAGTATTCGAGATTGTGATCATCCTATAATGCAAAATAAAACTAAATTAAAAGCTGGCCCAGTGCATTTTTAATATTGATATGCAATAATAAAGCACCCATGGTATTAACCAGAGAGATCTATAGGGAAAAGCCTAGAAGGAATGCCCATGGTATTTATGAACTAGGACACTCAACAACTGATCATCAATGATTACTACAGGAGCACTTAAAGCCAACGAGGACCTGTTGTCCTTTTGCACTACAGGAACTCATTCATGCTTTAGAGCTCATGGTGACAGTCATAAAAAGCAGTAATTTTACCAGCTAATAAATAGATGGTGGCACAGCCAGCTCAGAGAGGTAACAGTGATGTGTGGTGCACTGTGACAGGCTGCTGCAGGTGCACTCCCAGCTGCTGGGGCTTTTCCCAAAGACCTCCAAGTGTGTTGTTTGGTAGAGGAGTAGGATGGTATGCACAAGGTAGGCACCAAGCCAGCCCTGACCAATCTGGGATGATACAGCATTCCCACACGGAGCCCCACTCTGTCTTTCACTGTCTTTCAGCATCCAGAAGACTGAAACATCAACGGATACTCTTTGTTCTCATAGAATATTTATGTCCTCATTAATCTCTCTCAACACCCCAGAATTTTATAGACATCTGCCATGGCCTCCTCGTTTGGCCCTTCCATGAAGCAAAGGGACCTTGGCACTTTCCCTCTCCTCTGTGCAGAGTGTTTAACACTGCTGAGCTCCCCTGTTTGCACCTTCCCAGCTCTGACACACCCCTGGCATCACCTCTGCACACTCTGCCCTTCCCTTCAAGCTGAGCATTCCATGAGTGGCATATTGCATTCTGTCGTCTTTTCACAAGTAATTCCTAACCTTCTATGTTTCTTTTGCATGCTACCTAACCACTAAGCTGATACTTTAAGAATTATCCCAAATTATTAAAAAATCTCTTTCATCAGCAATAATGGCTAATTTAAAACCCACCAACACATACAGCTAGTCAGGACTGCGTTTCCCTGGGTTTGAGTTTCATCTGGCATTGTTCATTCATGGTACTTTCTAGAACTCCTGACACTCACGGCAGCAGTGTAATCTCAACACTCTGGAATAACTCCGTTTCCTCCCTAATTCAGTAATTTTTCCAGGTCAGTTATGAACACAGGGAATGCTAGAAGTCCTAGTTACACTAATGGTGAAATCTGGTCAGTAATACCTGGAACGATCTGGGGGTTTTACCCTTTTATTTACAGTGGATACCTAGGTGACATTCATCTATAAATGCTTATTCTGTGACAGCTTGGATATTTTAGGAATCTTCAGTGAAAGGCTTTTTTCAACCTTTTGAAAATACAAACACCACAACAAGTAGATCATTGTTCTCAATCTGCTCCTTCAAAGAGCTCTAATGGAACAATACTTCCTCCGAAAAGAGGTACTGAGTGTTTTCTACTG
The DNA here is from genome assembly GCA_013396775.1 of Cephalopterus ornatus. Taxonomy (NCBI): domain Eukaryota; kingdom Metazoa; phylum Chordata; class Aves; order Passeriformes; family Cotingidae; genus Cephalopterus; species Cephalopterus ornatus. The sequence continues at coordinate 247,546 of VZRE01014602.1, forward strand.
AAATTATATTCATTCATAACTGAGAAATGTTATCATTTTCCCTTTTCATAAAAATACGTCTTGGATTAATATAAACTGCCAAAAGTGGCACCTCTGAGGATACAATTTCCTCTATCACTGGAATACTGTGACGGAAGCTCCATGGTAAGGAAAGAATGACTCTCCTATTTGCATAATCTAATAAACAGAGACTGTTCCTTGAAATAAAGTGAAACTTCTTAGAAAACAGAAGGTGTGATGAAGAAGGTTCTTGATGCATCCAGATTTCGCAATGCACTGAATGAAGTCCTTAGTTCTGCAACTAAGTGATGAAGCACTGTCCAAGGGGCAGGTCACAGTCCCAGCTTTTACAATATCCCCTCGGGCTGCCTTGGGATGTTCAGCAATACTTCCACTGCAAGTCTTGCATCTGCTGGATTCACCCAGCTCCATCTCTGTCAAATTAAATGCACCTAAATCACACTCTCATTATACAGGAAAATTTTACTCAATTCCTGGTCACTCATCATAGCGTGTTACACTCCAGATCCAGCTGCCAGATAAAACCTGGAGGACAATTGCCACACGAGTTTCCCCGAGTTAGTCATCCATTTTGCCCAGCACTTTGCCACGAGTAAAATTTGTCACTGCTGGTGCTACCATTTATCACAGAAACAACGTAATTTGCCCTCCTACAGAGAGCTACTGCACAGCTTCTCTGGTTTCCCTTACGGAGAACACCAGGCTGAGCTACACCAGAGCCCACAGGAACAGCAGAGCTCAGAGCCTGCTCTAAGGCATCACGCCAGTCCCTTCTAACCAAGGCCTAAAGGAACACTGCTCCTTCTGATTATGACAGACGTGTTTTTAAAGGGCTTGCAACACTTTTCTTTTAAAAAAATGTTCCAGCCATTTGCTCTGACTCATTTCTGAGCGTAGGTCCTAAAATAGGATCTGAGGACACTTAATTGCGTTCAGGACACGGGCAGGAGGAACGACAATAGTACCAAGAAATTAACACACAGCTCAGATCAATCATTACTCAATTTTCGGAGCTGGTGTTCTTCGAATGCCATGTGCCGAGAAACAAGTGACTTCATTAAGTTAAAATGGATCTTTAGCAACTATTTATAGGGCAGCTGCAGCCTGGTGTTCCTGACATCTGCAGAGGGGGTGATGTTCACATAGCCCTTCCATTCTTCAGCTTCTGTACCTTCTCAAACTTACCACAGCCCAAAAGGACTAAGTGCCAAAGAGGATTCTGCAGGGTATCTCTTCCTATTTCTACTATGAAAAATACATCTAAATCCTTCTTTCATCAACTCTTCACTTCATGATAGTTAGTTCTGACCTTAAAGAGAAGATATGCAACACCCTCAACTGCTCCAGTAATTAGAGACCCTATTTCCAGCATTAATATTTCTTATCCTATTTGTAGTTTTTAAGTAAGGGCTGAAACACAGAGCATCAGACAAGGGTGATTTGTAATTGATGTTTTTCTTTCTGTTTAATCAAAGTTCAATCCGATGCATCTTGAAAAGCCTTAGAACCGCAACGGCTCTTTGCTTCTGCTTTTGATCTCCCTGCAAAAGCATGACCACTACCAGATTCATTAAACACAGCGTGATGATTGCCCCCTGCTCAGGCTTTTTTCAGCACACGGCATCCACAGCAAGCTCACGTTAATTCTGCCATTCCTCCCACTGTGCAGACAGCCCTGTCTGCTGGGAACGTGCTAATCAGGCTCCGTAGGGCCGACTCACACACCATAAACATGTCACAACAGCAGGCTGAATTTACCAATTTGCCTTCCATTCCCGCTGTTCTCTTCCTCTTCTCACTTCCAGCTCCTGTTTCCATTTGAAGCAAAACAAACAGTTTTTCCAGCAGGAACAACTACATCTTATGGGAAAAAAAAAACCACAAAACACTCAAAGTCAAAAAGAAAAACAGCTGATTCTTTGCTAAGCATTCCTATGTTTTAGAAACCCATGATTTAGGAGCTAGTCACAGCCCAAAAGCGCCACTATTACCCTCCTCCTGGTTATTAAAACATCAACTTTTGCAATACTCTAGTTTCCAAATCTCAGTGCCAGTGCTTGGCCTCTAGGCCTTTTGTTTCTGGTGATGTTTAGTTAGCACAGGCACACTCAACTTATTCACGCCCTCCAACCACCCTCCTCATCCACTTGCTGAGCACAGACTGAACTTCTGAAGTCACTGCAAAACTTCAGCCAACCACAATCACTCAATGTTTTGTTAATGCTCACACTGGATGCAGAGCTCCTCAACTCTCTTCATCATCACTGGGGAAAAGAAGAGTTAAAGGTTTAGCTCAGAAGCAAACAGAATCTTTAAAGGACAAGAACCTTTTTCATCTGTCTCCTGCAAGAGATGAAAAAGGCTACAGGCTCCAAGTTATGCCATTAGTAGCTCCCCCAACCACAGGAAACCTTAGTCCTTCAGGCTCATTACAACCTACAAATTGTCAAGGAAACCCAAGCTCACCGGTGTGGAATGGCACTCGGTCAGGCGTGCCCAAGGTCAACCACCACAAATAATTCTCTTTTCAAAATCAATTGCATTAATGGGTGCATGGGGCAGTTGGTTTTAATTTGACAAATGACTGCATATAACTTCACTGGTGCTCCATATCTAAGGAACAATATTAAGTGTCTGAAGCAACCAAAACATTTGGAGAATTTAGCTACAAGAGAAGCAAACATAAAGATGTAGGACATCCAGGCTGCCAAGGGTTCTGCTGCCACGCTCTTCCCATGACAGCCGTGGCCCTGTGTTTCTCCATCAGCTGCTTCCCAGAGCGGAGATGGAATCACCATGCTCTGGCAGGATTACAGCCTCCTGAAAGCCTTGGCCTTTCCATGGATCTGTCAGAGGTTCAACTGAGGAGGCATCCATGCAGAAAAATGTCAGCCCCTGACAGTTCATGATGGACAACTCTATAAATATTAGAGAATTTTAACCAAACCTGACCACTGGGCCCATGTGCAGCTCGGGGAGACTGTAGAGCCTCTTGCCAAGAGACCAGAGTGCTCCCCACCTGAAGAGCACCAGCAGCACCTGCAGAGCAGGAGGCTGCCTGGGTCGGTGTGGGCCACCAGGACTGCCCTGGGCTGGCCACAGCTGCTTCAGATGGGCCAGTAAGAGCTCAGTCTCCGCCAAGGAGAGCAGGGACAGCCCACGTGTGGGAGGAGGACTGTGCTTCCATACCCTACAGAAGGTGTGGCTGGACACACAGTCTGAGAGACAGTAGCACAGCTCACCATTGGGTGACTCTCCTGAAAAGGATCTACTGTCAAGTCAATCCTGAATTCTGAACTCAACGCCAGAGAAAGAGCTTTTGCAGTGTCCTGTTCCTATTACAAAAACAACAAAAGTAATCAGCATAATTCAGAAAAATACTTTGTGAACAGATGAAACAGTCTAGCCTTTCTCCACTGTGTTTTTCAAGCCAGTTTATTATTGTCTTAAACTAGGCAACTGGTCTTCCTTTTCACAGCAGCACCTTTTCTGGCACTGCTTATCATTAGCAAGCATATGCATGGCTAAGTGAGTATTCTTCTATTCCAGCCAATGGATCACAATATCCCCCCCAAACAGGAGCTGTTTATGTAAAAAAGAATATCCTGTATTTTCCGTCCTCTTTGTAATGTTGACAACAGTTTGGCTATCTTCTGCTTTCTGTATTGCACTTACCTGAACACCTTCCTTAGAGACACCGGTGCAAAAAAACCCTCAGCAACCCAGTTTCTTAAAACAATAACTGCATTTGCATAGCTTTAAATATTCTATACTCCTACCAAAGGACACGGGTCACCCATCTTTAAAGAACCTTTCATAAGCACAAAGCGTGATCACATTTCTACAGTTTACCAGCATACCTCAGCTGCTGCTTTTGCAGCTCATTAGTTCTCCTACAGTTTGCCAAAAAAGCACTGAGACTGGTAGGGGAGGACTGACAGACATGTACGACAGCAACATTCACTGCCAGCATTTCAGAGTCAGTTTAGAAAGCACTTCAAAAGATACAACTTTATGCACAAATAAATGAGTGACACATTTTCTCTGTAAAAGCTGAGGAAAGCAATGTCAAGACAGAAACACAAATATCTGACTTTTCAAAGACTGTGCACATTTGTTAGCAAACTAAACCAGGGACAAATTACCTGTTCTGCAGAGAAATAGAATGACAGGGGGCAAGATGTTAGCAACATATTTCAATTACTATAGAAAAGTGAAAGTATGTTTAAGATTCTTCTCGCCAGAACACTGAAACCTCAATGAGCATTTTCTTAAGAACTCTGTTGATTTTTCTGCCACTGTATACAAGACTGAAGTGAAAGAGCAGGTAAAGCCAGAGTTTTGTAACAACTGTGCTCATAACTGTGAGCATTTAAAACTTCATACAGCCTTCCTCTACCAGCTTCAAATGTACACAGAATTCTGTTACATGCAGAAAATGGAATAGGTAAACATTTGTTGCAATAAACAGCATGACTTGGGAATTTTAGAGTACCTCAAAAGCACCAAGTTGGAAACTTCCCCCCAACTTGAAAAAACCCCATACCTTGATAAATGGTCTTGTAGCCTTGCTGATACTCATCTCCTTAAGCCAAGGTCTGCAGCAAGTAGGTAGCATGGAAGGTACAACCTTTCCTATGCCTCTTTCATCTCCATCTGAATTTCATAGTATGAAATCTAAATACAATCCATCTCTGCTGGAAAAATATAACCAGACTGCCAGCTCACTTCACAGACTAGACAGGAATTTATTCAGGTCATTCCATCCCAGCGCAATATGCCCTATTTAGGCAGAAAATTAATTTATTAAGAATCAGAAATAAGCCTTAATTTGACTACATTTACTTCTCCCTACACTACAGATCCATAAGTGCTAAAAGCACAGACATTCACAGATAACGAGAGCCCTCAGGGCTGAAAATCCCTCTGCTGATGTTCAGCTGTACCTGCACCCACTGCCCATGGGACAGTCACTTAAGCTCGCTTTATTCTCACCACTTTGAAATTCCTAGGTCCAAAGAGCTCACTTTCCTCATAAGTGTACCCAAAACTACAAAATTGCTTCCACGGAGAAAAAAAGCTGGGTCATTGTCACAGGACAGTCCCTCCTGGAGGGAACTGAAGGCCCCACATGCAAACGGGACCCTCTGAGGGAAATTGCTGCCTGCCGGAGCCCGGGTTAAAGACGTCAAGAGAAGGATTCCCAGCCTGGCACAGCCCTCAGACCATTGCCCATTACTGATTTGTCAGGCAGAGAGAGATGAAGGGGCAACCAGAAGTCTGAGGACAACCAAGTCCTGGCTCAGTGTGGGGGGCCCAGCTGACTGGGGGTTGGCAAATGGGATGCCCATCTACAGGAAGGGCCAGAAGGAGGATCCAAGGAACTACAGGCCTGCCTGTCTGACCTCAGTGCTAGGGAAAGTCTTTTCCAGCCTAAACAATTCTGTGATTCTAAATGCTTGACAGGAAGGGAAACTGGTTTTGCTTGTAAAATGAATGCTTTAATACTAACTGAAGTAATTCAGTCAAGGAAAACACCTTGCTGCAGGAGTTATATAACCAAATAATGAGTGAACTGTAATAAATGCACTCGGATTTCAAAGAGTTGCATGTTGCAAACCTCAAATGTATCTTTCAGATACACTGGAAATGATTCATAATGCATTTAATTATCTACCCGTCAGTTCTTGAAAACTGAAGCTAATAGTGATTCTAGTAATTTATTTAAATAAAGGATTAGTCAGTTCAGGGAAAGCCTACTGATCTGACAAGCAAGCCATCTTTTCTCTAGGCTGATCTGAAAAGAAAGCACTTCTGTGAGCTGGGGTATGATTTTACAATTACTGTGCACTTTGAGGTTCACCTGGTTTAGGTGTCTTTTCCTTCTGGCCACTTCAGAGTACTATGTCTAAGTGGGTTACGAACAACTTGGACTGTAAGAGCCAATCTTCATATAACAGAATTAGATACTGAAAAGATCAACAGTGTCTTCCTTACCACAGTGGGCCTCTTGTAACAGCCCCCAGGCTCTGGCTTCTCAGATACAGCCTTGGTCCAACAGCAGAACTGTCATTCAGTTACCTTATATTCAGAAAGCTGAGCAAGTCCCACAATGTAGTATATTAATGGCAAGAAAGAATCTCTGATGGCACAGCTGTGCCACAGCTAAGACTACAGAAACGTTAAACTCCAGCTTCCCTAAATACAACACTCAATATGCTGTACTATAATTAATAGCCTCATCTGCTTACAAATGTGTCACAACTATTTTTGCAACTAATCTCTCAAATCCGAGAAAAACAGATATTCTGTACACACAGATACTCTGGTTGGTATCTTTGGATCCCCAAGTATTCCATCTGTATCAGAAGAGCTTCAAGTACTAGATCTGCATGTTCAGCTGAACATGTTGTAAATTTTCTTACCAGATGCTGCATATATACTTGCATGTAGATAAGCCCAAATTAAAAATAAGGGTGTTTAATAAAAACACCAAGTATGTATCTCCCCAAGGAGGTTGTTTTAGAGCTCAGGACTGCTTTACCTGCTGCAGGGAAGGAAGAACCAAAAGCAAGATGGGATCTCTCGAGAACAGACCCCAGTGCCCGGGGTCTATGCACATGTGATGAGGCCACAGCATCACAAGCAGCCTGGGCAGAGAAAAATCAGGTTTGACCAAGGGACAGTTTGTTTGATTTCATTCTGATCCCCACAGGAAAGACCCTCAGCACATGATGAGAATAACAAGTAGTTCAGAGAAGAGAGTAAGAACTGAGCTGCTGTTGGCATGTCCTTCCTTCAGCTTCTCTCAGGGGGCCAGCAGTCGGAGAGCTCAAGGCACAGGGCAGTGCAAATCCCAGGGCACCACACATCTCCAGCCACACATCTGTGCTGTGGCCTGAGCAGGTCACTGTTCCCGATTCAAACACTTGAAGGGAACTTTTTCCACAAAATCACATCTGTGATCCTAACAGTGATTCACACCTGATCCTGCTCTTGATAATCCCACCATGCTTCCTGGTCCTTTTCTTTCTTGCAAGGCACATTATCCTGTATCCATGCTGCATTTATGTCTTGAGTGTGCTTTCCTTTGAGGAGGTGTTATGGGTATAAATGTACCTTAGCAAAGCAAAGCTTTGAAACACGTATCTTAAGAGAGTATTAGAGTTCAGAGCAACACTAAGTCCAACACACCTATAATATTCCTAATTCAATCTCTCCAATCACTTTGTAGCCTTGCAAAATGTCTGAGCTACAACCTACTTCAAGCTAGGCCAAGAAGCCTAAAATCCTTACTGGATTACTGGGTATTCCATCAAGCAAGAGACATAGGAAATGAACAGGAATCTTTCCCGGATAATACCATGCATTCGTTCCAAAGGATTAACTTCATTTCTGTAACTCCCTAGTTTAACTGCCTCAAGGGAACACTTATTTCATGCAGTTTGAATCAAGGACATTTATCTAGCATTCTGTATTACTGAACAAAAGCAAGCTGAAAAACATTGAACATCTCAAATTTTACTCACACGTGCTACAGACATGGACTTTTGTAGAGACAAGTAGGAAGTCATGGATCTGTTGCAGACAAGCACCCTATAATCTACAGCAGCTCTCCAGACTTCAGCCCCTCGACAAGGTGTTAATATATGTTGACAGCAGGATAATGCAAAGCCCCTACTTTTAACACTCCCACTGCATCTTAAAGGTGCTCTCTCCTCTGAGCTTGTGTGTGAGCTTCACGTGGGGAAGACCTTTCCTCATACTGACAAACTGAAAAAGAGAATTTTTGCTATACTAAGTAAAATACCTTGGACAAAAAAAGGTAGCTTTTGGTATTATTATGTGTGTACATATGTAAACACACAGTCAGGCCTGAGTAAGCACACTCATGGCTAAGCATCCCAGAGAAAGCAGACAGGCAGTACAGGGGACAGACATAGAATGCTTTGGAATAGATAAATCATCTGCAAAAAACATCTCTTGATACCCTCACTCCTTGGACCTTGCTCCTGAACAAGTCAGGAGTTAAAATGCCATATGCTATTTTTAGTAAATGTACAGAATCACAGAATACACTGAGATGGGAAGGGACCAACAACGACCATCGAGTCCAACTCCTGGCCCTGCACAGGACCATCCCCAGGAGTCACATCCTGTGCCTGAGAGGATCATCCAAATGCTCCTTGAGCTCTGGCAGCCTTGGTGCTGTGCCCACTGCCCTGGGGAGCCTGTTCAGTGTCCAACCACCCTCTGAGGGAAGAACCTTTTTCTACTATCCAACCTTAGCAAACCAATAAAACCAATTTGGAATGGATCCTAGAGGGAGGAAGGAAAGGAAAACAAAGCAACATGAGTGTCCTAATCCTCCTGACAAGGGATTCCAACACCAGTATGACTCCACCAATGTCTGGACCCAGAGGAACAGCGGAATGGGGAGCACAGTACTCAGGAAAAGGGACAGAGAAGTGTGTGTACCACAGTTTTAACTACACTGTCATTTTTTTCCTGTAACAGTTAGATCTGAACTAACAACAATTTGACTCTCAAGATTTCACTTCCAATAACAAAAAATCCTTGCCTTTACTTAGAAGGTGGTGCTTTCTCTGTGCCCATAAACAAGATTTTTAGCATTAGATAGAAACAGCAGAAGTCTTAGTAACAAAGCAGAAGAACAAACCAAACCAATTCCTCTCTGCAACTGTTGTGCAGCTTTCACTGTTAAGCCAGAGTTGGCCATAGTATTTTCTTCTTTTCATAAGTGTGTAATTGAAAGCAACTGTGATATCCTCTCTCACCTCATGTCATCCAACCATCCCTAAATCAATGCAGACAAAACCTTCTCTAAACTCCTTTCAATTTGCTGTGAAATTGGAGAAATTTTCTTAGAAAGGAGGATGACTGTATACAGCTTTGTCAAATGGCAGGATGGGAAAATATCAGCGAAGCATATAAACAACAATAAAGAAACTTAGGCTAACCCAAGGGTACAACTAGAAGGCAGAAATGAGGATGGATAGCAAACAAGGCTTCTTGACAAATGAAAAGCATTTGGCACTCTCAAGAAAACTGCTGTGATCTCTGTTCCTCCAGAGGTTTGAAACTAGATGCAATAAAATGCAAGAGAACCATCTTGTACTGGCAAGGAAACAAATTATATGGTCAGTCCTCTCTATTCCTGATTTCCATTTCTCTGAAGCATTGCATCAAGACATTGAACTAATATCCTGTGTGTCCACTGAAGGCTGGGAATTTTCTGCCTTGCTGCTGCACTACTTGCAGCTTTCAACATAAATTCTGCCTCCACTACACTCACAGGTGGGAGAACTGGGACCTGCTCCACATCAGCATCAGGAAACACTGAGACGTTCTGGCTCCCTACTCAAAGTGCTGTGCTGTCACCACTTGACTGGTCACAGTTCAACACTCAAGAGCTGTAAATTTACAACTCAACTTTAGGCTTCAAAACATTTGCTGTAGTTTACCTGTGTAAAATCCAAGCCGTTTGCTACAGAATCCAAATGCCAGAAGGACTCTTGTGCTCAGCAGACACGGCAGCAACTGTTCCACTGACCAAAAGTCCCAGGAAAACCTTCATTCAGTTTCTACAGGTGCTATATACAAATAAACTTACACTTTAAAGTAGCAAAAAGCCTCACCCACACTATCAATAGGATTATAGGACATAAGTATGTCTGGCACCTTTTGCCAGGGCTGAGATATGAAACAATAGCTTGGGTTTAGTGCCAGCTTTATTCCCATGTACCCAGCCTAACTGGTCTGCTGGGCACAGTGCAGCAGGAATACTCCTGCCAGCAGCCAGGAGACAAGAGTTACCTGTCAAACCCAGCAGCACAAACCCCAGGGCTGGCACCTGCAGGTCCCTGTGGTATGCACCAAGCACGAGCCCATGCCATCACTGCTGTGAATTGTGCCAGCAGATTCAGCACTGCCAACAAACCTCCTGAAACCACAGACCTGGCTTTAATTTGATGCACTGGCACATTTCAGCAATCCTCGCTTGTGTGTTCCTCAACCTTGCTGCCTGAGCCTGCGTGATAACAGGTTTTCAGGGAAGTGTAATAGTCAAAGCCAGCTGAAATTAACCCTGCTTTTAATTAAATAGCAGCTACAGCAGTTCCTCACACAAGAAACTCCAATTTTAGATTTCTCTACAGAAATCTTATCTCAAGAACCATGCATTGCCATGGAAGAGCCATCATTAAGTAACCAAAAAAAAAGAAGGTCCAAATTAAAATTCTATCATGAGCTACATTCGCTGCTTAAATCATCATTAACTAAGTTACCATCCGAAAATTCACCCAGCTAATTCAGACCTCTCAGCTAAACATATAAAATGGCCTCTTTGGTGAGGAGGACAAAGGAACACTGACAAAGAACTTCAGAATTGGAAACAATTCGAAACTGTTGAGAGCATCTCAACTCTAGTTTTTTCCTTTAATATCTACAGGATCAGATTTTGTTTAGGAACTAAAATAGGTCTTTCTTCATGAAATTTGAGGTAGCAGCTGAGATACACTAGGTCCTGAATTTAATAACCCAAAGCAACTAAAGAATTTTATTCATTTGCTTTTAATAAAATCCCGTTCCTTTATAATGAGCATAATTTAAATCTTCATACTTGATATGCTTCAAAAAATAAATCAAGAAATATTGTAAAAATTGTGGCAGATGTATCAACCCAAAAGGTTATCACTAATGAATCTATTGAAAAAGCAGTTTAACACCATTTTTTGCCACCATGACAAATACGACAAGCTTGCAAATGAACACATTGGATACATAATGTTAACATCCATGTTCTGTCAGGTCCTCCTGTGACTAATCAAAATGCAGCTTTGATTGCTGTGACTAATAAATAATCCTGGCTAATAAAATTGCTGTATCTTGTAATTATGGCAGTGTGAACACTATCTTAATTATAGCAGTTTCAGAGCCTCATCCATCAATCAGTGATGAGCAACACTCCTAAAGGTTCACGAGCAGAAGGAAAAAGACCCGGTTGCCACTCGCAAAGATGCTCAGCAAAGCTCAGGGACACTCACTCCACTTCATAGAATGTGTAACCACGGTCATCAGTCAGTACCAAATTTTGGAGTGCAAAGTGTGCTCAGACCTGGCTTCCAGCTGTCCACACTGCACTTGTTGGGATGAACACAGCAAGCTCCCATAGTATTTGGAAAGAGAGAAAGCAGTTACTTGGATACACAAGTGGTATTTCAATTTGAGACTTTTAACACCGGGAGTGCCACTGCAAGGCCAGATATTATTCTACTTGCAGAGATATTGCACCCCATGATGTAAGTGATCCAGACATAGGCAGGAAAACTACAGCATTCAGGCTTTGGGAGATTTATCTGAACACAGAATGAATGGTACCAACAATCTCTTCCTTCCAGCTGCCACCCAAAATAAATGTATTCACGACATTTTGCTAGAGTTTCTCGGTTTGAGCTAATACTGGAAAAGTCTCACAACATATTAAGAAGTTAATTGTGAAGTGGAGGGAGAGTTTTAAATCAAATTTTTCTGAAACCTCAAACTTACCTGCATTCTTTTCCACCAATTCTAATACTCTTGGAATTTAGTGACACTTTGATGCTCATGGAACGGTAGTTACAGGGAAAGAAATTGTTGCTTTTCAGTGTGGGATATAATGACTAACCAGCAGCTTTTCTCTTCTATTTCTGTGGCCAAGCATGTTTCTTAAATCACACTTCATAACAGTGCAAAGGCAGTAGCCAGCAGAGTTCAGGCACTGTTTACTTCCCCTAATTATGAATTGGAAAAGAAGAAAGAAGGTGTCTCTCCCCATTTCCTGCCCTACCCAGGGTGTTGATCAGACCAGTGCCACCATTGTACTTGTTAGTTTTAAAAGTACTGTTGTTCCAGTGCCAGCATTAAGTATTCCTCCGGAGGGCTGAACACAGTTTCTAATAACCAAGATGGTGAAAAGGGAGTCTCTACTTCTGCAGAAAGCACAGACTGCAGGAACTGTCAACATGTTAAGTTCTAAAAACCAGGGCAGCATTACCATGCAAACCATACACAGCACAAGCTCCTGAGCGTGAGGGCAATACAAAAAAAACAAAACTACTTCATTACCTGCTTGTCAAAGCCAGAAGCCAAGGCAAAAACCAGGAGATTTGAAGACACAGGCACAAGGAAACTGACCTCAGCAGGAGCATGAATGGCAGGAGGGCACCAAAACTGCAGAGAACTAAGGCTGGACATGCAAACTGCTTCACTTTTATTATCATCCAAGGAGGAAAAGCAGAATGAAAGCAGATAAAAAATTGTAGTGCACTCCAGCAGGGTAGTGAAGGTCAAACTCAGCAAGAGACAATGCATTCTAATGAACATTTCCTTCATTCAGTACATCTTTAAATCCCACTAACATATTAAACTGCTCCAAAAAAGACTTTATCAGACATACAAACTGTAGAAATATCTTACTTTGTCCTGGCAGAGCTTCTCAAGTGCAAGTATCAGAAAGAGTCTTAGGACATGTATCTACAACCAGAAAAAAACCAGTTATCCTATGGAACAGGAACCATCACTGCAAGGAAACGAAGTTATCAGTCAACACTATTCCTGTAAGAAATAAAAAAGTCTTCAAATTTGTGTCGAAACACGAGTACAAAGTCTGCTGCCGAAGATCAGACCTGCTCATTTGAAAGCTAAAGCTAACATATCTGGTAGGATGGAATAGATCCCCGTGGCAGTGGATTAGAAGGCCCACTGAATATCAACTGAATGAGGGTTTACATGCATTTATTCAATACACACACATGGGTTTGGATCAGTACAGCTGGTCCACTGCTCACATTGTTGTTCCAAGGTCAGTGCTCAGCACCTTGCAAAGCCAGACCCAGAGAGGGAAATGCACATAAAACAAACAGTTAAGAGCTTAAAACAGGGCCAAACAAGCATGCAATACCAAAAAAGTCAAACCAAAATAACAAAAAGCCCCCCGTAACGCCAGAGGCATGAAAATTAATTCCATGTACTCATGGTTTTCCTGCCTTTGCTCCATCGGCGTGGGGCAGAGTGACATCAGGGCAAGGATTTATGTACAGGAGACAGCTATAACCGAGTCTCCAGCTTTGAACTGGGACGTGCATCCACCATCCTGTTGTGTATAACACACCTCATACTGCAGACCTACTGCAGTGGACCCAACACACCTGTGATGGGGAGGTAAGGAACAGAGTCTCAGTTCATGAGTCCCTTGTTCCTTTCTCTGCCATCCAGAGCCGGCTGTCAGCTCAGGACACTGCAACACACTGAAACTCACGTTTGTGAAGCTACATTTCTGAGCCAATTAACATTTAAATAGCTCCTTTTTATGACGCTTGAACAGACAGGAATCTGGTGCAGGAAAATTCTGCTGGTTTTTCAGCTGCCAGTTTTTCCCTCTTTAAGCGTGTTTTACCTTCAGGTATCACAGTTGCAACATAGTGTAACTAAAGAAGAGAGTTTAAAGAACTTATGAAATTTCATTTCTAATTCTTAAAAGAAAGTTTTCCAGATTCTATTCCAGTAAAATTGATGCCTTCCAAGGCATCATCCAAGTCTGCAGAAGAGGATATATGAATGATTAATGGATGAGAACACACTGTAGGCCTAACAGCTGATAATGCCTCTTCACAACAAAAAACCCAATGAATTGAAGTTGCATGCAGTACACACTGTATTCCCAGCTCTTAATATTGCTATAAAATGTGCTTTAGGCCTTCCAAGTCACAGACTGTAAAGATGGACAGACGGAAGGAAAGTGTGAGGAAACAGTGCAAATGACCACACTATACACACTATATATTATTTCTCTGTGGCCATGGCCAAACAACTTGAACCTAGAGTGACTTGAATAGAGGAAAAATCACTCAAAAATGCACAGGCAGACACCTGTCTCCTGTTACCTACACACTCAGCATATTCTGCCATTTCAGCATTTAGATATTTTAATCTTCTCTTCACACTCTCAGCCTTTACCACAATCTGCCTCCAGGGTGGGACCATATTCAGAGCAGCTATGAAATAAACAGTTCTTTTCATACTGTTTTAATCTCTTTTAATTTGGCCTTCTTCACTACAGCACAGATCTTCAGCTGCTAGTCTTTGGTTTAAAAGCAGGCAGCCATGTCAGACAATTAGCAAAAGGTGTACCTGAGGGCTTTCCTGGGTAATTTACAGCTTGACTGACCTGTAAGAAATTATTGCGAAATAAGTCTATGGTAGCTGAAAGTAATGGTTGTTTGTTCAGTTCAGCACTACCTAATTACTTTTCCTTTAGTTCAAAGCAAAGAGGAAATAATTTATTCTTCAACTTCAAAAGAAACTACGAGGATGAGAAATGTGAAATTCTTAGTATGTTAAAAAAGCAATACCTGCAAAAATCCCTCACCCCTCTTCTGTTTTATAGACATAGGATAGTTTCCTTTCTAAGTAGGGTACAGGAGTCTAATGAGTACATGAAGTGTATTACACAAAAATAAATGGCATTATGGCTTAAAAGATGGAGCGGTTTGTACTGCCCATGTAAGTGTTTGTGACAGCCATCCCCACTGGATTCCATTATACGCTTACTGCCAGCCATAAAGGAGGCCTGAAGCTGATTCAGCGTATCCCATACTTCTACAAACGTGGATCTGAACAAGTTTCAAACCTAAAAAGAGCATAGAAACTAAAATTATTTTAAATCTAATAAGCATCTGTTCCCATTTCTCTCACAATGAGCAAATAAAATAAATATATGGTGACATTTGGCCTGAGTGCATTAAAAATCCATCTTTTTGTCTTGTGGATCCTGAACCTTAAGAGACCATATGGGGCATGGGGCTTACAGGGAGCTATTGAGCACTGCCCACTTCATTGGGTTCTTTTCCTCTTTTACTGTTGGCCAAGAGATACTGTTCGCAGACTCCAGAATAAAACTGTATCTGTACTGGAGACATGCCCATGTATACGTGTGTAAATATATATATATATATGTATATCAGCCAGTGAGGTGAGCTCAAAATGTGACTTTTAAACGTGAATCTGCACAACAGGAAATTGGAATACAGGATTCTTTAGCTCATCTAGGGATAATTTTATTGCAAAGAAATATTTTCTATAAAGGCCTCTGAGATAATTCCAGAGTGTTGTAAATGCTGCATCTAACCCCATAACAACCACAGTACAGAGCAACTATGAGCTTGGACTGACCAGAGCAAGAAGCAGAATAATGCAAGGTTAAGTAAATCCAGGAAAAATAGATGCCTACCAGGGACAAGATCTAGTCTTCAATTTGCAAGCTGTACTAACTTTGCAATCGCTCTAGTTCCAAAACATTCTCTATGTTCCCAAAAGCAAAGCATTCATGGTGCATATCAGGGAAACAAAAATACTCTGTTATTCAAGCTGAATGACTGAGCTGAGATACCATCTGGACAGAGATGTTCTGTCCAGGCCTAATTTCCTAACAAATTGATTTTGCCCATTTGGTCAACATACTTCTCCCTTTTTCTGCAATTTGAATGACCTGGTTTACCCCAGAAACATTTTTTTCCAAAGTGAATTTCCAAGTGAAACTAATCTGTGCAGAGAATATTTGTGTGCTTTTCCTATAGAGGCAGAAAGAAACACCAGTACACAACTTCTGGATTCCCCACTACAGCACCGAACAGAGTTTGCCAGCAGCCTACAGAAAGGTATTTACTGAATACATTGAAGAGAAGGCAAAGGGAACCACAAAGCTCACTGATATTCCTTAAGCAGAGAGAGGATTAATTTATTTAATAGATTGCTGACTTACCAACTTACACCTGATGCATAAGTGCTTCCTCTTTTCTTCACCAACTCCTGTTCAGCTGAAACACGTCTGCTTCTACCCCTAACTTGAGCTGTAATCACTGGCTTTTAGTTGTGTGTGCTGATGAGTTTTTTTTACAGCTCTTGCTTAGAAGTAGTTTTTGCCTCCTCAATGCAAATTCTGCAGTTATGGACAATTACCAGGCTGGGGAAGGGCATTTGGAAAGGGGACAACAGCCACCTTTAGACTACGGATAAGATCTTTACAGCTGTTATTTAGCTTTGGTTTTCTGTTTATAGAAACTTATGCAAAGACTGTGCCCGCTTTCCCTCCTGAGTCTGCCCTCAGGTTTTCAAGACTTACTCGACTAGTGCCAGAGGAATCAAAGATAACTTGGTTCCGGAGAGTTTTATCAAGACTGATGGGCAGAGAAAGCAAGTCTGTAAGTGTTCAGGCTGGAAAAAACTTCCCAATGCAGACTTCCATGAAATACCCAGAAAGAAAACTTGAGCTTTGGAGGGAGTACCATAAAAAGCATCAGAACCAGCAGCTGTCAACCCCACGACACATCTTTAAGAAAAATGATTTTCAGGTATTGCTGCAAGCACGAGAACATATCTTCTTCCTCCCTTATTCCTCCCAACTGCACATCACTTCAAAAGGACCTGTAACGCTTGCAGATCTTAGCTATTTCTATTGAAATGGCACCTAAAAGATGCTGAGTTGATGATTTCACAAACAGAAATCTTGAGCACGGGAACAGTGTGCAAGCACAGCAGTGTCACAAGCACCCTGCAGATCCTCCTTAACCTTCTGCTCAAAACAACTATAATTAGAAGAGATTTGTGAAATCAAGGGTACAAAACATGAAAAGTTGAGGCCCTCTCTACGCTGGTGAAGACTGAAGCTATCAGCATATGTGGAAAATGAAACTATTCAAATACCCGGTAGCAGGACCAATACATTTAAACAAACAAACAAACAAAACCAAAACCAAACACAAAACCAAAAAACCTAACCAAGCCTGGGTCAAACCTGCATTCAGGTTTCACTTCCAGACAAGCCTGAGGAACAGTGGCAGGCTGTGATGGTAGATTGTATCTGTTTTGGAACAGGTATGGCCAAACTTCCTCCTCCTGCCTCTTGCACCAAGGAGAAGGCTGTCAGTTAAATGGTTATTGCTAGGAAGCTTAGTCTGACCCTAGTCCTGATCTCCTGCCACTCCACAGCCATCAAAGCAATCTCAACCTTTGGGAAATTAATCTGCCACTATGCAGCACTTGACAGACTGAAAACCTGACAAGTAGGGAGCTCACGGAAGCAAATTTATCTCCCTCCCCCGCTCGGCAAACATGTTACTGCTGATCAGAGAGGCAGTGCCTAAGTGCTTACATACAGCATTAGTTCCTGAAATGCTCTCAGGCATTCTTAAGTATTATCAAGTTCCTGGATGTAAAACTATGGGTACATTAGTCTGGTATTTGAGCAATCAAGAATTCCATTCATTAGTGCTCTGATTCAATGACCTTACACACATAATCAATGGCTAAACTGATAAATGGGAAGACTTCTTAAAAATCTATTTCTTGAATGCTGGAACTAAATGTTTTATTCTTGACAGCTGTAATTTATAATTTAGTGACGAGAACATTTGTTCCAGCTGTTCAGAGCCATTTCACACAGCAGAAAAGGGAGCACACTGTATTTCCAAAGCCAGACGCTACATTTGGATTGGGAACTGCCTGATTTATTTAGCATATCAAGTTATTAGCTAACTCAAAACAATCAGAAGACATTCTTAATGTTCATAATTAGAACACTCATCATGGGAGTTATGAGGCTGGAGTTCTTTAAACCTTCAGAAATAATAAAGTGCCAGAAAAAAGTAAAACAAACTAGTAGCTTTTAATGTCAGGGCATAATTTTTTCATGTGGCTAAGTAATATCCTCCCTTTAATTGGGATGATTCATGCCATGTATGCTCTATGCCAGTGCTTTAGCATTCAGTTCACATGTTACTGTATCTGATCTTTCTGGGTCTAATAATAAACATTTCTAGTGTTTTTTATTTTCATTTCCCCTTACAGCTAGCAAGGAGGACTTTGCTAGGTGTCCCAGCAGTTCTAGAGATCAGACACACAGCAAGCACACTCATCTTTTGAACTCAGTAATCCCAACCCAGGTAAAGAATAAGAATCTTCTTTACCTACATGAAATCAGTATGAGGGATTGGGAAGAGACATTTGGCCTTGAACCTCCAGTTTGTGTTGAAAGATTCTGTAAATCAGCAGCAAGGTCGTTCATTCTTCCCCTCTTTTAGGGAACTGACTCTCCTGCTCCGAACAATCTGAAGATATAGCAATGGTTGTTGGGGCTTCTCTACTTTGCATTCCATGTCTTCCCTCCTACCCTGCATGTGAGAGAGAGGGTAAACTCGCTGCTTCACTGTGCATCTTCGCTCCCCGGGGCTGTGCGATGTTTTACATTCTGTCCTGGGAAGCCAGTTTGCTGCAGATGAATGGGGATGACTTCTTAGATGCCTGGGGGCCATGAGAACCAACCCTACATATTTCCAACTGATTTAAGAACCTGATAAAGCTGGTTTGACCTGAATGGTCAGGTGCCCATCTCCTGGTGGTAAACAATTCAATTGGTGTCATATTGAAATGGCAACACAAGCAACTACTCGTTACTGTAATTACACTGGTGGAAACCTTAATTCTGCATGACTATTACATTTCTCAGGTGCAACTTTGTAAGGTGTAAGATCAGTCTCGTGCCTTAACCAGAGAGCACACGTTCCACCTTACTTGAGGATCTTCAAGTTAAGGGAAGATCAGCAAGGTATTGAAGGGTATCAAGATGGAAGTCCAACAGCACACCCACAACTCCTAAATACCAACCCACTCACACATGCATAACTAAACTGTAAGAGTCAGGTGCTCAGGAATGCAATACTTGTGAGGTTTTTCAGTATAAATGAAACTTACTGATCCCACAAAACACTCTCCCCTAAATCGTTCTTTATAAGGAACACCACTCCCTTCAGACAAACACACCATTCCCAGCAACTTCCACGTGTGGACACGTGCTCTCAACTACTCCCTTAACCTCTTTGGTCTCTGTCCGTACCACGCTCTTACCTTTCATGGCTGAAAGTAACATGAAAAGATTCTTCAAAGAAAAATTTCAATATTTTCTGAGATTCCTCTTCCTCTCTACAGTTGCATATAAAGGGTCAGTATGTTCTTTGTCATTTAGTCCTTTATTGCTTAGAATGCAAAAGCACAGCCCTTATGAAAAGGCTGGCGGTGACCCAGCTTTGTTGAGTTGTTTTAATATTGCAGAAGCATGTGGGACACACTCACTTTTATCTTCTGGTTTCTGTAGTCTTTTAGAATTACGCGCAACATTTTGATTTTCACAATACTGCTGAAACCATAACACAATCACTGCAAACCCAAACACAACATTCCCGTTTCATTGCCTGGGGCTACAATTTCCTGCCTCTGTATCCCTGCGCCCCAGTGAGAGGAGATGGCAGCAGCAGCAGTCAGCATCCTGGCCTTGGGGGCTGGGGTCCAGCCGTGGAGATGCTCTGCAGACCTTCCCCAGTGTCCCACACACATGGAGAGGCTTTGAACTAATGACAAACAAATTTACTGCAGGAATCTTAACACTAGTTTGCTTGGGCAGGATAAGCAGCTGTCAACTCACAACTGCCTGATTTCTGACCCTGAATTAGCACTGAAGAAGATCAGCTGAGATCCCGAGGGGTGGCCAGTTCTGCTGTGAACAGTTGCAGCAGTGGTTTCCCAAATGAACTGAAGCCAAACATAAGGCAACCACAGCAGGAGATAAAAAGGCCCAACACAGCCCCCTGTGCTACCTCTAACAGTTGCCAAAGCCAGGGAACTAGGAAGGCATAGGAGAATGGGTCACACAGACAGCGACACTTACCCTGAACCCGTCCTCTGACAGCTTCATTTCACATGCCCCAGTCCTTGTTCTGAGTTAGAGACACCAAACTCTACCCACTTTCTCCATGCCACGTGACTTGACAGCCCTTTATTATCACTTTCCTCAGGAATCTCCCTTCCATGCTGAAGGGCCTAAGCCTCACTTCATTTACAGAGCCCATTCCAAGATTTCAAAAAGCCTTGCTGTCTTCTTACTGCTTCATCTAGTTTTACCATATTTGGGATTGGAACTAAAGGAACCATAACTGCATACAGTATTCAGAATGCAAAAGTTTTGTGCATTAATATCAGCATATAAAGCAGTTAATGCCTCCTCAAGTTGCTCTCTCTTATTGTCCTAACAGCTCTAATATTTGAGATACCTGTTGGACCATTCCTGAGCACTGAGATGGCATTTCTCTCGCAGTCCAAGTTCTTGCTCAAGAACCAGCTCAGAGCCCAACCAACTCTCCCTCATTCTGATTCCCTCCTCCCCATATATAAAGCAATGTTTCACTGTGTTTATCTACACAGTCGTTCTGTATTTCACTGCCCAGTCACTCAGGTTCACTTGGTTCTTATAAAATTCTTCAGTCATCATCAATAATTCAAAATTATTCAGGGCAGTAATGAATAACATCAAGTATTCAGCTCTTCCCAAATCATTTATGCATCTGCTGACCATCATGGGTCCCAAAACAGATGCATTTGCTAAATCGTTAGAAAAGCTCCAACACTTTGCACAGCCTGACTTCTTACAAAAGCCAGGCTGACTCTTGTCTCTGCAACAAGTTTATCCCTGTATCCTGTAATTCCATTCTCAGTATACCACTGCATAGCAATTTCCTCTTGTGCATATCTCAGGCCCATCAGCCTGCAGTTTCCCTTATCACATTTCTAGAAAGCCATATCACATTTGCCATCTTTCAGTCCTCAAGCACCAGAGTGCTTTTATGCAATACCACAGTTAGTCTTGCTATCTCATTCTTGAATTCCTACAGAAAGCTTGGGTTAATAACAAATTACTTGGCAACTTCTTCTAGTCATAAATTCCCCCACCAACTCTTCAATTTGAAAGAGATTTTCTGATGAATTCTTCTTTAAGAAGTGTTCCAGCACAGGGAACTGCCATTTCTTCACAATGAGCAACAGATGCAAAGAATTCGTTTGTCATTTCTGAGCATCTACCAGCCCTGGAGACTTTTCTGGCAGGCTCCCTGATGCTCATGTTTTTGAAGATTTATTTTTTGCTATTTTTGATGCTTTTTGCAAATGCTTCTCTGTCTCTCTTTGTTTTTTTTTTAGTCTGCCTTGTTGCATTGCTACATTCAACCTGTCATTTTTTATAATCCTTTGTATTTTCCTCATTTAGATAAAGCTTTAAGCTTTTAGAGGACTCTCTCTTGCTTTCAACAGTAACCATCATGCTGCTATTAAGCGATGACGCTTCCTTTCTGCCCTTTCTGAAGTGTTTCTCACTAGGTGGGAAACATTTGTTCTCTGCCTCCAGTATCACATCCGTGCCATCTGTAACTTCCAGCTTCCTTTTTAACAAGCTGGCACGAGCTATTTCCCCATTTCCACATACCTCTTGAAGTGGAGCATGGCTGAGACAGATTGGCTTCTGTTTCTCCTGCAGGATCCTGGAACTGATGATACTATTCCTGCTCTTGGACTGACATTTTGAACCAGGTTTGGGCACTGTTCGGCACTAAGTCGTCAGAGGTGCCATTTTTGGTTAGAAAAGTAGAACTTATGCCACTACGAGAGGGCCAGAAGTGAGAAGAGTTTTCACACAGCAAAAGGGCAGCCTCAAATGCTGATACCACAGACAGTGGCTCCCTTAAACTGTACAGGGCAAACAACATCCTGACTCCTGTGACCAAAGCAAGCTCAGCTCTGCACACACACACTCCTCCAATTAGGGAGGGTGGATATATTGGGGGTGCCTGGGGCAAGCATTTGACAGTTTCTTCACCAACACATAAAAAACAAAAGATACTTTAATCACCATTTTTGTAAATTTTGTATTGTGTTTATTTTACTGAAGCTAACGTAGTTAAGGCAATTTTGAAGATGCAGAAGTGAGTTTTTAAACCCAGTATGCACTGCTAAGCTCACTTTTGGGTGTGCCCCCACCCCTTCATAGATTGTGGCCCTGCCACACCACACAGCACAACAGTGTTTGTAACAACCAGAGTCTGTACAAGAGGGAGCCCAGGAATATGATACTGTACTGACTCTTAAGATGCAATTTCTATTTCTGTCTCTGCCACAGACTTGCTTTGTGACCTTGAGCAAGTCATCAGATCTCACTGACTCGTATGAATCTCTCTGAAAATGGGTACTGCAAAGCTTTAATATCTGCAGATGATTATTATACGCATAAATCCTCATCATCATTTTCATCACTGTTTTCATCGCTCGCTATTTCTCTTTCATTCCAGAGATGAAGCAGAAAATCTCAGCGGAAATGCACAAAATAGATACAGTTTCTGGGGAGAAAACAGAGACCACATTTGCTATGCCCCCAGGCTCTGCCAGACCAGGATGCCTTCCAGGTCACTGTGGATACACAACACTCCACTGCAATCATCAGAGGTGGGGGGACATGCATCTGCTGAGGACACAGTTCATTACACTCACCACAATATGAGGCCACATAAAATAAGGAAAAGATTGATAAAAAAGGGTACTGCAAAGCTTAAATATCTGCAGAAGACTTTAAAAAAAAAAAAAAACCTACTTTGAGGAGAGCACAACTCGGATAATATGGGGAGGACAGGAATAGGCAGAGAGGAGATAACAGCGCCATGGCCAATCACGCCTCTTAGCCCCTGTTAACTACAGAGAGCACAGCTTTTGAGACAGCACCCTGCTACCTGCTATGCCAAACCACTTCCTGCAGTCATTTAATTTGGTCTTTCTCAATACAAATTCCAAATAGATTGCTCTTCTAAATCATCCATATTCCTCAGAAATAAAACCCAGCAGTTGTAAACATTTGAGCTTTGTATTTTCCAAGTCATCATCTTTATTTCATGATGTTCCCAAGCAGAGGGCAAAGCACAGGGAAGGCATAGACAGCTCTGCTCTGGAAAGGGTTCTGTCCTGGAAGCTGCGAGCAACTGCTTTATAAACGGCCAGGCACAAGTTCTGCTTCTAATCAGTGAAGCCAGTGCTAAGCTGCTGATGCCAAGGCTTGTTGTACACAGCCATAATTGCTGACAACATACTTAGCCAGGGGGATCACCTAACACGGAGGGAACTGGATTTTCTAGATAGCACAGAGACCAAAACATAAGCAGGAGCTCCATGTGGAATCATCAGCTGTTATTACAGTGAGAACAAAGCTCTAAATCCGTGTGGCCTTACACTTAATGCCACTCATACATCACTAATGAAAAGTAGTACCACTGAACACTGATATGTTGAATACCAGCTGGGGGAGGGAAGGACCTGCAGGATAGGTTGCCCACTTGGAAATTCCTGTGGAGGAATTCTAGTGACATCTCTGTGGCCATGATGCATCAGTTTCAGAAACTGTCCTTCAATACCTCGTACTACACAAAGGCTCATTATAGAAAGAAGTTCTGCCTTTGGTTGTGTTTTGAGGCTCCCTTGTCTGAATGTGGATCATCCTCCTTGTTCACTGCTGTGATAGCCACCCTCTCTGTTTGCTGAGACTGAATGAATCAAAATGAAAGTTCACACTCCTAAGCCCTCAATATATTTTAAATTCCCCCTGCTGTTCAGCAGCCTGCTTTTCCAATCAGTGACTTGGCTGATATCTCCTGACTCCACATACATGTAAGGAGATTAGCAGCAAGTATAAAATAAACTTTAATAATAGATTTTGTATGGCAAGTAGGTATCTTTAAACATATTACAGGAATGAGAAAATATCCCTCTTCTAGTACTCAAATATTTATGCACATACAACCCTTGAGTTCTGCCCTGGTTTATCCCCCATACTTCAGCAACATGCTTTTGTCAAGTCTGTGGGGTTTTGCCATATTTCCCACACAGAATCCACATGCCTCCTCTGGCATTCTTAATAAAACAGACCAAATATTTCACACTTCGGCATAGTGTAAGAAACAATTCTAGTCATGGTTAATGTCAACATTACCTGAGAGCCACCAGATGGTGCTGTTAAAGACGGTATGTAAAGTTATTTCAAACTGATCATCTAACAAAATAAGACTTTTAAAAATGGTCTAAAAAACGCTGTTCTTTTAATTCTACGTCCATTAAACCAGCAAGGCTGCTACCGCGACTTTGTTTCTAAAAGGGAGAAAAGTGCTGAGGGCAATATAGCCCATTAAAGCAGAAAAATTCTCAGTTCAAGTCTCTAGCAGTTAGACTGTGCCTCACCAAGCTTTTAGGCATCTGACCACAGAAAAGAAATCATCATGATCCCGAGAGAGAGAGACCTGCACCCCGGTACACTGCTCCCAGCCCAGCTCAGCACGTTCCAGTAAAGGTCTGCCTGGCACTGCCATGTTTGATATTCACTGACTTCAGCTCGTTGAAAAGGAAAATGCTAAGAGCTGGTTTGAAACTCAAAGTTTATTCTTCCAATGCCCACATTCAGGGAGGAAACAAAACCTCTCTGCATTGGGAACCCACAGCCCAGCTGTCTCTGGAAGGTGGAAAGGAGGCCCTTTCCTTGCTCACTGCCAAATGGAAGCTGCCAAGGAGGTTCCTCTGCTTGAGTGAAACACTGTGCTCCTCTGGGATGGGAGGCCGAGGTTCACAACTCTGGGTCTGTGGGGATGAGGGCAAGAATTTTAATGAAAAGTCATTTCATAGAATACATGAATTAGCCTGAAATGATGCCTGAACCCACGTTTCTAACCCTCCAGGCATTTGCCCTCCTTTTCACACATTTAGACCACTAATCCCCAAATTCTTCAGAGTAAGAGGATATGGGCATGCCTCCAGCCCAAACTGCCTGCCAGTAGTGTGGTGTTTTCAGCACTGCATGGCACACCAAGGACGTGAATCCACGCTCTCAGGCAGGTGAGGCAGGCGAATCCAGGTCCCTCTGTTTCCCTCAGCCAAATGTAAAAAACAGGAAATCCTTGCATCAGCAAACTGTAGAAGCGGGAGCCTCAGGAAGGCTGGGTGTCCCCCCTCCAGCAGCACAGAGGGCTGCTGAGCTCAGCCCTGTGAGTTCTGCAGGGCAGTGATGGGGACAAGCCCCCAGTTCCCACACCCTGGGCAGACCTGGGTGCAGCCCTCAGGCCTGCCAAGGGACCAGCACAGTTCCAGGTAGCCAAGATTCCTCTTTTTTAAATCCCTTCCAGAGATTTGACACCAGATACTTAGATGTCTTCTGGACAGCAGTTTTAGGCACCTAAATTCTAGCCAGATCTCATGTCAGTACTTGTTTTGGGTTGTGTTTTTTGTCACTTCAGAATATAAATCTTCATATTAAAACAGAGCATTTTCCAAAGCCTGGAATTCATTGGCCCTCACCCAGTTATTTTGAACTGACTTCATTTCTACCTTTCTGCCCCCCTGACTAAGAAAACAACAGATGTGAATGTTTCATGAAAAACAACCAGGTCATCCCCTCCTGCACTGGCGTTATCGAATGACTACAAGCTGAATCAGATGACTACAAGCTGTGTATGTGAACAGGAACAACTCACTGTTAGCAACCCCCATGCCAAGGAAATCTGAAGTAGAATCATAGAATATCCTGAGTTGGAAAGGACCCACAACTGCATAGATACAAAATAAACACAAGATTGGGAAACTGCCTTTGCTAGCATGATAAGTTTTAAAACTATGTAGGAGATGTAATCATCTGAGCTGCCAAACAGATTACATGAGATGCAAAGTTATGCAGTAATCTAGCCACAGAACCAGCATTCACTGTGGTTATGAGGCCAGGCCAGGGTAGCCAATATGCCGAGAAATCCCTGACAGTTTACTCTGAGCCTTCTCCAGCTTGTATGGGAAGGCTGCAAACAGCCCCTGACTGCGTGTTCAAACGCATGTGTGTGGAGTGTAACACATGTGGCTCCCCAAATGCAGTGCTTTACTGATTGCATGAGATGTCAGGTACTTCAGTGGATTCCAGCCCTGGCTATTAGTTTAATAATGGTTCTGTGAATTAGCATTAAATTACAGTGAATGTTACAGAAGAGGTTCTAATATTTACATTAGCACCTAATGAGTTCCTTATAATTAATATAATTGCACCGAGCCACAGAAATTAATATTCAACCAATTATTTTAAAGAGCTATCCAAACTATGCTGAGATTTTTTTGAAGATACCTTGCCAATAAAGACAAAGAGGTTTCATAAAAGCACAGGTCCTGGTGTTGCCATGAGCTCTGCAGGGGTGAATTACACTGCAGCATCAAGGTCTGGGTCCTCCCTGAATTTTAGAATAAATTCATTTACCCAATTTCCTAAGCATTCACACTATGTTTACTCCTGAAATATTGCAACATAAAGCAGAAAACCTATGAAGTTCTATGCTCAGTCCTAAGCATCACTTCTAAAGTTGTTACAAACACGACGGAGACAAAACTGCCAGGGACAGGTGACACAGGTCCATAAACAGTTTCCAGTGACAGCTACAAAGATCCCACCAGAAACAGCAAAATATACTGTATAAAGTTTCAGACAGTGTGTTTTATAAAGCAGGAAGATTTAAACAAACAAAAATAAACAAAACAAAAACCCATGCCAACAAAAAACAAACAAACAAAAAACAGGGAAAAAAACCTCACCAAAAACCAACTCAAAACCAAGAAAAAAACAAACAAACAAAAAACCACACAAAAACCCCTGCAACACTTGTTAATCCTAATTTGTGAAAGCAGACTTTGGGGAGACACACAGATGTGGAACCCCTTCGTAAGTTTGGTGCCTTTAGAAGCACTCTGGTGGCACTGTAGGGATCAGTACCTTGAGCAGCCATATTCAAATAAGAGCCTAAGGCCTTTCTTCTAATTTTTCCAAATATTTTGTATCTGGAGATAGAAAATTTGTTTTGTTGTAGGTTCAGCTATCTGTTTGTTTAGAAGCTTCATCTTCAGTCAAAAGACAGGTAACTTCCTTCCCTTTCCTGATCCATATGTTCACATACACACTGCTGTTCCATTTCTCTATAGCAAGGCCAGAGATACAATTTCTCAGGGGAACTGAGAGCACTAAGAGCAAAATGTTACCTAAGTCAGTCTTATGGATTAAAGGATAATCAGTCTTCTCACATTCTCAGCCATCTTCAGACTTGGATCCAGTTCTGCTCACACCAGAGAGCAATTTAACATTCCAAATAGTGCTGGAGAAGACCAGCAGAGAACCATCTCTCTTCCTCCCTATCCCCTCTCCACAAAATCCGCTGAGAGCTATTTTCAGAGGAAACAAAAAAGCAAATAAAATTTGTCAGCCAGCCCACCCAGAACTACTCTGTAGTTTGAGACAGCCTGGCTTGTGGTGGAGGAGCAGACACGAAGTCTGCAAGCCAGCACTTCAAGAGAAGCTCTCAACAGATTCTTACACTACATCGGCACAACGCTGCCCCCGTGGCAGCAGAGCTGAACACGCCTCTGGACTAGTGCCCACCTCCGGAGCATTGCCGGACCAGCCTGCCCGGCCTCCCCCCAGGCTCGGCTCAGCAGCGCTGCCTGCACACCAACAGCCAGCAAGGGGAGCACAGTCCCCAGCGAGCTTCTAAGCCAAGGGGCCTTTGCTACTCAGCTCCTTGAAACCTTCCATCAGGAGCTTCTCTCCTTGAGGCGTGAGTTTGGGAAGTGTTTGTAAGAGGAAGAGGTGCCAAAAACATCACCTGTTAGTTGATTATGTTTTCTCTACATCATCCCTTCCCCTCCCTTTCCCAAAAAAGTGTCTTATTCCTTCCAGTTCTTGTCCCTCAAGCTTCTGGGATGGCAGTCTAGCACAGGAAGTATCTGCAGCTGGAAATGGGAAATGGAGGAGAAAAGGTAGCTGAAACAAGTCCTTTTCAGCTCCTCATGTCAAACAAATAATTTTGACTTTTTGTTTCTTGCCAGTTACCATTTACAGCTAAATTTACCTAAACCTAAATTAACCATCCTAAACTACTCAAGGAGTCCCTCACAGCTGTTGTGCCCATTCTGTATTGGCATTCTCTGTGCATTCGATTTGCCTGCTGCAGCTACCAACGTTACATTGTGCTGCTGCTATTGGTCTCGAGGATGTTGAGCCCTGCCACACTGCTTGCCTTAATGATTTCCCAGTACTGAAAATGCTCCACACAGCTTATCTGTCATGAAAAGTGTTTCCCAAACTCTTTTCGAGCATGTTTCCTCTCATCAGTGAGCATTCCTTTATTCTTGTGCTTCAAGACAAGGTGAATAGGAAAACTAGACTGGTTTATGTGCCTCCCATTATAATTTCTCTTACTTAGGTGTGTGCAAAAGACTGGCAAAGCATTAACAGAAATTGCAAATCCAGGAGACCCTGTTAAAAGTAGCCAAGTTCAGCTTCATTTCAACTCTGCACAGTATTGTAAAAATTGGATTAACAGCATTAAACCCCACGGTTAGGCTAATAAATCATTATCAAAATGATAACACTAGACAACCCTGAAAGTCATCCTACAGTTTACACTCGGATGGATGTAGACACAGGCTGGAGGAGAAACTGGGCAGGAAATCCATTCTCTTGGGGCAGTGAGTAAGGTCAGAGGTGTGGGTGGGGATTGTAAAAAGCCCCCAAAGCAGTTCATTCTACCTCCGGGTGTGAAGCAAAGCAGTGGGCACTGGGTACACTGGGGAGTACAAATGGGTATGAGCACAGGTGTCCAGCACATGATCCAACAACACTGCACCAACAACACCAACAACACCAGCTTACACCCTCAAATACTTCCAGCACAGAGCAACCAAAGAAACAAGGTCGGCCCAACTGCTCCACACCACTGCAGGCACAACGCCCAGCAGCACTAAGCAGCCTGGGTTAGACCAGGCTGAGGCCACGCTCTGTAGAGCACGGGTATAGGTACAACTGCTTCCATCAAAAATGAGCCCTTAAACCCAAAGCTCAACATCTATTAATGCTGACAAGGAGCAAAGTTGCTGTGCTTCTTCTGCCCAGGTCCAAGTTCCTTCAGGACAAGCACACAGTTCAGCAGTTGTTGGAAATTATGGAAACAGCTTTGACTTGCTCCAGCTGCAGCATTGCCCACATTTAGAGTTTGAAAGGTAAATTCCCCGCTTTGTAAATTCATTATATTTAATAACGGTTAAACATAAACTGCAGACTGACTTTATAAAGGCATAAAGTAGAATCTCATCTCTGTATCCAGACACCAAATTGCAAAAAAAACTTCCAGGAAGTTAATTATCTTTCAAGACCTTTACCTCTGTCACATTTGATTTATGTCATGCAATAGTTCAAAATTACTAGGGAGATGGACAGACAGCAGAGAAACATAGATCTGTTTCCATAGTGAAGTGCATTAAAAATAGAAAGAACGTGACACTGATGTTTCTTTTCTGATATTGCCAGAGGGATTCTTCAGGACACTGTATCCTGCAGCTCTAATCTCCAGTGAAATCTATTTAAGAAGCAGTAGTAGGATCCGCCATAACTCTTGTGCTGGAAAAATTAATTGGACCAAACTCCTCTGCATATTGAGGACAGATGAGATGGGAAAAATCTCCCATTGGATGCTTGAAGATTTAAGGTAGTTTAATTTACAGCTACAATACCACATGTGAATGGTCCACATGCACGTATTGTCAAACTGAAGTATGGGGCTGGCTGCAATTTGCCTTTTACATATTTGATATCCTGGTGAAGGTAATACCTTCATATTCAGCTTTACTGCTACTTCACAAGACTGTATTAAAAGTTGGACAATAAAATATTGCCTAGAGAAAGTCTATGCAGGAAGAGAAGTGTTAGAAGTGTTAGTTTTTGGGTTGCCAAGAGACTTGTGTATACGTACATACCAATTTAATACATCACTGCCTGGGTGAGAACAGTGGGCTGAATTACGAGCTGCCTCTCCTGCAGACAGGCAGAGCCATCCATACACTGCATCAACTGTTTGTCTCTGGGGGCAAGAGCCTAAAAACAGCCCCCCACCCCAGAAACCCCCCTCATACCTACAACAAACACTGACTGTCTGATGAGAATATCAAATACCCACAGTGAGGGCAGGGACAGCCCAGCTCCACAGAGCAGCATCAAGAAAGGGACGCTGCCCCACTGCACAGAGCAGGAGGAGCACTCAGAGAAGTGCAAACACCACAGTCTTGGGAGCCTGCACAGCTAATTTCCTAATAATTTGGTCGAGATATATAGCAAAAAAACCCGTGGGGTTGTCCTTTCCAACATGCTTTACAGAAGTAATAGCCTATTGTTGCAGTCTGTAAAGCAGTCTGGAAAAAAAAAAAATAAAAATTTAAAATCTTTTCTTTCCCTGATAAAGGCAATAATTTTTGTCTGTAAAAGTAAGGCTGCTGTTTGGCCCATGACTGTTACTTAAAAGTATGATTTCTACTGCTTCTTCTTTTGTGTGTAGGAGTCCAGAAAAAGAAGTATCTTCAATTAAAGGGTCCAGACAGAGCAGCAGAGCCTCAGAAGACCCCTTTCAGAATGGCCATAGCAATCAACAGAAAAGCTACTGGAATGACGAGCTCAGTGGGAGCAATAAGCAGAAACACTTCTGCAAAAGGTCACACTCTGCTTAAGTTTTAATCTTCTAATGTGAAGAATTTTGGTAAATCTGGGAGGCATGATGGCCAGTGCTAAGGCAGAGGCAATCTTCTTAAGCTGCACTTTATCTGAAGTGGGCTTTTGCCTACTTTCAATAAAGTAGTAATTTTTCTGGCTGGTAGTTCATGAAGCTTTGAATATATTGAATATTAGAACTGAAGGCAACAACATATTTTCAGCTTAGTGAACATAGGTAATGGGAGAAAGATGGCACTCTGCCTGCATCACCTCAATTCTTTCAATCTCAGCTTCTTGCAGCAAATAGCTGCACTCATCCACTGACAAACAGGCACTGACAACCTGTTGACTTCATTCAAGTCCTGAAACACCACCCGAATCAGCCAGATATCATTAGCTGAAATTGTTTTATAAATAAAGGCAAGGTTTCTGTGAAGGGCTTTTTGTAAGGAATAGCAGTGCAGAGAGCCTACATTAGAATTCTTTTCAGAAATATAACCCAGGCTTCATACTTAGGCCCGACCTAGTTACCTAGGTAGTTTTGAAGGGCCTGTGTATTTTTCAGAGGTGCAGGCAGATGTAGCCGTAGCAGCACTTGCATCTGTGTCAGGCTTCCTGCCTCCTGCAGTTTCCTGCTCCCATGATTAGTGCCCACACCACTGTTGGCTTGGAAATAATCCCAGGCAGAAAGGTGCACCAGCCAACATGCACTTTGGTTTTGGGAAACTTGACGCTTTTCACTTTTCACAATTACTAACATCTGTCGCTGACAGACCAAGATTTTCTTCCAGTTCTTTGAAGAACAGTCAATAAAGGGTTGACAGCAGCAGTAACTCAAAGGAGGCATCCCACTTGTGCTGAATGGATGCTGTCCATAGACACAGACACAAGTGACTGCTAAAATAATTAACTGGTATTGTTTGCACTGGGTAATTGTTTAGAGAACGAAACCTCTTGAACAGGACGGCCAGTTGCTGACCAGCTACTGATGGGTGCTCTCACTGCAAGTATCCTTGCAAAGATGCCTTCAGCTGGATGAGATCAGGCTCCCTGAACCATTCTGGAGAATCCTTACATCCCACCTGAGCACTCCAGCACAGGCATAATCCATATCTATTTATTACCTTAAATTACATACAAACCATCTCATAACTGTCTTAACCAGGAACAAAGACTGCTCTACAAGACCACTTCTACTGAGCAGTTTTGTCTGAATATTTAAAATTACCTCTGTAGAGTTTGGTCAATACCCCTGTCTACAGCAGACACCAACAGGGAGAACCCTCGGGAGCTCCTGCTGTCTCTTCCCAGGAAGTTAAGCACCACGTTCCAGTACACAAGCACATCTACCAGCTTGTGCACAGCAGGAGCCACCTGGGAGAGTCTCTGGGACTCTGTCTGCAGGGCTCCTGCGTGCTGCTTTGCTGAAGGCTGGCTGGGAGTTCACTCACCCTGTCTGTGGGCAGTCCGACAAGTCTCCTCCGCAGAGAGCAGCTCCAGAGCTCCTGGGCCACTCAGGGGACTGCTCATTAAGCATGCTGGGTATCCATACAGGCACAACCCTGATAATCAGTTACATCAAAATTGCAGCAGGTTAAACTTCAGTTTCACCTTTATCCCAAAATGATAACCAATTTTGTTACCACATCATCTACTGAGCTACTTTAACGGCAGCCACTTGGTAATCATTTTGATACAGGCTGGGTACCGTTCCTAAGGCAGTCACGCTGACCTTGTGAGGCCTCCTCCTGACCCCTGCTGTATGTGCAAATGGAAATGAGAACACAAGGGAAATGAGCAGATATAAATAGGTTTGAATTTTGTAGCCCTCGAGCTGAGCGGCTGGAGCAAGGTCAGGCACCCAGCTCCTCCTCCTCACTCTGACTTGAGCTGCCCAAGAATCTTTACAAATGCCTTTGTCACCTCCCAAACCATCTAAGTGTTGTACCAGAAAGCTAACAGTTTTTCTGACAAAAATGGTTTTTCTGAGCCTCCTGTGGGAGTAATGAGCCTCTCCTTTTATGAAGGGACAAGTCAGCTGAAAGAAGCAATAAGAGAACTAATGCCATTTGCTAAGATGGATTGCTATTATTTGAGCTGTCCATCCACACATATTTGTCCTGAGTGTATTTTCAGTACTAGAAGCAATGTAGTTACAGATCACAGAACAGCCAAACTGCCAGAAAACATGGACTGACTTACCTTCATCAAAATAAATCACAACAGGTTTTGGGACTCCCATAACTCAGAAGCCAAGGGTGACCTTGAGGGAGAAGTTGATTATAACTGTCACATAAAGCCCAGTGTTATATTTTATGGCTAATGATGCCAAGTTGCCAACTGAAACATGCCTGTTTGTGTCTGCACTGGAGTTCAGAGCTGAGGTGTTGCTCCTAAATAAGAACTGAGAGAAGGAAATTCAGCAGTCTGACCTGCTTCTAAAATTACAACTCTTCACATGAGGCTGTTAAACTAGTACTGTTTTACATGCCTCAAATAAGAATAAGAAACAACCTAATTGGCAAGATTAAAAAGAAACAAAAACCCAAGAAAGCCACCACACCCCAATCCAGTTTGCTTTCTCCTCCCATCAATTTACTTGACCATGTGCACCAGAAAATATACTCAACCGTTAGGTACTTAGGACTAAATCCCCACCTGGGGCAGACATCCACATAACTTCAACTTCATCAGAACACTTCTGCATCTGCCCAAGGTGCAGCTCACAGGGGTTTAGCCTCCCCCAGGGCCCACACAGTCCCCAGCCCACTCACGGCCGGGAGGGACAGCAACACCCCGGAGGAGCAGCCTGGCTCCAAAGTCTTGGCTGTGGGAAATGCTGATAACTCCTTCATAAAGAGGAAAAGGACACAGAAGAGTTCCTCTGAGTGTGTTCTGACACTTCTGCAGTAAATGAGCACTGCTACACCAGGGAATCCTGGTCAGACCCTGAAAACTCAAAAAAAAGCGTGAGAAGGTCCAGCCTGGCAGCACTGGGGGCACTCAGTCCAACCACCCAGAGCGTGGCAGCCCCGAGGGCTCCAGCCAGGACTTGCCCCTTTGCAGCAGGGCCAGGCAGGACAGGCAAGCCCTGTGCCAGCCCTCCTGGCTTCCCAAGCCACTACCACAGCAAAGGTGCCCAAGGTCCCTCCTCCTTCTGGGGCAGTCTGTGCAGTAGGGACTCAACTCCAAACCTGGACCCTTTTCACCCTGGAGGAGGCAGAGCTCTTCAGCAGAAACATTCCCGTCTTCCTCCACAAGTCATGTACATTTAAGTAAAGGACTTCAACTTGAACAGTTTCACGTTTTTGAAACAAAACCCTGTCATAGCAGCATATCTCCATGTCGGCTGACTTACTCTTTCATGAGTGTTTTCCCTGTGAACACCAAATTCCATTAATGCTGATTCCCAGACTTTATACCACACAGAAAGTTTCTGAGATTGGCCTTCCCAAAGGCAAGTACTTTTGCTGAAAGTTTTTATCTAAAACAGCTCAGTCATGCTTATGAAAGCCCAGCCTTGACAGAAGAAGGAACTTTTTTTTCATCACAGAGGAGGCTTTTTTAAAAAATAAAAAAACTAGGACAAAGGTTTAATATATATACATATATATATTAGAAGATTCTCACTGAGGAGACGTGCTGAAAAATGCATGACTGAAAACTCGGTATGCTCTCGAAATAGAAGATAGAAAAAGTATATTCAATTTTTTGTTCTTAATGGTTTAGTGCCCACAGAGCATCTTCTTTCCTGTGCCCAATGAGAGTGTACAAAGCTCAGGATCTTTTGAGGCAAATGACAAATGGGTCCTTGCCTTCCAGAGGCAAGGATGACTAGATTCATCCCACCCAGGTAAGTCATCCAATTTCAACCACAATTGCCTGAACTTCCAAAGCAGTCAAAACAAAAACAGGCTTCTCTAAGTAGCAATTCAAATTTTTGGTGACCATCCTCTCCCTCAAACCTCCCCCCACCCCAAAGGCAACATCACTTTTTTTTTAGGCATTTAAGCTTGTCATGGAAGAGAATGAATTTGGACTACAACCTCTAGTTACCCCACTGCGGCATTACCCTGCTTCCAAAATGTCCAAAATATTTTGGGGGGAAAGAAAAAATAAACAAGAGAAAACAAAGAGGCACTGGTTAGAGGGCAGAGTAACAGACAGGACTGCAGGATCGTTCTTTCATTCAACACAAACAGCAGCAATATCAAAACACTGTAATTAACAATTCCTTGCATTTTCCTTTACAAATATTGAAGAAATATTCTTATGTCACTAATTGAAGAAAGCACATTGGCCAACTTTTGAAAACAGAGCACAGAAATTGCCAAATGCTCCATTTATTTTAACGTTCCTTTTCATAACTCATATAGGCAGAAACCCCAGAGCAGAGATTACCTACAGATAATCCAGTGTCTGCAGCCAATTTTGACTTTCCAGTAGGCTGAAGCCTGACATTTATGCAGTGTTTGAGAAGGATGCCAGTGACTGACACCAGCGAACAACATTCCCTCCCTTTATTGGTGGCAGTGAGTTACCTGACATTGGTCCCATAGAAAGGAAGAAAAATAATAATACAGGCTACTTTACCTTCCCTCTTGTTCTTGAGTAACAGCCTGATCTCTTAAAGAAGGTATCTGTGGATGGTCTGTATTTAACCCCAGGGCTATTTCCTAAATTGTTCCCAGCAAACAATGGATGTGGCTCTGCTCATGAGCTTTGGCAGTGCCCTTGCCAAAATGCCATCACAAAAATATAAAAAGCATTCAGAACTACCTTGCCGCTGCCCTGTTTCTGGACTCAAAACAAGGACCGAGTACAAACTTATTCAAACACATATTCATCGTGTAATTTATCTATATTATGCTTAGTGAAAATGGTTGTAGCTTCTGCCTATTATTGATCCTCTTCAACACCCCTCATGCAACTGGTGTGTCAGGCAGTGACTCCCTGTGCAAAGCAGAGTTCATTATAGCACTGGGTAGGCTCTTTAACTGTTCAAACACCACTAAACAGCCAGAGAAGACAAGAGAGTATTAACACTTTTCTCTTAGTTTCAAAACAGTCCTTTCCTTAACAAGCTTTCCTCTGTTGTCAACAAGCTTCTCCTCAGGAAATATGTTGTAATATTGTAGTGAAGCTCAGTGCATGATTTTAAAATAACGGATTCATATTTGATTTATAATTTACAATTTATTTCATTTTAAAACCATTGTAGATCAGTCATTTTCTCACCAGCACTAAGATTCATGTGTCCAGGTCAGGCAGCCAGCGCCAAGTTGTGTTTACCCACATGGTCTGAAGACAGTGCAGAGGACCAGGCAACTGAGTCCTTTTCCTAAGTCCTCCAGAGCCTGCTGAGTATGGACTGGTTTGGTTGTGCCTTTCGTACCCTGACAGTGATTGTGATGTTTCTTCTCCCTATCCTGTCTCACCTTTAGGTGCATCCTGCATCTTTAGGACTTATTATCCTTTATCTCCTTCTCCCAGTGTCTGAAAGAGTGTTTTCTGCTCTTGCCCAGGTGTGAGCTGCTCCTCGCTCAGGCTGCCCCTTGTTTTCCTGATCAGGTGTCCTGAAAAGCTGCAGGTGGATGTGCCAGGTTTGTGATAACCTGCTAATGCAGAGTCATCCACACCTGTCATTCTGGTATCTCTTCCTTCTGGCACGTACACATTTTTCTGTTTTAAATTAGCTTGCTACAGTGCAACTGCAGGAAACATAAGGAATTCTGTTACACTTGTCATCAGGACTGTGCCCTAGCTGGATAAAAAATATTTGTATATTAAACAAATAGATGACCAGATATTCTGCCTTTCCACTGGTGGGGAAGTTTCACTTAGTGCTGTACTTCTGTGCAAATCTGTCTGAGTTTAACTCATAGCAGAGTGGAGGTAAATGATTTAAGAACTGTACTTGTCACTGTCACCTCCTCCGGTACTGAAGCAGAGCAGTAGCAGCAGCCACCTTGCACAATGCAGTGTTGAAGCTGTTGGAGCAGCCTGACAAAACACATTCAAAGTTTGATTTAAAGACTTAACCTACATTTTCTTGACTAAACCCATCAGTTTTCATTCTGTACTTGTTGGCTAACGTGAATAATAAGGCTCTGCCTTCTGCACAGAATCCCTACTCATACCTGGACTACTGTGCATCTAAGTTACATTTGTTTTCCCTCCCTGACTGAAGATATCCCATTGTTCGATCTAATTTTCTTGCAGGCCTCTTGAGGTTTTGGAAAGCACACTCAAACTTGCTCTATTTGGCATAGCTGTAAACAGGAAGGGCCCAGTACCTGCATCCCTGCCTGTGTGCCAGGAGAAGAGGCATGCAGTCTTTGCCAACTGCTGAGGGAGGCTGCCAAGGCAATTTTTCTCTCAGTTAGCACCTACAGAAACTGCTGCATCTCCTCTCCCCCTCCCTGTCCCTATGGGAGCTCCCTCACATCCAATAAGGATTTGTAAAAAGAGCATCCTCACACGAAATGTCGGGTGACTGTAACCCAAAAGACCAATCTGCCAGTTCATGTTTCTGCCACTCTGGAATATAGCCAAGAAACATCTTGGATCTCTCCCTCTCAATACCTAGCCCAAGATACTGAGACTGTATCCAGATCCTCCTGAGCTCCTGATCCCTAACAACTAGCCTCCTAATCCAGGCCCACACTACCTTGCTCTTTCATTGCTTTGAATTAGCTGACATCTGCTTCAAAAACAACCCCTGCCACCTCACATTCCTGAAATGCTCAGAAGAGAAAACCATCTCAAACTGTTTGGAAAAGATGCCCTAATCCAGATTCTTGGGCCTAATTTACACACCGCTTCCACACTCACACCTGGAAGTTGAGAAGGAAAACAAAGTAACTCATTAAAGAAAGGCTAAGAAAAAACAAACTGGGAATCCAAAACTGAATCTTTTTTTGCTCTAACTCAGTACCCACATTACAGCAGTGATGAAATGTCAACTCAAGGGACATTAGGAGAAGTATTTATATTTAGAAACTAGTCATACTTTGGACTTTTGAGCATTTACAAGGCCCATAAGTTGCAGTCTTACCTTCAAAGGAGTAACTGACAGGTTTGGGGGAGAGATGATGATAACAAGTGTAATAAAATTATTATGAGCTGCTCCTTAACTATTCACTCTGTACGTCCCTGACTTAGTGTAAGATTATATTTTACTATTACCACATTCCCTCCCAAAGTTCTCTTTCTGTTGACTGAGTTTTCTGCCACATTTCATTCAAAGGAGGACAAGATCTCTGGGAATATGAGTTTTTATTCCATGAGAACTGTCTGTAAATGTAAAGGACTGTTCCCCTGGTTTTCTACAACCACAAAGACATGCCTTGGGTATGGCAAAGCAAGTAAGAGAGTGCAGTGCTCAAGCTCTGCACACCTCTGATTATGGGTTTCAGAGCGTGACACAAAGAAACCCAGCTATTCCAGCTGACTACAGAAGCTTCAGCCCCATGTCTCCATCTCAGCCATGGCAACCACAGCTCACTCAGGACTGCTATTTATGGAGGGTCTCTCTGCAATAAAAGCTTCATTAGAAAAAAAACAAAACCTGAGAGTCTGCTCTTCTTAAGAGCAGCGCTTTGGAAACAGAAGTATTTTAGCCTCCCTCAAATGCCTTTCAATTTTAACATGATAAATCAACCTGTTCTCTGATCAGCATTAAAAAGATAAATCAGTATCTCACAGGGAAAAAATAACTATGGTCACAAAAACTTGAACTCCAGTCGGAGCCCCTCCAACTGACACTTGGCAGCAGGGTGACCATTTTAGTAACATCTTTTATATAGGTGCTGTTGTATTTCACATGAATTTAACTCCCTGCTGGGTTTGTCCTCATGCCCTTGATTTCTCCAGGAGAATCTAGGGCTGCAGTTCCTCTGCAGCTGGAAGTAACCCTGGCCAGAATTAGCCATCCAAGAAGCAGATGGTTTGGAGCACGTCAGGCTGACACTCAGTTTGTCAAAGCTATTGGGTGCCAGCAGTCTCCAGGCTCATTGTTCTAAGAGCTGACAAAAAAAAAAAAAAAAAAAGCCCGCAAGAAAACAACCTAAAAGTAAGGGAATTGCAAAAGATGACAGTTAAAGGTAAATTATTTCCTGTACAGGGTAATTTCCATACAGAATAAGTTCCTGAAGAGGGACATTAAGCAAAGAATGCAACTATGTTTGGGAGATAAGTAGGCAATTTTCTAAAGATGAAGATGGTAGGGGCATGCAGAAAAGAAAATAAAGCAAAGGGAAAGGACAAACTCATCACTCAACAGCCTCTTTTCTTTACATGAGTGTTTCAACTTCTGGGGAACACAGATAGTAACAATAAATGCAGCAGGGCTTTGCCAACAAGACACAGCCTCTCCTGATGCTTAGGGGCAGACCTGCTGCAGATTAACTGCTGCACAGCTTCTGAAGGAACCCACACTGCAGTGATGTGAGGAGGCACAAACCAGAGCACACGGGCACCAGCACACCCTGACCGGGCTCAGCTGGCCACAGAGTGCTGAGGGCCCGGGGCACACCCTGCTGATGGCACCCTCAGCCCAGCACTGCCCAGCCCCGCTGCCTCCAGGCACCTCAGTGCTGCGGGAGAAGGGCAGCACGTGTACTGTCAGTAAAGCACTGTACTTACTGCCGCCCGAGCCTGGCTCCTGACGGAGAATAACAAGGTGTGCTCTGTCGGTGTAGCAGACCATGCAGGTGACACCAGGAAACACGGCATCTCTGTCCGGAGCAGCTGCTCCCTCAGGGAGGGTGATTCAGGAGCCAGGGGGGACCCCGGCATAGGCTGAGCCCTCACCAACATGGCTGTGTCCCTCCTGTCCCTCGGAGTCTGAGCCCACCGTCCAAGTGTCCATTAACAGCCCTGGACACGGTGAGCAACGAACCAGGTCAAGGGTCCATCCAGAGAGTCCGGGCAGGAGCAAAAAGGGCCAGGGATGGCAAGAGCACAGGCCCAGTGTCCACCAGGGAGGATGGGGGACTGGAACTCGGCATCCCACACCGGAGGTGCTGGGCTGGGCAGGGTCCCTGGTGAGACTGCTGAGGGCCGCCAGGGTCGGGTAGTGCCCTGGGACAGGGGAGCTGCAGGGCAGTCAAGGCTGGTCACACAGTTACAGCCCTGACAGGTCATGTCTGTACCCATGCCATGAGGAAAACTTAAAAAAAAAGGCCAGGAAGGCAGCTGCTGGAGGCAGTGGAGGCTGGTGGGTCAGACCAGCCCCGGGATCCCCCATCTACCACACTGAATGGAAAGATGCTGCCAGAGGAGGAGCTGCCATGCTGTGTCTCCTATCTGGATTGTGCTCCAGGGATAAACAGGCAAAAGGGCTTAGTCCTAGCAGCTGAGCACTCACCAGTATGAGATCCAGATCCAGTAGTGTTCACTTACGGAGAAAACTCTGGCAAAATGCAGAATCTGGATCGTGCAAGGCAGTATTCTTGCAGGAACAAGTGTTCCACTTCAAAGAGTTAAAGAATCCTCCCCGTCTCTGCTTGAGAAATCAAGGAGCTGTCTGCAATAGGACTTCACACACCGTGGCACAGCAACTCCTGGAAACAACAGGCAGGATTTGGGGCACCAGCCCCACCTCCAACAGCACAGCGGTCGGCAAAAGCTGCAGCAACCTTCCCATCTGTGAAGCAAGAATGAAGGTAAGATCAGACTTCTGTGGTTGGAAAGTCCCTCTTGTGTATTTGAAAGATTTCTTCAAACCTAACTAGTTGGCTGCCCATAAGTCCAGCACCTTAAGCTTCCCTGTAGAGACTGAAAATGAAATTTGGATTTCAAACTGCTCTGCTGAACACATGAGAATAATCTGTCATTAGCTACAGCTAATTTAACACCAGAGCCAGAACATTTAGTGCTGAAGGAGCAACAACAGTTAATAGGAGTCTTCATCTCACAGTAAGTGAACAATGTTCAGGATCTGCCAGTCCGCAGAAGGGAAAGCTTCCCTCTCTTGCACAGGCAGCGAGAAGATCACACTTGTGTGCAACTCTAACAGTGAGAGTCCCACAAAGTACTTGTGGTGCTCAGTCTCATACTTCTGTAGTGGAATTGCTACCCAGGCAAGAAATGCACTAGCTTATAGAAAAACTGCTCTTCCCAAAGGTACTCTGTTCATTTTTTCAAAAAATTAGTATCTTGTTATTGTATTAAGCAGAGACAAAAGAAAGTCAGAGGTAACTTAGTAGAGAGGAATTTAACTACAGCAATTTGCATCCGTTAAATATGCAATCAATCCTGTTTACAGACCCCTATGTATCTGGCACTATTAATAAATCATATTCTGTTTCTTCCCCTTAATTGCACTGTGTTAACAAAATTAGGAGAAGAGCCTAACAAACCAGAAATAGATTATTTGGGAAACAAAATTAGCATCCCAAGGTACTGTGCCACATTGCTGAGAGAAAGCAGGTGGCCACAGGTGCTCCAAGCCTCCAGAGGTGATGACTCTCCGTGTGCTGTGCTATAGGGCTTGGCTGCACTTTGATGAAATGCTCTGTCTA
This sequence comes from Cephalopterus ornatus, assembly GCA_013396775.1. Classification (NCBI taxonomy): domain Eukaryota; kingdom Metazoa; phylum Chordata; class Aves; order Passeriformes; family Cotingidae; genus Cephalopterus; species Cephalopterus ornatus. The sequence goes on from VZRE01014602.1 coordinate 288,559, forward strand.
CAAGCTGGCACAACACATTTGTTTTCAGAGCAATTAAAATCTACAGCAGATCGGGAAACACCATTTTTATGAACCCCCCCAGCAAGACAATAGTTTACAGACCTATTGTGTGAGCATAAGGATTTGTTCCTTCGGGCTAAAACCTTGTTAATCTTCATCTCATCCCATTTGGACTTCTTCTTTCCCTTAGCAAAAAGAGGTGTAAAAATTTAAGTAACACCAGTCAGTTACATCTCACAACCTGCACGCTGCTTGGGCAGGTGCTGCAAAGGTGTTACCATCTATTAGCAAAGGTGTTATTATCTGACTTCCAAGGTGACAGATTGTCCTGGGAGCTGTGCTTGTGCAGCTACCAGTTTCTAGTGAGCCCCTGCCATACAGTGAACAATTCATTAATTGGTATCAAGAAAAAGATGAAGTTAAGCCTCATCTAGGGCACAGAGAAAAACTGATATAAGCATATTCCACAGAGAGACCTTCTGGAAATTAAAATATCGTGTCTCTAAAGCTTACTGATCAACAATGAAATTCCTCACTTAGGAAAAAATTTTACCTCAAAATTTATCTCCATGATTTGTCAAATAGTCTATGACTCAGTTTCTGGGATACTTAGACATTTTTCTAGAATCCAGAGAAATGGTGTTTTATTCTCCCCATAGATATTGGTGTCGTTTTTGTGCAGCAGAACAATTTTTTGCAGTGCTGCTGTACCTCATCCATACTTAGCATTACAGTGTCTAAAAAAACAAGCCTTCCTGTTTGCTGGTTTAGAGTTTACATCGTTTCAACAGCCCAGTCCCTCTAGGATCCCCTTGTTGCAGGGAAGAAAAGGGCCTTCCTTGTGCCCTTTGAAAGCTTCAGTCGAAACACTCCAAAAGAACCAAGTGCTCAGCACCCACAGATCAGGCAAACCCAGGCCACTCTATTTTATGAAGTTCTCCAAAAGATTCTTCTTTACAAACCTCCTGAGTTCTATACACTGGTGCTAAACAACTCATCTCATTTGTTTCCAAAGAAATGCACTGTACTAGTTAAGGCTGGGCCACAGCTCTTATGAGGCTTGGCACCTTCCTGCCTTCCTCCCCACATGGCTCCCCTCTTCTCTCTCTTTTTTCTGTACCTGCCACTCCTGTATTTCTTCATGCTCATCAATTCTCTTAGTAAAAATTATGAATTTAGCTACCTGTTCTAAATTGCTCTGTTGAGAGGCAGAGCTGTAACAAGAGCATGCTCCCCACTCTAACAGAAGAAATAGTCGAGCTCTTCTGACCCCAATAGAAAAGCTACTAGGGGGAAAATTCAATTACTTTCTTTAAGGTCAGTCTCTGCCTCCCCTAAACCAGAAATATTTAAATATAACCATTTAGATAAAGAGTGTGAAAGTCTTTTGCAAAATCAAAAATGAAATTTGTTTATAACTGGGAAAAGCCACTTGGTTGTAGATGGAGAAGCCTAATAAGGAGCAACTGAGGCAGGTCATTCTGCTGCAACTTTACCCAGTCCCTCTGGCAAACAGGAAAAAACCCCCACATCTCTAGCTATAGTCTCCACTAGAATATTGAGCATTTTTATACTGTGCATCTCTAACAAAAAAAGTGCTGTGCCAATTAAATTTTTTCAGAAGTCACCTTGCTCTTGTGTTGAAGGGACGTGTGCTGTTACAACACACCAGGCCTCGGGAGCTGTGTCGTCTCCTTTCACACAGCTTGACCTTTTCCCTTTTCCTTATGGCATCTGAAGCTGAGCTAAGTTGCTGTTCTTCAGCAAGGTCTCCCCCTCCTCCCTGCCCTCCACCCCTTTTTCCCTCGCAGCTCTAAATTAGGCTTCCCTCTGCATACAAATTCCTGCCCTTATCTCGCTTCAGCCCTGGCCTGTCTCCCACTGTGCACAAACTTGCTGCTTCTAATCTTAATTTCTCAGCCAGCAATCCTTGCTGTTCCAGCTCACGCACCGCGGTACTTCACTGGCAGGAAAAACTCTCTCTCTCTGGGCTGCATTTCCAGTGTGCCCCCCGCCCGCCCTGAGGGGCGCGTCTTGCCTGTTTGACAGTTCTGAACCCCCTCATTTTTGCTGCAGTCACCCATGACCAAGTTCGGAGAGTGTCCCTGAGCATCCCCTGCACTGCTTTGAAGCTGTACCCACAGAGTGTGGAAGATAAATACTCCTCTGGCTCGCTAAAATATTGGTATTAATGCCATGGTTCCTGCAGAGCCCACGGCAGAGCACGTCATCACCTCACACAGAGCAGGAGGCAGGGAGGCATTCCTCTGCTAAGCCTTTCGGTGTACGGCGCACAGAGTGCTAAGCATTTTAGCTTAGAGGGTGTCCTTCCCCTCCCACTGCCTCTGAAAACCGTTTGGGCTGTGGCAGAAAGCAGGAGGCAGGTGTATTTTTAATATTGTATTGCTAGGAACCTTTGAGGAATACTAGGAATGTTCACAAAAGAGGCACAAGGACATGAGGCTTATGAACAGACCGTTTGGCCTAAATCTGAAGCTGCTTCTATATTCCTTATTCTATTTAAAGAGTATTCCTTCTTACTGAAGCTTCAGTAGGATCATTTATGGGGACAGTGCTCCTCAATTCTGTGCACAGAGGAACAGCAAGTCTGGACTCTCCCTCTTGGGTAAAGAGGGGTGAAATCAGAGCACCTGAAAAGAATATCCAGTGTCAAGGAAAACAGCTGGCAAAGTCAAGGATCAGCAGTATTATTAGCATTTTCTTTTACTATGTATTTATTCTAATTCCACAGATTCAGATCAAATAGTCATGTATTATCATTTCACCTGCTGCAAAGGTGGAACTGCAACTGCCTTTAAAAATGGCTTGAAAGGCCACCTAATCCTACTAAAATGCCCATTAAACCTCTGCTTAAATTTCATCTGTAGCCTCTTATAGAAGTTTCTTCCAAAAAGTTTCAAAGAGATAACACTCAACCTTAACTGTACACTATGTCTTTTAATACTAAATTTCTTTCTTTCTTCAGCGCTGACAAAGGACACCTGAACACGTGGCCAGATTTCAGGAAGCACTGGAAATGTTAAGTACCCACTGTTCTCAAAATCACAATTAACCACTTCTCCAATCCACGTGGTTCAGTACCGTCAACCCCTCAGTAAAGGAGTCTGTAACAATTAAAAAGCAGCATCATTTAGCTTAGGGAACTGACAAAACCCCACTTGTTTCAAGGAAGAAAATTCAGTAAGACATAGGACAGGTCAATATTTTCCATTGCTCCAGTTCCTTTAGCACCTTACTTTTGTGAAACTGAGACTGGAGTCCCTAATTCAGCAAAGCATTTTGCCATACATTCAAGTTCCACTAGAACTTCTTCAAATACTTCGTTATATCAAAATACTTAATTAAATCAGAGCCTCTGATGCTAACTATTTCTGCACCACTAAGAGGAAAGCTGGACAAAACAGTTATTTTTCAGGTTCAGGCAAATATTTGAAAATAGATGAACAAAAAAGGAGCCATGCAGGGCAAGATCTTACATTAAAAAGCACTATCACTAGCCTGAAATCAATCTGACAGCCTTTAAATCAGACTTCAGCTGATCTCCAGACCATAAAGAAATACTCCTTCCTTCATTCGACTCGTGTACAGCAATAAAAGACGAGTAGCCCGGAGATTTTACTCAGCCTGGGAGACAACACAGCGGAGGTCATGCAGTGACACAAGTGTGTCTTCATTGCATCTGACTGAAGTTCAATAAACTTGTGTAGATACAAGTAGTGTCAAAGTCAGAGAAGCTGTCCACAATTTCATGAAGGCAGAGAACTTGGGGAGATGAAAGGCAGCTGCCAGTGTGCGGCCACGGGACTGTTCCCTACAAACAACGACGGGATCGATCGGTGCTGTCATCCAGCTGCTCTGCCTCAGCTTGGCACATCTCAGCAACTACACGCAGCAGCAAGAGGGAACCTTCTCCCCTCTCCTCCTCCCCCTGCTCCCATCCAGATTATAATATGTGAAAATAACTGAATACTCAGAGGAAGCTTACGAATTTGGGGGCGTCTCAGAAGCAGTTTTCAACTTTACCACATGAAATGTGTGTGATTTGATCCAACCCATTTAAAGGAGCTCCTGAGGTGAGTCAGCTGGTATAAAATAATTTGCTTGGGAATGAAATCTGGCCCTATCCTTCAGCAGTCCTGTCCCTCTCCATAGTCATGGATACTTTCTTAGTCACGTACAGAGTTGCTTTGAATAACAGAATAACATTAAAGCCACATACAGTAACAGACCCTCTGCAATATCTCATTTCCAGACACTCACTAGTTTCCTAAAGACAGGTCAAACTGGAATTCAAAACAAGTTCTTGCTGATTTGAATATTCAAAAGCTGTTTTTGAGCACTTGTAGGGATGCATCCTTTCCCACTGCAGCAAGGCCAGCCATCAGCAATTTCAGCATTAGCCAACTCTGTATGTCCTGTGTGGAAGTCACAGAGCTGTGAGCAATTAACCACCAGTGTCGGTGGATTTATCCCAGGAAGGAGGAAGAATGATAATTCAATGGCATAATACAGACATGTCCAGACAATTAATAAGGATCAGTTAGTGGGGGGAAAAAAAACCTGTAAGCTATGGAGAATGTTGGTTTTGGGATTCAGTTTTGTTTTGCTAAAAGCAATACTGGGACAATAAATTTTATTTTATATCTAGTAGGAAATACCACTATGATTTACTGTCATTTCAAACATACACAAACAACTGACACAGCGTTATGTACCGTCATCTGAGCAGAAATTCGTAATATTTAATCAGCTACTTGCTATAAAAGGACATTTGCTTGCTGGATTGCTTTTAATCAGTGCTAACAGAATTAAACAGAAACATATTTTGAATGGAGAGAAAATCAGATGTGCCCATTAAACTGGTTCTCTCTCACGCCTGAGATTCTGTGACTGCAGTCGTATCTGGTGGCCTAAGGGTCCATCCAAATTTTCTTTCCTGTCATTGGAAGATTTCGCTTCAAGGATACTGAATCAGACTGGAACTGGAGCAGGCTTTGACTTATTTTTTCCCTTTGAAAGCTCAGCACACGGTCATGCTGGGCCCTGTTGTAGATGGCACTGCACACTATCCCATCATTAACTCTCTGCATCCCTTTTATCCTTCACTTTTGGGCCTTTGTAATTCAAAACCAATGGCAAAAAACTTCTCACCCACATAAAATGTATTTACTTTTCATTAAAAAAACCCCAACAGATTTAAATTAGACAACGGTAAAATACCCTAAAACATTTTCAAGAGTTGACTTTGAATATTTTCAGACTTGTTGAAAACACTGTGAGAAGGCTGGCAGATTTCTTTGTGTCCAACAAAGTGTGTAAGATATGAAAGAGCACTATTCCTAATGCCTGAGAGAGGAACCAAACAACAAAAATGACAGACAGAAGTAGATCATCCCCCTTTATTTGTTCTGATGGCTCATGCTTTGGCTCTTCTGACAACCCAAACTTAATCATGGATACACGAGTAGTTTAATGTCAGTAAAAAAAGGATAAAATCTTCCGTTCTTTTCTCTCCCCACAAAAAATCTCAGTGATAAAAACTAAACCAAAGTGAGTGATAAATAGGCACACAATTCTGATGTTGGGGTTTTTTTATGCAGTCGTAGCCTACTCAATTGTTCACAAAATGTTTCTTGCTGGGTTTATTATTAAAAAACCCAAACCCACAACCAACTTTAAACCCACCAGAATCTGCCTGATCTGGCAGTATCAGGGCTCTGGAGTCCCTGGCCGTGATGCTGCTCTGCAGCTGCTCTCCCACCCTGGCTCAGGTGTGCTCCTGTACCTCCCTCCCTCTGCACTGTGGAAAATGAGCATTCACGGCCTTTGAAAAGTGCTATCCAGAAATGTGCACTGATCCTTACATTACTCCAACTTGTACAAGGAAAGATCCAAGCAACTCCAGAGCCCGAAGCATCAAATAATTTCTTAATCTACAGTAACATAGAGCTTAACTTAACAGCCTGTTGGCAGCAGCACATCTCCTGAATTTGTATTTCAGTTCACATGCCACTTTCAAGGCTCCAATATTTCAGCACAATTACAAATTAACGAGATAGGTAGTCTCCATTGCAGAGATAGCAGCAATCTGTAAAAGGGCATTAAGAAAAGGAGTAATTTATTGGCTTGTGAAGGTTCCAAGTGCACAGTCACATTAGCATGACAGCAGGAGGTCAAGAGACTCATTAGCCAGCAGCTGTAAGATATGCAGCTCAGTATTTGATAGTGGCAGGACGTCCATGCAACACACACTTCAGGAAATGCGATTACACTTCGGCATTACCTTGGCCTGTATGTCCCAACCCATCTGAGGGCCGTGGGCACCCACTAGGCTGGGGTGTCATTGCTGCGTGCCTACAACAGGAATCCTGCTCCAAATATCCAGCTTTGTTTCATACACTGCTACATTCCCCAAAAAATCTTGTCCAGTAACCCTGGCAGAGCAGAGAACAGAACACCTGCTGTGCTCCTCACATGGGTAAGGGATGCAGCAACCACATCCCGTGCCCCAGCACAACACTAGACTTAACCTGAGTGCTGACAACGGCAGAAATGGATCTTCTTAATACCTGAGCTCATGTTTTCGGCTTAAACAACAAAGGAAGCGTGGCCTGGGTTTGAAATTTGGGAGTGAGGACAAGGGGAAGGGACAAGGCAGATGATGGATGGAAAGAGGAAGAAAATAATGTATGTGTGTGGGGCTTGAGGTGAGATACAGCAGCAAGGCAGTGTTACCAGATGCTTGTCCTCAAACTGAGGAGAGTGTAGAGAGCCCTCACCTTGGATAAAACTCCAAGTGTATGACAAGGTGCAAAACTGAATAAATTATCAAAAATTAAGGTCCTAGATCCTGATAAAGTGGCATGGTTCCCCTGATTACAGTGGGACACCCACTGAGATGGCTTTAGCTCGTTTTGAAAGACCCTCACGTCAAGGGAATGAACTCTGAAGGCAATCTGAAGCTTCTGACTGCTCTTCAGTCACACAGGGGGAAAATAGGCTGAAATAACCTTGCAGAAAACAGAGTTCTTGTTTCAGCAGTGCCAACAGGGTGACCAGGTACCTTCTTTAAATTAGCATAAGGTTGGGCTGGCATTTCTTGTCTCCCACCCCTCCCTCCCTGGTCAGACACCCTGCACCCTTTGTCTGTGGAACAACGGATTAAAGCAAAGACATACACGTGTTTTTGTCTAAATCAAATATGTAGAATAGAGTAATTGCTTCTGAATGTGCTTTATGACTGATATCAGCAAACACCTTAATAATTAATTGAACTTCTTTAAACTAACAGTATCAAAGCCTATTACATCAACTCTTATCACAACCGCAGCACTCCAGGACTTCACTGTTATTCCTAATTAAACACATGGGTACCTATATGAAAGGGAAATAACACGATCTTGGCTATTTTCTTAGATTTCAGATGTTCCTTAAATTTTACGAGAAACCGTCTCTCTTAAGCATTGGGTTATTTCTCATAAAGAGCAGATTTGGGTTTTTTAATCAGAAACATCAGATATTGCCTTCCCTTAGAAGTATTCTGGCCTAATTTTGATCTCACCTAAAAATGGCAATGCCAGACTAGCATAAAAATCAGAGTGAGAGCAAAATCGTGATCAAATCTGGAGTCAAATAAGCAGATCTTCAAAGGTTTCATTCAGCTGATACCTGCATTATTCAGGCTTTTTATCAATCTCAACTCCTGATGCTCCTTCCTCTCGGTCATGGTTTTTGCACATCACACATCATTACGCTGCGGAGTTGATTGCCACAGGATGTTTGGAGGCCAGGAGCATACACGGGTCAACACAGAGATTATTAAATAGATTAACAAAGAACAGATTCGTTGGGGAATTCTGAAAGAGTTCAATGCCATCTCCAAGTCAAGGTCCTTTAACTGAAGGTCGCTGGGAAGACTTATGTTTCCTTGTAGCCTGGCTGCCTACACAGACAAATCCTGGCTCCTTCCTGATGCACAAAGACAGGGCTTGACAAAGGCCTGTGCTGTGACCCCACACAGCTGTGCTTCCTTCTGTGAGGGATCTCACTGCTGCTTCCTTTCAGCACCATACAGGGCTGAAGGGGCAGATGTTCAGCAACTGCCCTGTACAGGATGATATATAAATGAGAGAGTAGGAAAACCAACCAGAAGGAGTTGTATTTAAAAAAAAAAAAAAAAAAAAAA